>ML798055.1:19742-57688 GCA_009831015.1 Picea engelmannii | reverse complement strand
TATTTTGCCAACCATTCGAACTCCAACTCATCCTTCTAGAAGATTCCTTCTAGAAGGATCGAGAACTTATTCATTTTCCTTCTTTAGAAACAAGTTCGCACCCTGGCCTTGAACACAGTGCGAGAAGTTCGCAGTCCAGATGAAAGCAGCCTGCGGGAATGAAGATTCTCGCAGGAGAGTATATATGCAGCCTGCGAACTTTTCCCAAAATATGATTTTGAGAAAATGACAAGTGTAACCTTCTTTTGGAAATTGTCCTTAATGAAGAGTTTGATATTCTATTATCCTGACATGATCATAATATCATCTCGATAACCAAAAATGTGGATAACACCCCCTCATAACTGCTTCGGGTGAGACTTCATCTGCTTTGCAAGTGTTGCCAAAAGGGTCAATAGTTAGGGCTTTTCTGGTGCACTATTGTAGCGTTGAACCCTGGGTCTGCCCCTGTGCCAACACCTATGAATACAAGTCATCCAGTTGGATTTCAACCACTTCATTAGACCATTGAAAATAATTAGATCTTGAGAATTGCAAAGCTTTATTAGATTGGTACCAAAAATATTCTCAACCAAGTCTTCAAATTTTCTTTATATATGCTAGTTAAAACAATGTCCTCATCTAGACATAGAGAATTAGGGTTGGAATAATTTCTTAAAACAATATCTTGATTAGCAGATTTTTTATCATTAAAGTCACTTAGGAAGAGGATACTACCTTCATTTCTCAAACTGTAAATATCATGTTCTAAGCCATTGTAAGAACACTTTTTATCTAGTTTGTTTTTCTTATAAAAGGTAGAATTGATAGGTGTGAAATAACATATTTCTATATAAATCTTCTTAACACTAATATTTGAAATCTCCATCCACGTGTATTGATTGAAAGATTCTTTCTTGTGAAGCCTAATGCGAGGAAAAACACATTTTTTTATGTAACAAGATATGCCTCCAATCCCTTTGTGGTAGGATCTCTTGTTCCATACCGACCACAAGAAAAATCCTTCGATGTTAGGAACATTAGATTCTTTATGCTCACAAGTTTCAATAAGAAATATAATATCAATTTCACTTGGGATCCAACTTAACATATGACCTTTGTATATTTTAACCTTGTACAATTAATTACTATAAACAAATTCTTAATAAAAACAAAAAAGATACAATGGAACACACACACACACATAGACACACACAAACTATAGCATCCCCAACATCCAATTGGGCTATGCCACATAAAATTTTAGAACTGTTTACAAAATTAAAACATATAGAAACTCTACAAATGCACATATTCATACAGAATAATAATAAAATTACACATGCAACACACACAGGAAAAACCCATAAAAATAAATGCATACATAATAATGCAACATGTAATTTAACACACAATTGACACTTATATTGGTAAAAATATCACCAACTATGTGTAGAACTTCCATGTTCCTCCCAGCCTTAGACCACACTTCTCAAAACTATCAGCAGTGGGTCACTCCTGAGCTGGGACTAAACTCCATCCAGGTAAAGGAATTCCTAACTAGGATGATATATCTCAGACAATAGGAAAAACTCCATCACAATTGCCAACTCGAACTAATATCCTACAATCCCTCATTCGCCACATGCCTATCCCACCCCAGGAAGTGTGCCCCTTCTTTGCTCAAGAGTCCTTCGACTGTCCCACTTCCTTTTTGGGGATTCAACAACAGGCCAGACATGAAGTATTAGATCTCTGTAGCTGCAGCTTGGCACCTTCGGGAAATCAATTCCCAACAATTCTCTCACCTAGAGAGAATTTCTCACGGGCCTGACAACCTACCTCTTCAATATCCCATGGGCCTGACAACCCACTTCTTCAGTCCATCTCCTAAGATAACCAAGTATAGGTATAGGTAGGGGTACGAGTATAGGTATAGTGACACAGAGGTACATAGGACAACCGAATAAGTGAGTGCAAGATGATGGAATGAATTGAAAATGAACTAAGTCCAAACTATATGTAGCATGTTCCCAACTTGACACTTGTCATGTTAAGAACTACTTTGGCCCACTTGTCCCCATCCTTAGAAATTAGGATAAAATAATTATCCATACTTTATACTTTAAGGAATATTAATATAATATCCCTTTTTGTCTTAAGATCCCTACCTTATCCCTTATCCTTAACTTTTAGCCCCCTTTACCTAACTAGTGGATTTTAGTACCCCATACTCTTTTACATGGTTGGTCTACCATAGTGATGTGTTTTTCATTAATATATTTTTCATGTGAGTACACTTATATTTACAAATATATTTTCCTTTCTGCATCTGATGGGTGTTATATATGCACTAAAAACACACTAAAAACCCTCAATTAAATTGTCAACCCGGGGTAAGTAAACTTAGAGTTGTAGCAAAATATATGCCAAAGGTATAATGGATGGTAGGAGTATAGTCTAACTAATGAAGGCAGCTATCTAAGGCTAATATACTCAAGCAAACCTATCTAATTAGCAAACCCGACTAAGCAACTTGAAACTAGGTAACCTAAGTACTTTTAGGCCAAGGATCGATGGATAGCTCCTAAGAAAGCAAGTAAAAACCTATGTAAAGCAAACTAATTCAACATTAAGCAATAAGCAACTATTTAAGCATAACAATAAGCAAATAACCAAAGCAAACTATTTTAACTTGCCAACCTACATTCAATGAACAACTATCCTATGAAAGCAAGTAAATAAACAAGTAAGCAAAGACACCTATCTAACCTATTAAAGAAAATAGACAAGCAAGAAAAGACACCTAACTAACCTACTAAATCAAAAGACAAGTAAGAAAAAGCACCTAACTAACCTACTAAAGCAAAAGACAAGTAAGCAAAAACAACTAAATACTGCAAGCAATCAAATTAAAACTTCTCATTGAACAACTATCTAGCCTAAGAGGCAAGTGAACTAAATGCCTAATGAAAAACTATTTCTAATGCATGAAAGGAAATCTAAATGCTCAATGCAATGCATGAAAGGAAATCTAAATGCTCAATGCAATGCATGAAAGGAAATCTATTCTATTGAAAGCAAGAAAGATTAAAAACTAATGCTTAATCTATAACATGGATGATTTTAGGGGCTAAATTTCGCTCATGGGCTAATTTTCCATGTTTTTTCTAAAAATGAGATTCACTATTTTAAAAATGATTCGCCTAAATTCTATAGGATAAATTTATTTTACCTTAAAAATCGCCAAAATTTTATAAAAACTATATAAAATCCTTAGAAATTTGAATATTTTTACAAAAATATCGTAAAACATTTATAGTTGGCATATGAAGGATTAGTAAGATTTGCCATGGTTTCTACATTTTACAATAAATTTCCATCCTTAAAATCATCCTTGATCTATAATAAACAAACTATTATCTAATCTATCAAAGCAAAGTCTATCTATCTACAAAAACAATACACCTATATTCTAATCTATGAAAGCAAGAAATTATCATGCATTAATCAACAATATAAAGAGACTATTCTAATAAATTCAATTGCATTCTAGGCTAATGAAGCAAGTTCATACTACGCTAAACTCAATAATTAACTATGAATTGAAATTGCAATCTAGGTCTAAGAAAGAAATTGCATGAAGTAAACTATACTAGTTCTATTTAATAATTCAAATTTGCAAAAAAAGAAATGCTTATAAACAAAAATTAATAATATTCCAGCATATGACAAGTAATGAAATGGGGAAACTAACCAACAACTAAAGAAGCAAAACTAAATAGCAATTAAATAAGCAATCTGAAAATAAAAACTAAGACTAACACTACCCATCCATTGAAACCCTATCAAAGAAAGCATGCATTAAAACTCTGTTTTAAAATTCTGTTTTAAACTCTAACTAATCTATTTCAGCATACATAAATTCTAGTCTATTATTTAATCACACGGGGGTTAGTGGCTTAAGCTTAATCTTATCTATACTAACTAAGAACTCATTGCATACTAACAAAACTCCTTCATATTAACCTGCAAAAGGAAACTAACACAATTAAACTATAACAACAATTTATACAATGAGAAAACGAAACAACAATTCATGTACAGGAAAAGAAATAAAAATACATCTACGCTATTTAATTCAAAAGTAAATACATAGGATGGTTACCCAGACTACCCAGACTACTGGTGGGCCCCCCAGCAGTCATGGTTACTCTTCAAAGGCACACCACGAACTTCAGCACAATGATTTCACCATTAAAACTTAAAAACACAGTTTTACACAATTCTGGCAAAACGAAAATGGCAAAACAGAGACAAAATTGTATTTGACTCTAACACACTAATTATTCTACTTCTTAACAATCTTATGATCATCCTAGCAGTATTTATAAGCTTACAGACCAAGTGGTCGACCACAGGAGGGTCGAACCACTTCTAATTTCGGCAAATTACAATAAATGATGCCCTAACTGCCGGAACAGAGCGAGCCAATAATCATCCTCTTGGACAACTGAATCTGAGTTGTCGGGAGCTCAATATATGGAGGGGGAAATCATGAAGAAAACCCATGTGCCCAATTTTTTCATCACTGGACGCCAATGCCATAACTGCCAACTCGCCTTGTGTTTTTGTGCAATATTGAGTGCTGGAATGAGTGCTAGATCGGGTACCAGAATGAGTGCTAGAACGAGTGCCGGATCAAGTGATAGAACTGGAAACATGGTGCATTTTTCCCTGTAGCAACAGAAAAATACGAATTAACTCTTGGAAATCATAGAACATGATGAATTAAGCTTGATTTAATCATTAAACATGAATTACACATACCTTGTGCCGATCAACCATTTTATCATGAAATTCTTCAAAAAGCTCCTTTAAAATATGAAAAACACATATGTACATGTGAAAAAAGTGTATAATAACCGTCATAAAAGTGATCATATCTCGGGCCCAACATTATCCCCACACCTAAGATTTTGCAGGTCCCATTGCAAACAAAAAGAAATTGCCCTTTATGACTAAATTTGCGAAGGAGGAGGTGGATTATATTTAGAAGCTTCTTTCTCTTGCCCGAGGAATTTTGACTTAGGATATCCATGGTGTTTCAATTGCATCCAGAGAATATTATTGGTGGCAATTAATATTATCAACCTAACACTATAGAGAATTCATCTTGGGTTGTAGGACAACATTATCATGGCGTAAATGACAATTCAATTTTTCACGCTCTCTAAGTTTAAGCTCGAGGGTTTGGAGTTTTTGGAGGCTTCTAATGACATGTGAGGAAGCCTTGAGATGTATATTATACCCTTGATCCTTTAAACCATGAAAAACAATAATTTTACCTCTGCAAAATTAGTTCCAAAAGTGACTTCCCATAAATGCAACAATTCTGGCCTGGTGAACTTGTGAAAAATAGGTATCAAAGTGACACTTATAACTACAAGGTAGTAAAACCTGTGTAAAAAATGAGAGAGGTTTTTGTTTTGATAAAACATAAACAAGAATAACAACATGGCGGAAAAGGATCACTAGCCAACACATAATTATTCACTCCAATGTTACATATTTATAGTACAATGGGTGATGCCACCTCATAGAGAGATTTGCTCTAGATCCTAAAATCATGCATGATGACTAGGCTAGGCAATCTTAACTAACTCATTAGTCATCACTTGAGGATATATTACTAATATCCTAAATGAATAATACAAATATAGGTGACAATTTAGACTTAGTGATTGGTAAAGGTAAGCCATAGGCTAACAATCCCCCCCTCAATCACAAGTCCGATCAATAATACCAGCAATAAAGAATAAAATGGTATCAATTCCAAGTCTTCATACTAAAAATCCTGAGCTGAGCCTCAATGAAGAACTGCCTGAAAAACCGCCAATCTGGATGCTGAACATGTTCATTTGAAATGAACTAGAAGAGAGATGAGATATGGAAGTGAACAGCTGCAATATCTGAACATTCCCTGATTGCTTGACAATTTGATCATTTTTCCAAGTATTTAGCTAGAAGAATTTGATGTCTTTTGCTAATTGGTGAACATGTAGTATCACCATTCTACTATCAGTGAATCACTGAAAGTGCTCTCTGAATCTGTGGTTTCTGATATCCACTGACCAATTGATACCATGTATCTAATTGTTTTTGGATAACCAGTAACCAATCTTGACACTTTTAGGTGTCCAACAACATACCAATGTATCATGTGTAGGATTCAATTGCAAGTCATTGAACCATAATCTTGTCAAAGCCTGCCATCTCTGGAAAGTCTCACTATGTAATCATGTGAGCCAGGATGCATGCAAATTCTTTACTTAATGTAAACTCCAATCTGATGAGAGTGAACCAAGAGAACTGAATCAACTTCTAGTATGACACATCTCTGAAAATGCTTGACAACTCAATCAAATGCCAAGCTGCAATGCAGAATGATCCTCTTGTCCTCTGCTAGGTCGAATGACCATCTATGTGAACTAAATGTTCACATCATTTCTCTCAAAATCAAAATCAAACATCCCAATTATGTATGATTCAACTTAAACTTATTGAACAATAATTCTGCTGAAGTCTGTCATCTACAAACCTCAGCTGCCCATTTGGCAAATTTCATGCCCATATAGCATACTTGATGTTTGTTGTTTTTGAAACTTTCTGTCTAACAACCATCTTCAATTCCCCCCTTTTTCAGCTGAAAGGAGAGACCACAAGTGGTTTCATGAACCATCGTCTCTAGAATTTTGAACTCCCCTCCTTAAGGTGCATGAGAGTTACATCATTGTACTCCACCCTTCTAGGCTCAAGAGAGTATCATACTTGTTTCATTTGAGTACAACACAAAGTGGGCATGAGGAAAAAACCACATGTTATCTCATCCCATGAGGGCCATGCTCGAAAGCTATGCCATAAGGGGACCACTTATATGAGGTACACAAATGTTATGTGATACAAGATTGGTCTTTACACAAGATTGTATTCTACGGTAGGACACCAGAATCTTAGCTAAAGAAGACCATCTCCTTAAAAGACGAATTAGAGAGGCTATCAAAATCATCAAAAATCCCGACAACCTAAATAGGGATAGTGGCCTAGAGATTAGTGACAGTTGGATCCCGCTCATTCGGGAAAGAAAACATTATTAAACCTTACAATCTTAACTCTAGTACTTAACAAAACTTTTTTGACTTAACAGTATCTTCGAAACCGACCTTAAACCTAATTAACCCTTTGACTCACTTTATTAAGATTATACTAATTCTAATACCAACCTATGTGGTTCTTGTGTATAATTTTCTACCACTATTATGATATTAACAAAACCTTGAATAAACAAGAACATTGAGAATATTAATGCCAACTTTTTATTAACACGTTTTAGTATGATTATCACCCTACTTTTCTTGACTTAACCTAATCTCCTAAACCGACCTTAAACCTAATAATCCCTTTGACTGAATTTAATAACATTATTATTATCACCCTCTACTATTAGACTAACATAACCTTAAACCTAAGTGATTTCTACAACCTATTAATAAACCTACAATAGTATGATTAACACCCTCTTTTGAACTTAAACCGACCTTAAACCTAATAATTCCCTTGACTTACTTGAATAACATTATTATTATTACCTTTTTAATATTAAACTAACGTAACCTTAATAAAACATTTCTCACCATACAGTCAACCCTAAATTTAGCCTTTTTTGAACTTGGAACAATTTAGCATTAATTTTAACCTATTTTATTAACCTTATTTCAACCCATAATTAACATATATTAATAGTAATATGATTAACACCTTACACCATAAATTTAGCCTCTTTGACCCTAAATTAATTTATTATCAAAAATTTTGTAATTATAATTAGCTTTAATTAAGCAAACTAACTTAGATTAATATTAAATAACACTATCTTCCTTAAACCTAGGGTTTACCTTATTAATTTAACCTATAATTCACTTAACTTTAATATTGACAAAACTAATAGTTTTTGAACTTCCTCGATACTAGGGTTTCCTCATTAATTTAATCTTAACTCAGCCATTAATCAACATAAAATTATTATATTTTTACTAAAACCTCTGGTCAACCCTAAATTTCTCCTAAAAACGAGGGTTTCACTCAGCCAGCCGTAGGTTTTTCACCCGCCTCCTCACTATTTAATAAAGGCTCTTCTCTTACTATTTTTCTCAGACATTTTTGGTCCTGATGATGGATCCTGTTATGGATCCGAAACGTCGACG
The DNA here is from genome assembly GCA_009831015.1 of Picea engelmannii. Lineage (NCBI taxonomy): Eukaryota > Viridiplantae > Streptophyta > Pinopsida > Pinales > Pinaceae > Picea > Picea engelmannii. The sequence continues at coordinate 49,445 of ML798055.1, read as the reverse complement.
ACATGATGTCATAAACACTGTGGTTCTTCTGACTTTTTCTGAAGACTTATATAATCACTTGGTTGTTGATGACCATTGCCAAGGATCAATCCACTCATAGTGAATTTTCAATCTTGCAGGTTTTGAACATCTGTCTGAAGAATGGTTATGCTTACCACAATGCTGGCAAGGATGGAGATCAAAACATTGATTCTCCTTGTGACCAACTTGATTACAATGTTGACACTTATCATTCTGATGCTGAATTGGAACAGGCGAAGTTGAAGCTTCTTGAAGGAATCCAACACTTTGGAACTTAATTGGTCTGGAATAATCAGGAATATGAAAGGTAACTTCCTTGTCATATCCAAGTCCTGTTCTATTCTTGATGTAGATGATTTATTCCCAAGGTCTGATGATGGTCTTGGAAATAGTATTATGAACCTGTTGCTTTGAAATCCGTGGAAGTGGATTTACTACATGTTGATGCATCATTGAAAGGTTTTCTTCACTGAAATCAAAAGAAAACTCTTGAATTGTAGGTTCATGAATATATTCAACTTCGTCTGAAACTGATTCTGAAGTTGTATCACTGTGTTGTTCCTTCACTGACTGTTGATCAAAAGCATCATCATCATCAGCATCATAGAGAGGGTTGTGTTGAACAAAAACTAGTTTAGAACACTTCAATGGCTGTTGATTTTTGAGATCTATCAACTCATCATTCAATAGTTGGGATAGATATTGAAGAAGTCTAACTTTATCTTGCATCACTTGCAAACAAGTTAGCACTGATTGAAGAGTTTCTTTGTTCAATGTCACTGTGTTGTCTTCAGTGGTGTTTATTAGAGTCTTCAGTAACTCTAATAATTTGAGACTTTGAACCATTTCAAAAACACTAAATGAGGGCTCCTTGTGCAGGTAGATCCTGATTACAATTTGACTCGATAGAATAAGGATTATCTGCAACTCACTCACTTGAACTTCACGCTCATTTTCTATTCACACTTGCTTTCCATTCATGCTCACTTGAACTTGCCTTGCTTGAACTTGCTTCCAAGAAGTTGAGGATGTCGGTTACCACCGAAAATGCATCCCAAAGTAGTGATGTTTACAATGATTTGAGTTAAACTACTCAACCTTGTCAATTTTGACTCAAAATTACAATGACTCGGGAATAGAATGATACAAGAAAGTTGTGGGTGTCGGGTTCAACCGAGAATGCACCCAAAAATTACAATAACTTAATTTGATTTGATTTGACACTTACAAAAAACTTTTGCAAGTAGTAAATGATCTGCAAATTTTGATGCTTAACAATGTTTCATTTACTTGATTTTCCCTTTCAATGACTGATGTAGAATCATTGTTGAATGTTGATGTTGACAATTAAAATGCTTGAATGTTCTTCGTGGCTACTTGATTGCAGGTGCTTTGATTGCATGTGCTTGATTATATGTGCATGAATGGCATTAATCATGTGCATTGATTTCATTAACCTTCTTTGTACTCCATTCATGTGTGATAATGTCAAAACTAGACATAAATCAACTCATAAAACAACCATGAAAAAATCACCAACATACACCACACAAGGTGTACCTAAGATCGCCTTATTCAATTTCGGGCAGATCTAGAACACAGACAAAAAGACTTCATTTTAGTATGGATTCCCTTGTGATCACAATACAAATAGAAGCCTTCAATGGTCTTCATGTCCCAACTTATAAGAAGAACTTTATAACTCCTTTTTACAAAGTTTTGGCAACCAAGCTTTAATTACCGCATTTCAATTTTGTAACAACTACACGAACTTCGTCGATTTTAAGACTAGACTTCAAGCTCCTTCAATTTCACTTTCACAAGTCCTTAACTATACTTGTCAAACTAATTTTTCTTGTCAATGGTTCTCCAAGTTTAAAACACGATCAATAATCTGCATGTATAATGGTTAAATAACCCAACACAAATTTGGTTTAAAAAACCCCAATCTTTGCATTGAATCCATACACTGTCGAATTGGCATAAAAAAACAATCCTCTCTGTTCCTGCACATGAATTCTCATTCTATACCAAGCTCCACACATTTTAGCACATTTTCAACTTACCATTCAACAAATATTAACACAACTTGAAAATGAGTTGTGAATAAGTATAGACTGAGCACACTTACCATCAACAATCTAAATAAACCTCTACTTTGCTAGTTTGGAGCAGATCTATGGTTTTCAGAATTGTACAATAATTGTGGTCAAATGTATTGGAAGTTAGAGAAACAAGGATTCAATGTCAAATGCCTCTTTCATATTCTCTTGGCACATGGGTTGTTGACCTGAACCGAGTGTCAAAGCTCCATGATTTTGGGATCAAGGTTTTGTTGTCGCTAGAGTTCAATTTGAAGAGAGGATGTGTCATAAGAAGTGCCCGAACCATTGGTAGTAGGAAGGTGTACACAGATGTCGATGGCGAGCTGAAGATCTGCGAGCTAAAGATCATGGGTGGGATTTTAGATGGTGATGGGGGATGTCATGAAAACACAATTTGCAGCGAACTTCTCCACGCCTTTACACATCCACGCAGATCTGTGGAAGAGGCTATACACAACACCTTTGAAACAACCAAAATATTTGTTTGTTGAAAAAATCAAGGAAGTAGATTTTTTGACCCGAGGATGTATCCAGGTTCCAAATCTGCCCCATATTTCTGCTCACAGTTCTGTAGGATTGGCTGCCATAGTAATAGCTTTCATGGGTTTCTCTGCACTCAATCCATGTGAGCGTGAGGAGTGGATCGGAGTAAGTTTTCGTGCGTTCAACAATCGCAGAGATCTGACGCATCTTCACGTCCTCACTTCAGCTGCTCCAAGTGCTGCGTCATGTTGATGCTTCAATCCACGCCTTCAGAGCTTCTTGGTGACCAGGTATTTATTTCCCTTTGGGGCTGATCATACTTCTAGCTTGCTACTTCCAAAATAAATCCAGCCCTCAAGCCCTTTCAATCTGCTTTCAAGAAGATTCACTTTCACCTGGTGCGCCAGTTAAACCACAGATTGAATGGTGGATCCCTTTAATGCCCTCCTTCTAAAAACCTAAAAAAGTTTCAAGCGGTCGAACTCCTGCCCACCAGATCTTGTTATGGTCAGCTTGAAGAAGCCAAATGCACTAGGTCGAATGACTGTATAACTGTTAAGAAAAAATATATTGCAACAACTTTTCACGAATTGACATTCGTGCATCCAGATTGGCGGAAATGGACAGTCAAATCTTAAAATAAACTCACAATAGTGCACGACTCATCCTCTGCCAACAAATTAGTAATACTCCACCATGCAATCAATGTGATATTCACCATAGGCAACACCTTCAACACCAACAGCTAGCAAACTAAATCACACAACAAATCACACTCCACATAATACACACAAAACATTTGGCAACGATACTATTTGGCAACTCCTTCAATAATGGCCATGTGAATTCCACATATGGCTCAAATTTTTTCTTTCACCCAGGTAGCACCCTCTCAAGACACAAAAGAAATAAAAACAGAATTATGCAACAGTAACTGATTCCAAGAAATAAACCTGATCTCTCATTCTAAGAAAATTGGATCTCCATACAAGTGACAATGGGTAGCGATACCCTCTTCAGTTCTCCTACACAATGGTCCTTTATTCACAAGTCAATTCTCCTTCACACAGAAATACTCACATTCGCATAGAAATCACATGGGAATTCACACAACAAATTATTCTACTCTCAATCATACACACGGAAATGCACTCACACATAAAACATAAATAAGAATAACAACATAGCGGAAAAGGCTCACTAGCCAACACATAATTATTCACTCCAATGTTACATATTTATAGTACAATGGGTGATGCCACCTCATAGAGATATTTTCTCTAGATCCTAAAATCATGCATGATGACCAGGCTAGGCAATCTTAACTAACTCATTAGTCATCACATGAGGATATATTACTAATATCCTAAATGAATAATACAAATATAGGTGACAATTTAGACTTAGTGATTGGTAAAGGTAAACCATAGGCTAACATGTTTTTGAATATGTTCTTGACAAAAACCTCTCTTGGTTTCCAAAAATTCATTTTCAGTTGTTAGGAAATCACTCCAAGAAAACATGACTAAAATAGGAAAAACAAAGTGTTTTATTTCCTGAAAAACTAGGCCTCTAAGAGAATTGAATATATCTAAAACGATAACATATATTTAGAAACTGAGAGAGGTTATTGTTTTTTAATATGTCCTTGATAAAAATCTCTTTTTGTTTTCAAAAATTCATTCCCTGTTGTTAGGAAAACACAAAAACAAAATATGACTATAACAGGATAAAAATAGAGTGTTTTATTTTCTGAAAGCATAGGCCTCTAAGATGATAGAATATATCCAAAACCATACAGTATATTAAAAAACTGAGAGAGGTTATTGTGTCTTGGTATGTTATGAACACAAACCTCCTACATTTTTCAAAATTACTTTTTCATTGGTTCATAATCCCATATTGAAGTTGGTTACTCAAAACCTGCAGAAGCGCAGTGTGCTCTTAGCAGAAGTGCAACGTGGTCTTTCAGAGGGATTTGGAAGGCCTTCCTAGAGGATTTTTGGGCTTAAAGTGGTATGGTTGGAAAGTTTATAATGTCTTCTACACAATGGAACCATCAAGTACTGCAAATTCCTTCTCCAAACCTCTAAAAAGATGACTTTGAGTCAAGATGTCCAAATGTGCAGAAACCCTCCTATAGTGGCCATATTTGGGGGATTTCTCTCAATAACACATGTGCATAAAATGAAGGAGGTTTTTGTTTATTGGTCTATTATTGACAAAAACCTCTTTCACTTTTGTCAAATTCATTTTCCTTAATTCAAAAAACAATTTTTAAGTAGAACTTTGACCAAGACAATCATTTGAAAATTTATGACAAGGAATGATGACATGACCATGATGATAATTTATGACCTTGGATGAGTGGAGGGAGTAGTAATGACACCTAGAAATACCAATGACAATTTTACAACCAATATATGTCCAATTTTATTTGATAAGTTTATTTTGAAAATATAACAATTTGACCTAATAACCCTATCAATCACATGAAAGAGTAAATTTGATCACTGATGACTGACATAACTGAAAGATACTAACAAAAGGCTTGGTTTCTACTAGTAGGCATGGTTAACATGATAACTGTTATTTCCTATCATTAATATGTAACAATTCAAACAACTGTTCCTCTTTTCATAAGCTTGGAATACAGATGACAACAAGTATTTAGCAGTTGTAATCGCTCTGTATTTGTCACAAAGAGTAGTTAAGTATAAGAAGTCTTCTATAGAATAAACATAAAAATGCACCGGAGCTTATAAAACACACAATGATGTCAGTAGTATATAATTTAGCATACCAATACAAACAACTGCTGCTATAATATCCCAAGAAAAAAGACAGTATGACAGAATTTTGACAGAAATCTTACTTCCTCTTCTCATGGGTTTGCTATACAAATGGAAAATTCTTAGCATTTTTAGCTCAGGAAAACTCCCCACAGACCGAAGATATGGCACGTCCTCATGCCATGAATTAGCAATAGGCTTCTTGGTCTTTTTTCCCGATGAGGCTGCAGAGGTATCAACAAGTTTCGCAGATAAATGAATAGCTTGAGCATGAGGGTTTGGGTGGAGTAATAGTCCCTAGATCAAGAGTCTTCTTTCTAGTCTTGCTTGTAAGATGAGGGTTTGCAAATTGGTAAATGAACTCATCCCATGTTTTCTCCTATTTTTCCAACTCGACTAAGACAAGTAGTTTGATAAGGCTGTGGTGAAATAGGTTGTTATGGGGATTGGTTACATCCTTCCTCACTTGGGAAGACATCTTATCTAGACTCTTCAAGAAGTAAAAGGGAAAGTTACAATGGCTTATTGAACTGAAAGTGAGCTAATAATCGAAATTGACATGCTTTAAAGACGGACTATCTACCTTCACATGTAATCAATCTGGTGATGACTATGAGAGGGTTGATTAGCTCCTATTTTATCCACTCCTTGGAGTATCCCTTAGCTCCAGAGATGTTCTGAAATTTATTTTTGAAAACCCTGTTATAGCTTGCTCTTGGCAACTGTTGGTGGTTAAATCAACGCTCTCCAACTCTTGGGATCTTTTGTGGCTGAGGCAATTGATTCCTTAGAGGCCACAAACATAATGAATAGGATATGAGGCAGGCTAAGAGTGTTCCATTGTTGTTGGTTTTTCCACCATGCTCACTCAATCCACTTACATAGAACATGGAATGTCAAACCTACAATGAACGACCTGTAAAAAAAAATGTAATGTCAAACCTACAATGAATAGCCTGTAACAAAAATAAACCAACAGAGTGGTCTGTTAAGGACATATACAACAATTTATAGCACACAGGAGTTTAGCACTTCAAGATAAAATGACTGCTGATGTAATAACCTGTATCATGAAAATAAGACAAAATGTTTACAAATATTTACTTCTTTAGGCAATGATCATTTGTCAACTCATGAACCCCTCCCCCACACCTAAGTATTGTGACACCTCACAATCAAATGTATAGGAAACCAGTCAGTATCCCCCAATAGCCGAAGATTTATAGTATGTCAAGTGTAAAGATAAAATATCACAGATTGGTCCGACGAGACGGTCAGAAGATGGCCCCACCTATAGGATAAGAGATCCTATATATAGATAAGAAGAGGTAGGCAAGAGAGTTTCAAGATAGTCTCAGAGTTATTTCTCAATGGAAATTTTATGGAGTTCATTAACCTTAGCTTAACCATACATACTTCATGTCAGCTTTGTCTTGCAAGTAATGTCACACATCAGGACAGGTTCAAATTTATTATTTATTTTTTGTCATATTACCATCCTTGCTAGGTAGAATGCCCCGCTGCCAGCAAGCCTGTTCAGTACTCCGATGGGTTTACCTAGTCATACCACAGGCCGATACCCACTGCCAGCAGACCTGTTCAGTATCCCTATGGGTTAGCCTCTTACACGCTCAGAGACTGGCCCTCCATCTTTTAATATTTTAGTATAATATTGATTTATGCAAGAAGATGGGGGGACAACTCTGAAAACAACTTTTTCTTTCCTTTTTATTGGGATGGTATTTATGTTAGAGGATGGATTTCCGTTATATATATTTCTTAGTGATTGTCTTGATGTAAGGGGTACTTAAGTGGATGTGGCCTATCTAAGGATATGATATAATCAAGCTATTTAGTGTGTAGTGGATGGTACCATTGAGAAAGAACAGAAAGGCGTCTCTAGGCTCAACTCACTTTCTTCTTTTGTAAGTTATTGTGATGTTTCCATGACTAACTGCTAATCAGACCTCCTTGTTACTCTTTGATAAAGACACTTTACTCACTTACTCAGGTTTCTTGGGAAAATTGTATGAGAGACCTCTAAGCTTGATGGTTACGGTATCACTTCCTTATATAGTGGTGAAGATTTTCAAGAGAAACCTCCTTTTAAAATGCCTTAAGAATAAGAAGATGAAAATATTTGAAAAAACATGGCTAACTACAACAAGTCATTATTCATTTGATGCTTAGAAGACTACAAGGTTCAAGTATAGCAATGTCTCAAAGAAGAATCGTTCTTTTATATTTCCTTGAAACTGTTTACTCCTGGTGAAATAAATACCTACGAAGATCTCTAAAACTGTTTGCAAAAACCACATTCTAAAATATAATAAACTAATGAGATCAATGAGATCAAGTCATAGGAACATGTATCTCATAGTTCTTAAAAAAAAATGTAAAATGAGGCTGCATTAGACTCTAAGCTAAACTAGTTATATGCAGCCTTTATTTACTATCCTACCCTACCTAAAAAGAATGGGAAAAGATTGATTCAAGTGTAAGAGCTCTTCCAATGTAACCTTGTGCGGAGAAAGATAAGTAACATACTCATATCCATATATGAAAAATTTACCGCAGTGGTTACCTGGATATGAAGAACCAACCAACCTACTTGTTTTGGCATCAGAAGGTGTTGAAGAAGAGAATAGTATTGTGGCCTGATGACCTCTTGAAACAAAACTTCAATGTAATCTTGATGTTTATCAAAAATAATTTCTATGCTCTCCTTCATCATGCTATGCAGATCCTCTTCTTTTGGATGATTGATTTCTAAAGTACATAAAGGATCTACTGATATGGATGTTGAGAATTCCTCAATCTCAGGTCTTAATGGTTGGTCTCTACTAGGTGTAGTCCATAATTTCTCAGTTTCCTTCACATTTTTTAAAGGAAAATAATTTTGTAGCTCATAGGACCTTGATTCTTCTAATATTTCTGGAGAGGTATTCAAGTTCTTCGCTATTGTCAAGATGTGTTCTTCTTGATAAGAAGAGATCCCAGCTATTGCTAGGATTTGAGAAAGTTTCCTCAGGCTAAAAGTTGATTCTGAGTTCATCTTTCCATTTGATAAAACTTGGTTCACACAAAGATGATGTCCACAAAGTTAGGATCTCTTGATGGTGGTAAGAAAACAAAGGTTGTATTGTTTGGTTCTACAGAAGGCTCGAGTGGTCTTGCCTCCTATCCCACTATTAATAATGCTTCAATTTCTTATTCTATAGTGCTCCCTATTTTAGTCTCTTTTAGAGATTGCATTATCTCTTTGGGTTGAGCTAGCTCCTATTTTTCGGTATGAGTTTGTGGATTTTATAAGCAGAACGTTCCTTCCCCCAAAGAGATTAGAAGGAACCTTGTTTGAAAGGTCTGATTTAGATGTAATGTATCTACCTTGTGGCTCTCTAGGCCTATTCATGAAAGAAAGAAAAAACAAAAGAAAAATCTACCATTTGGTTTCTAGGTCTATTCATGAAAGAAAACAAAAACAAAAAGAAAAATTACCATTGGGTTTGGGGGAACCTGCTATAGCAGATGCGCAGGTTCTTACCTCTTGTATTAAAGTTCCCCTGCCACCAAGCTAATGCTAAGGTCTAAGGATGATCTATTTCCTAACTACTTCTTACCTTGAGACAACTCCTTGGCAACGACGCCAAAAATGATGGGTGTTATATATGCACTAAAAACACACTAAAAACCCTCAATTAAATTGTCAACCTGGGGTAAGTAAAATTAGAGTTGTAGAAAAATATATGCCAAAGGTAGAAGGGCTGGTAGGAGTATAGTCTAACTAATGAAAGAAACTATCTAAGGCTAATCTACTCAAGAAAACCTATCTAATTAGCAAACCTGACTAAGCAACTTGAAACTAGGTAACCTAAGTACTTTTAGGCCAATGATCGATGGATAGTTCCTAAGAAATCAAGTAAAACCCTATGTAAAGAAAACTAATTCAACATTAAGCAATAAGCAACTATTTAAGCATAACAATAATCAAATAACCAAAGCAAGCTATTTTAACTTGCCAACCTACATTCAATGAGCAACTATCCTATGAAAGCAAGTAAATAAATAAGTAAGCAAAGACACCTATCTAACCTATTAAAGAAAACAGACAAGCAAGCAAAGAAACCTAACTAACCTTCTAAATCAAAAGACAAGTAAGCAAAGGCACCTAACTAAACTACTAAAGAAAAATACAAGTAAGCAAAAACAACTAAATACTGCAAGCAATCAAATTAAAACTTCTCATTGAACAACTATCTAGCCTAAGAGGCAAGTGAACTAAATGCCTAATGAAAAACTATTTCTAATGCGTGAAAGGAAATCTAAATGCTCAATGCAATGCATGAAAGGAAATCTATTCTATTGAAAGCAAGAAAGATTAACAACTAATGATTAATCTATAATAAGCAAACTACTATCTAATCTATCAAAGCAAAGTCTATCTATCTACAGCAACAATACAACTATATTCTAATCTATGAAAGAAAGAAATTATCATGCATTAATCAACAATATAAAGAGACTATTCTAATAAATTCAATTGCATTCTAGGCTAATGAAGCAAGTTCATACTATGCTAAACTCAATAATTAACTATGAATTGAAATTGCAATCTAGGTCTAAGAAAGAAATTGCATGAAGTAAACTAAACTAGTTCTATTTAATAATTCAAATTTGCAAAAAGAGAAATGCTTATAAACAAAAATTAACAATATTCCAACATATGACAAGTAATGAAATGGGGAAACTAACCAACAACTAAAGAAGAAAAACTAAGCAACAATTAAATAAGAAATCTGAAAATAAAAACTAAGACTAACACTACCCATCCATCGAAACCCTGTCAAAGAAAGCATGCATTAAACTCTAACTAATCTATTTCAGCATACATAAATTCTAGTCTATTTTTTAATCACACGGGGGTTAGTGGCTTAAGCTTAATCTTATCTATACTAACTAGTAACACATTACATACTAACAAAACTCCTTCATATTAACCTGCAAAAGGAAACTAACACAATTAAACTATAACAACAATTTATACAATGAGAAAACGAAATGACAATTCATGTACATGAAAAGAAATAAAAATACATCTACGCTATTTAATTCACAAGTAAATACATAGGATGGTTACCCAGACTACCCAGACTGTTGGTGGCCCCCCCAACAGTTGTGGTTACTCTTCAAAGGCACACCACAAACTTCAGCACAACTATTTCACCATTAAAACTTAAACACACACTTTTACACAATTCTGGAAAAACAAAAATGGCAAAACAGAGCCAAAATTGTATTTGCCTCGAACACACTAATTCTTCTACTTCTTAACAATCTTATGATCATCTTAGAAGTATTTATAATATTACAAACCAAGTGGTCGACCATAGGAGGGTCGAACCACTTCTAATTTCGGCAAATTACAATAAATGATGCCCTAACTGCCGAAACAGAGCGAGCCAATTATTTCCCTCTTGGACAACTGAATCTGAGTTGTCCGGAGCTCAGTAGTTGGAGGGGGCGATCATGAAGAAAAACCATGTGACCGATTTGTCCATCACTGGCCGCCAATGCCATAATCGCCAACTCACCTTGCGTTTTTTTGCAATACTGAGTGATGGAATGAGTGCCGGATCGAGTATCGGAACAAGTGCTGGAACTGGAAGCATGGTGTGTTTTTCCCTGTAACAGCAGGAAAATACAAATTAACTCTTGGAAATCATAGAACATGATGAATTAAACTTGATTTAATCATTAATCATTAATTACACGTACCTTGTGCCGATCATACCATTTTATCATGAAATTATTCAAAAAGCTCCTTTAAAATATGAAAAACACATATGTACATGCGGAAAAAGTGTATAATAACCGTCATAAAAGTGATCATATCTCAGACCCAACAACATCTTGGCTCACTAGCCTCAAAACAAAACATATACACAAAGTTTCTCTGGACTCAAAATCATGCGCACTTAAGTTTGTTGCACGGGGTGTCCTGGAATGTGCACACTTCATCATTTTAGTGCACAGTACATGTGCGCATTATACCATGGAAGGTTCATGGAAAATTATATCAAACAACTCACCAACTTAAGTACATTTGTATTTACATTTATAGTTGGGGTTCGACCTATGGGTATTACATTCCCCTCCCCCTTATTTATGCACTGTCCTCAGTGCAATATATACACATATACAACCAAAATTTCAAAAATCCTAAAACATATGTGGGTATTTCACCTGCATAGCATCCTCATGCTCCCAAGTTGCATCTTCAAGACTATACTAGGTCCATTGGAACTTTACTAGATCTATGGATCGATCATGGAGCTTCTTGATCTTCCGGTCCAATATGCACATCGGGTGCACTTGAAAGGTGCCTTCTTGCTCCACCTGAATCCTTCTTGCTCCACCTGAATCATATTCCAATCAATGACATGATTAACATCATGTATATACTTTTTGAGCAATGATACATGTAATACATTATGAATAGACATTGATGCAGGCAAGGCAAGCATGTATGCTACATGCCCAATCCTCTCTAGGATTTCAAATGGTCCACAATAATGAGTTTCCAACTTTGAAAAATTTCCCAACTTCAGGGAAATTTTGTTGGCCTTTACTTTAAAGAATACATAGTCACCCACTTTAAATTACCTATGAGTACTTCCCTTATCAACGTATATTTTATGCATGTCTTGAGAAACCTTTAAATTATGTTTTATTTTCAACATTGTCTCTTCCATTTCCTTGAGTAATTCTGCCCCAACTACTTCTGTATCTACTGGGTTGTCCCAGCTTACCAGAGTGTTGCACCTTCTGCCATAAAGTGCCTCAAATGGGATCGTCTTTAGATAAGCTTGGTACCCATTGTTATAATCAAAATCTATTAAGTGTAGGTAGTCTTCCTATTTTGATGGTTTATCCATCACATACATCCTCAACATATCCTCAATCACTTGATTCACCCTCTATGTTGTCCATCTGATTCTAGATGATAAGTTGTACTAAAATTCAATTTTTTTCCAAATCCCTTAAATAATCCTTTCCAAAAATTTGATATAAATTTTGGATCTCTTTCAGACACAATTGTCTTGGGTATACGATGTAATCGAACAATTTCTCTCATTTAAATATCAACAATGTTGGCTGCATTGTGAGTGAGCTTTACTAGAATAAAATGGGCAACTTTAGTAAGCTTATCCACCACTACCATGATAGAATCATACTACTTATTTGTTCTGGGAAGTTTGGTGATGAAATCCATTGTTACAACTTCCAATTTCCACTCAGCAATGGGTAATGGTTGTAGCAAACCAGTTGGGTGTCTATTCTCAACCTTTACCTCTTGACACTCCAAACATTTGACAATAAAATAAACAACTTATTTCTTCATTCCTGGCCAATAATATTGTCTCTTGACAATTGCAATAGTTTTATGATAACTTGGGTGCCCGACATAAGGTACATTATTCATTTCTATAAATATCAAAATTTTCAATTCCTAGGAATTTGGTACATAAATTCTGCCCCTGTATATGATAATTTCATCATTTTGTAGCTTATAGTCTTCAATTTTCTACTGCAAAATACCTTGTTGTAATTTTGTTATTATTTCCATGTATTGCAAATCTGATTTTCCAGCCTCTAAGATTCTTTCTTTCAAATCATATTGGTACATTCTTATGGATGTAGCATGCAACTCATGCACCCTTCTGCTAAGTGCACCATCCACCTTTTTCTCTTTCCCTTTTATATGATTTAGATCAAAGTCATAGTCACTGAGAAATTCTAACCACCTTCTTTGCTTGACATTTAGAGTTGGCTATCCAAATAAATATTTCAGACCACTATGGTCTGTCCTCAACTCGAATATTTTTCCCATAAGGTAGTGACTACACATATTCAAGACATGCACTATGGATGCCAACTCCAAATCATGAGTATCATAGTTCCTTTCATGCTCCTTCAACTTCCTTGATTCATAGCATACAACATATTCATTTTGATCGAGGAATCGAACAAGCCCTTCTTTACATGCATCAATGCATACAATGAAGTCTTCATTTGGATCAACAATATTTAGTATTGGATCACTTGTTAATAAATGCTTCAAGTGTTGGAAACTCTTTTCACAATCCAATGTCCACTGAAACTTCACACCCTTCTTTTGTAAGGAAGTGTTTGGGTGTGAAATCTTTGAGAATCCTCCAATAAATCTCTTATAGTATCTTGCAAGGCCCATGGATGATCTGACCTCAATCACATTCTTCGGTGTTGACCATCCTCCAATGGCCTTTATCTTCTCAAGGTCCACTGCTATCCCTTCCTATGAAATGATATGTCCCAAATAATGAATTTTCTTCTGATAAAATGAGCACCAATTGATTCTCCTTTAATACATGTAATACCATCTTCAAGTGTTTTTCATGCTCTTCCTCTGACTTACAATATATAATAATGTTATCTAAAAATACAATGAAAAACTTATCTAAGTATTCTATGAAAATACCATTCATTAAACACATGAAGACATCTAGTACATTTGATAACCCAAATGGCACCACTGTGAACTCATAATGACCATAGCTTGTTTTAAAAGAAGTCTTGCTGATGTCTTCTTCTTTAATTCTCACTTGATAATAACTTGACATGAGATCAATCTTGGAGAATATTTTTTCATGTTTCAGTTGATCAAAGAGGTCATCGATCCTTTGAAAAGGATACTTATTCTTCACAGTTACCTTGTTCAATTGCTTGAAGTCAATGCAAAGTCTCAATGTTCCATCCTTTTTCTTCAAGAATAATACTGGGGTGCTCCAAGGTGACACACTTGGGCATATATACCCCTTCTTAAGAATCTCTTCAAGTTTCCTTTGCAATTCCTTCAATTCCGATGTACTCATCCTATAAGGGGTCTTGGATACTGGGGCTGCTCCATGCATTAGATTGATGGAGAAATCATTGTCTCTTTTAGGGGGTAATCCTAGTATTTATTTAAATACATCTTCAAACTCTTTTAGGACTGCATAATCTTCAATATTTGACACCTTATCTTTAGATGTTTCTTCCATATGAGCTGCAAATATTTGAAATCCTTTTCTGTAACATTTCTTTAGCTACAATGATGAAGTTTCTCTGACAATTACTGCCCTGGGAATTCCCTATACTATCCTAAGGTTCCCTTCCCCATACATGCAAGTAAATTCATTGTTATGATAGTCTAGGATAGCATGATGTTGGTCCAACCAATCCATCCCAATTATATAGTCATAGGAACCTAAAGGAAAGATGTTCAAATCTACCCTGGTGTTCAGTCCATTCATGTCCATAGGACATGACTTAACCATCTCATTAACTTTTCTTTTGGCTCTGGTAGCTAGCTGCACCAACCAATATATTCCATGCTTTCTTCTAGGCAAATGTAATCTTTCCACCATCTTAGGATCTATATAACTATGACTATATTGTGAATAAATTAAAATAACAATGGTTTGGTTGTTGATCATACCTTCCACTTCAATCATATGTGAATGAAACTCTGCTTGCTTGTATTCTAGGACTACATAGATCCTTGGTACATTTGTTCCCATGTCCTCCATTGTTTCAACTTGTTGTACATTGTGAACAATTCTCACTTTTTCACCTCTGTGAGGAAAATATCTAAACATATGATCTCCTTTACAACCCCAACATTGAATAGATGGCTACCTTGAACTCCCCCCCCATATCAATCGTTCTGGGTTCTCTGGAAGATGGCTATCCCTAAGGACTATGTCTGAAGAATGGTGGCTTATTCCCCTTCTTCCTCTGATCCATATTGAATTTCTTCTTATATTCCCAAGATTTTTGAAAAGTTGGCCTTTCATTTTGCTGATTATATAGGCATTTAGCTTGCCTTACGGTCTCCTCCAATGTTTTGGGATCATCATATTGTATTTTTTCACTGATGAATGATGGAAATCCACTCAAATACCTCTGAATCTTAACTGTCTCATCCTTGATGAAAGAAACATACTTCAATAGTTCTAAAAACCTTCTTTCATATTCACCTATGGTCATAGTCCCAAGTTTGAGTTCAAATAACTCTTTCATTTTATTGTCATAATATATCTTAGTCAAGTATTTCTTTTCGAAATACTTCTTGAATTCCTTCCAAGTAATATTTTTCTCTTTAATGTGTTGCACCTGCACAAGGTGATCCCACCACATGGATTTGTTTACCTTGAGTTGATATATGGACATTCTTCCTTCAACATTAGAAGAATAATTATGCAATTGAAAATAATTTCTCATGCCCAACAACCATGTCTCTGCATCTTCATCCTTCTTGTGCTCACCATCAAATGTAGGAGGATTGATTTTGTTCATTTCTCCTCACAGCTCATCCACCCCAAACCTATTATGATTCCTAACAGGGGATGGACATGAGTTGTTGTGTGCTCTCCTATTGGAATGCCTTGGGGAGTGATGGTGATATCTGCTAACACTTCTTGTTCTTATTTTCTCATCAAGAGACTTGTGAATTCCCAATTTACTTGAGCCACTCTCCTTATCCAATTTATTTTCTATTCTGTTCAAGATCTACATTAAATTCATGTTGAAGTCTTCCTGCTACTCCTTGGATTTCATAATCCTTTCATTACCAACTTTATGGCTTTGTACATCCTTTTGTAAATTTTTAATGGTCTCTACCATATTCATGTTTTCTTCCTTTCCTTGTCGATTTCCATTTGAGTTTGATCCTTCAATGACTATATGGACATCCATCCCTATGATATCATCTTCCTGACTATAATTCCACTGTGTATCTTCCATCTCTATGCACTCTGTGCTGATCCTAATCTGATCTAACCGATGTTAACTCAACAAAATGTGCAGCCAACAACATTTGTTAGGGTAAATAATTTAACAGATTCATAAAATTATGTACAATTCTGGTTCAATAATGCATGAGAATTATTTCTTCCGATTTCATAAAAAAATGACTACCCAAATAAATTTTCTGGGTGAATAGTTATATTCTACTGTCCAAGACCTTTCCAACACCTACTTCCATGCTCAATTCTGAGTCTTGCGCATAAAGTTATGGTTATTTGAAAATTGTCCATTAATTGTTTTGTTCACACTTCAACTTGACACAAATATGCACTGTAATTATGCATTTTCCGACCTACTCCATTGGAGTTTTGGTAGGAGCTCAATTATGTTTCTTCATATACATATTTTGGACAGTCTGACCAAGTTTCACCTCTTTCATGGTTCTAGGCTACTAGTTACAGCCTGCTGAAGTTCTAGGCCAATTAGTGTTTTTGGTCTGGAATGCTACATGTATCTTCTGTGCCATATTAAAATTTTTTAACATACCCATCATTTTAATTAAGCTCCTGTACTTTTTTCTATGGTTCAATATCTTTCCATAGACTTCTCATGTGCCTCAATATGATTCCAGAGTAGAAAGTTATGGCCCTTCGAAGTTAGTTGGGTCTTAAAATTTACCCTCCAATGTTTGTCCTATAACTTCCTCATAAAATCTTCGTTTGACGAATGGTTTACACCATTAGAAATCTCTCTCCGGGATCTTTCATTTGAGATACATAGATAGAGTGTATCCTAGTACAATCTATTCTATGGGTTTTTGAGTAGCTAAAAACCCTGTTTATGGCCTCAAAAATGTGATGCAAAAAGATGACCTTCAAACAATATAAAATGTCATAGAAATTCACTGGTTTTCTACTGTCGTAGACCATCCAAACGACTTTGCATGCACAAATTTGAAAATGTACACCCATATTTGGCTCGTGCAACAACACCATAAGATAGCACATACTCTGCGTACCTGTAACTAATGTGGATCACTTCTTTTTCACGCCAATATCTGGTGCACACTACTTTTGTGTCACACACCAATGTCTACTACACATAATTTTGGTTCGTGCACTGATACCTATTGCGCACAATTTTCGTATTGCATGCTAATATTCCACGTGAATTTCACTCTACATGCCGCACCATGTCAAAGTTTAGTACGCTCCCACCATGCACCAATACTGCATGCACACCATTAATTAAACCGTCGCGCGACAAGAATATTTATCATGCATGCATTGCATACCAACATTGCGCGCACACCAACAAAATTCCTCTGTGCTCTGCCAATACTGTGCACACCACATGTGCCAATAATATGCATGTGCACACAAATCTGCATGCACCACCAAATCCGCACTGTGCAGTGATAAATTTAGTGGACACATCTGCGCACTATTATTTTTCCACACTTCACTAGTTCTGCTCCATGCAACACCAATCTTAAGTGCACACACCCACACACCGTTATTTTTCATGCATTACCAATTATGGACCATGCAATGCCAAATTTTAGTACACATAACCATGCATTCTTATTTTCCACACATCACAAGATTTTCATTGCACATTATGCATTTTTAGTGCACACACCTACACACCTTCATCTTTCTACACATCAATTCCTCATGAATTCTTCTACAAAAATTGGGGCCTTTGTCAAAATTTTCCCAATTTTCACCATGTACATTTTGCAATTATGAAATTTGCTCAATTTCACTCCGATAACACCAATTCAACCTTCACAACAAAAATTGATGTTGGTTGACATTCCTGTAAAAACTTATTCCCAAATTCAATTCAAGAATTGAGAATTTTAATCAACTAATCTCGCTCCATCTATCATGGCTTCCTTGTAACTTCAAATTCAACCAATTCCAGGTCTGAATTTGCTAGAATAGATATTAAATTAAGAATATCTAACCACTTGGCCAAATTTCTCAATTTTCCCATGAATTTAACAACATAAATTAGAGATTTTGCCCAATTCCATGCAATTGCTTCTAATTTTTACCATGGATGCACTGTAACTTGAAATTTGGCCACTTCGAAATCAATTCTTTGTGAAATTTCGCTTCAAATCAACTTTCTCGGCCCATCCAGGCTCAGTGTTGAAAACTGGAGCTTTGATACCATATTGTAGCATCCCCAACATCGAACTGGGCTATGCCACATAAAATTTTCAAACTGTATACAAAATTAAAACATATAGAAACTCTACAAATGCATAGATTCATACAAAATAATAATAAAAATACACATGCAACACACACATGAGAAACCCATAAAAATAAACACATACATAATAATGCAACATGTAATTTAACACACAATTGACAATTATCTTGGTAAAAATATCACCAACTACGTGCAGACCTTCCACGTTCCTCCCCGCCTTAGACCTCACTACTCAAAAATCTCAGCAGTGGGTCACCCCCGAGCTGGGACTAAACTCCACCCAGGTAAATGAATTCCTAACCAAGCTGATATATCTCAGACAACAGGAAAAACTTCATCACATCTACCAACTCGAACTAACAGCCTACAATCCCTCATTCCCCACATGCCTGTCCAACCCCAAGAAGTGTGCCCCTTCTCTGCTCAATAGTCCTTTGACTACCCCACTTCCTTTTCGAGGCTTCAACAATGGGCCAGACATGAAGTCTCAAATCTCTGTAGTTATAGTTTGCCACCTTCAGGAAATAAATTCTCATCAATTCTCCTACCTAGAGATAATTTCTCACGGGCTTGACAACCCGCCTCTTCAATATCCCATGGGCCTGACAACCCACTTCTTCAGTCCAGCTCCTAATCTAGCCAGGTACAGGTATAGGTACAATGAAAGGAAGGTATGAAGGAAAACGGAATGAGTGAGTTCAAGATGATGGAATGAATGGAAAATGAACTAAGTCCAAACTATATGTATGCATATTCCCAACTTGACACTTGTCATGTTAAGAACTACTTTGGCCCACTTGTCCCCATCCTTAGAAATTGGGATAAAATAATTATCCATATTTTATACTTTAAGGAATATTAATATAATATCCCTTTTTGTCTTAAGCTCCCTAGCTTAGCCCTTATCCTTAACTTTTAGCCCCCTTTCCCTAACTAATGGAGTTTATCCCCCCTTACTCTTTTACATGGTTGGTTTGTCGTAGTGATGTATTTTTCATTAATATGTTTTTCATGTGATTACACTTACATTTACATATATACTGTCCTTTCTACATCCTTCTTACCAGCCTCTAAGCACAACATATACACAAAGGTTCTCTGGCCTCAAAATCACGTGCACTTAAGTTTGCTGCGCAGGGTGTCCTGGAATGTGCACACTTTATCATTTTAGTGCGGAGTACATGTGTTCACTATACCATGGAAGGTGCATGCAAAATTATATCAAACAACTCACAAAATTAATTACATTTCTATTTACATTTACAGTTGGGGTCCGTCCTAGGGGTATTACACACACACACACACACACACACACACACACACACACACACACACACACACACACACACACACACACACAGATTTTACCCTGGAAACCCAAATTGGGAAAACAAACAACTTGTTTAGATCCACACCTCTGATATTCTATTCATCATATATTCATTGTTTACAATAAAATACATATATAAGATCCCGCGACATCCAAAACCCTAATCCATTGACCCAGAATAGTCAACAACCCTAATTCCTTAAGCGAAATTAGAAAACCATCAGTGAAAACAATGTGCCGAAAAACCACCCAAAACCAGACGCAAAAAATGCCATTTTTTTTTCCGGGGGCGATGCCCCTGAACCCCCCTGATAGGGGGACTTCTCTCCCCCCCTTTTAATCCCTGCATGCATCCAACACAATGAAAATTCTATATCTAGTCGTGTAAAGAATATAACACATACCTAACACCCTTTTCCCCATGGAAAGTCACGATACTTCAAAGAGAGGATCCAAAAGTGTTCTAAATACCTATTTATTATTATCTTTTTGGTCTCTATCCCTAATAATAGCTTTTCTATTCCTAATTATTGCCCATTTTTCTTCCTTCCTAGATTCTTTTACTTTTTGAAATTCCTTCCTAAATTGAGCTTGGTCTTCTAGAATGATGTCTTCATTTATAAAATTCTTGACCCCTTTAAAATAATTTTTTTACTAAGTATGCCATATTTATGGTCTTCAGAGCTTAACTTAACATTCAAATCAACATGTATTTATGCTCAATTAGTTTTTCCAACCTCTTTTCTTCTATGAGACAAGTTGTTTCAATTTGTAATTTATTTTGTAATTCTTCCTTGACTTGTTATTTTTAAAGTTATAAAATATCATGATATTTCATTTCTAAATTAAACAAGGATATATTTTATGTTATTTCTAAGAGCATGAATAATCATTATATCTGAGTATGTAGGTTTTCACAGTCAACCATAATGTTGCTTAAACCTTCTGGAAGTAAACTAGGTGAAATTTTATGAAACTTCCAATGTTTTGAGTGGACACTCTACCCATCATCAGGGACACATAAAGATATGTGTCCTTGAGAATGGCTAGAGTGTCCACTCGAAACATTGGATGTTTCATAAAATTTCACATAGTTTACTTCCATAAGGTTTAATAAATTATATATTTAAAAGAGATGGAATCAAAAATGATAAAACTTCATTTAAATATTGGAAGATAGACGAATATGATGAAATAAATAATATCAATAATATTAAATTTTACATCCTTATCAAGTTGAAATATAAGACCTTGAATATAATTAAATCGATAATAAGAAAAAAGTTGAAATAACACAAATACTTTATCAATCCTAATTTCACTTATCAAAATTATTTTTCCAACATTACGAACTCAAAAAAAAATATGAACATTTTAAAAGTTAAGACTAATGCTCATGACCTACATACCAAAACAAATTGTTGGGATAACCCCGAAATAATTTACGATGAATAAACTTGTAAAATATGTGACAAAGAAAGTTGAATATGAACAATACTTCCTTTTAACATGCCCTATCCTTGATAGTATAAGATGTGGGTTTACCTAATTTCAAAACCTAATTACTTTTCAAAACCTTTACACTTACAATAATCATA
Source organism: Picea engelmannii (assembly GCA_009831015.1). Lineage (NCBI taxonomy): Eukaryota > Viridiplantae > Streptophyta > Pinopsida > Pinales > Pinaceae > Picea > Picea engelmannii. The sequence continues at coordinate 28,063 of ML798055.1, read as the reverse complement.
ATCATTTCGACACTTTCACTTGTATCACGTTGAATTATACAAGTAACATTTTGAAGAATACTTAGTTTGTTTCCCATTACTTCTTTTATAAATCTTATTAAAATTAGATGATGATAAACAACAACATCATCATCGTAAATATTAAATACATAAACTTAGAATAAAACTTTTCAATATGTACACTTTTTTTTGTAAGCTAGCATTTTGGTATATATATTAAAATGAAGGAAAATATAATTGTACATAGGCCCTACATGTTGGTTTTCCACTAGGGAAACTAGACCTGCAATATAAAAGTATGTCCTTCATCCAAAGAGTCTTGGAAATATTGTCCATAAGTGCTATAAAAAAAATAGAAATGGTATTTGACAAAATAAAGCATAACTGCAATGTGACTATCATGTCCAAAATCTACATATAGAACATGAATCAAGTAGAAAAGTTTAGATATGATTGGAAACATCAAGGATGTCCATCTGAATTTCAGAACTCTGACCTAGGTCATGATCTTCCATTTGGGTGGGGTTAATCATTTTCTGCAAGAGCCCGGAAATCTGCATTGAGATTCCCCTTTGGTGCCATCTACCAATCCATGTTTAGGGTTCTTCAACTTTTCTTTGCTACCTCTTTGGCTAGGTGATACACTACTACATTTTTCATTCGACGAACATGTGAAGGAACAAGGACTTCAATATGATCTACAAGGAAGCAATTATTTCCAAAATTTCTTCTAGGCACCGATTATTAGAAACATTGCACGTGGATAATCCATTATGCATCTTTTGAAGCATCCTAACGATGATTTGAGAATCGCCCTCCACTACCACCCTTGTGAATCCATAGTGTATATGGAAATTTGCAAGCCAATATCGAGAGTGTATAACTCAATTTCATTATTACTATCAATACTCACAAATATCTTATAGATTCATATGATTTCTCCTTTTGTATTGCGAAAAAAACCATCATACCCTACAAAGCCTAGGTTTCCTTCCAATGAACTGTCAAAGTTAAGATTTATGAAGCCCTTCAAGGAAGAAAAAGATAAGTCCATACTTGAGGCCCTGGGCTTCTTGGTTGATAGAGGAGTATACTGGCTAGGTGGAGTGAGGTTCCAAGCCTTTAAAATTGTTGATTCCCTTTCACTAGATTTCCACTCCTCCTCTGACCATGACATGGTCCCTAGGGTCTTTATAATATATTTTTTAACTTTTTTCCATGCTATACCAACATCGTCCGAGGAATCCTTGAAAATTCCTCTGTTGCACTCCTTCCAGGTTTCCCATAATAGGAAGTCACAGAACCATTTCCATATTTAATTAAGAACATGATTAGTAAATCTTTGACTGCTCCAGTTTTGTATGTTGGATCTTACAATGGTACCATCCCGATCATATTGTATGAAAGTGGTTGTGTCATTATCCCATAGGGTCATTATGAAGGAGAAGATACCAAGGAGGTGGGTGATGGTTTCTTTTGCCTCTTGACATAGGACGCATTTGTATGGTCCTTCATACCCATGCTTGTAGAGCTAGTCCCAAGTAAGAATCTTTTTTTCAGGTGACCAACAATAGGAATGTGGATACCTTAGGCCAAAGGTTCTGAGTCCATATTTTTTCCCAAATATCTTCCATTGAGAGATTTTCATGCCTAGAGGCAATGTGGTATGATTATTTCATAGTTTAATTGTCTCCATGTTTGTATCCCCATCGTAATTTTTCAGGTCCTTCCTTGAATTTAAGTCTTCGTTGTTAAATATCTTCCAAAACTTTGTCCCAGTCATTTTCCAACTGTAAGTCGGTCCACTGCTCCTTTCATTTACATTTTCTCCATATAGAGTATTGGCCTTGGTGGTCCAAATATTGATTAATATAGTGTTGGTTGTGGTTATGGAACTTAGCTCTAATATTTTTCCATTTGTTGTCTTCCATGATTCTAGGGATTTGTTTCCACGAGTAATCCCAAAGGAGAGGGGACCGCCGATCTTGAGCTTCCAAAAATAACTGATCTTGGTCTAGTTTTTTTTTGGCCCAAGAATTTCCCCAGATCATGGATCCTTTCTTTACCCCTTCCATTCAACCAAGGTCTTGAGTGCTCACATTATTTGCATACCTATTTCTCCATAACTTTCCCCATAGGTCTATTCTTCCACTAATCCATTAACACCAAATATTATCTCCAAAGGATGAGATGATTATATCTAGATATTGAATTCTAAGCCCCCTAACAATGTTTTGTAGGCAAACCTTGTCCCATGCTACTAGTTCCCACTTACACTCTGTGGAGGATCCTCACCATAGAAAAGTCTGCTGTATATTTTTTTATGGCTTTAAGGATGTACTTCGGAGCTGCCAAAACCAAGAACATGTATAATGATATTTTTTGGAAGACCAATTTTACCAGGTTTAAATGAATGGATAGGTTTAGGGATCATTATTTGTAAATTAGGGACTTATATCCCACATGATTCAACAACATGGATCCTTTGTGAAAGTCTCTTCTAAGCTATGTTCTTAGGCTTGTACAAAATGCTCTATATTTAGAAAGGCCACTAGGCCTCCGTTCCTTGCACTGTACAAGGATATATACCTTCTTCTTCTTGGAATAGCTGTAATGTCTTCTCTCTGTGCAACCTTTTCTCCTAGCTCCTTCTTACTGTATCCTGTACATAAGAACCAATTGGAAATACAATAGCAAGCTAGTCAATAACAAACCATGCTTTGAAAATATTCTAAAGTTAGTGACCAGATACAGATACTATGCAAGTTCCCTGTTCTCAATGTATCCTTTGCTCTTCTAATGGATGCAAGGCCTTGTCTGTGCAAACAATGTAAACACGATATTGTAATCCCCTCTCTTCTATATCCCTCGACAAGAATGTGATGATATAATTTTTGTTGGATTCAAATATTGATTCTATTTCTATTGGTTCAAATTGTTAGCTTTAAGATGCAAAAACAATCCTCTGTACATGAATGGATACAACTAGGATTTTTTAGTGATGTCCAATAGAAAAAATATACAACTTGGTCAATTTCAATCACTATATGTATTAAATCACAATGGGAACAATACACCGATTAAAAAAATTTCCAAGTTGAGAAACAAGGCTTGAAAGGTGAATTTTGTTTGTGTGCTATGAATCGAGCCATTCAAAACATTGAAAAACTAGCAACAAATGCACAAGTCTTTGAATATTGAGCAACAAATCAAATATTTTTAATGAAGGAATGAACAAATTGCATTCTTTTGCAGCTAATTACCAATGTTGGTCATCTCAAGAGTCTATGACAACCAATGTAATAGTTTGAATTAAATACTCCATTTTAAATTAGTAAATGAAGCTAAATTCGCTCTTTTAATGATCTTACTTAGTAAATGAACGTCCTTTGTGTGTACCTCTGTTGATTCCCAGTCATGGCCAATTCCCTTCACTTTCACCAGAGACAAAGTTTGGCTTAAAAAATAATCATTTTTTTTCCTTTTCTATCATGTTCAAATGAAAAAAACATTTTAGATTTGATGCTAGCCACTGTGGAGAGAAGGAGAAAACATCCACATGCTACATACGGCCCATACGGTCATGTGGATGAGAGAAGATGGTCCAAGGAGGATCAATTCACCCCAAGAAAGAATGAATTTTCCTAGGACATGAGAAATCACCCAGAGAATTGTGGAATTGGCCTACACAATGAGAAATCATCCCAAGCAATTGTAAAATGACATAGGAAGATAAAATATGGCTCTATGGAACTAATTACATCCTGTAGGAGAGAGATAAATGTCCAACAAGTGGAAAATTTTCCCAGCAATAAAATAAACACTGAGGCAATTGAGTAATGGATCCAAGGGATGTGAATTCTCCCAACAATGAGAAGTATGACCAATGCAAGAGAAATTCGAATCAACAAGAGAATTTTCAACCTGGAGGAGTGATAAATTTTCCCAACAGTTAAAACATGCAAATTAACAACTTCCTATTAAATTGCAACAACTAAATTTTAATAGTCATCGATCTTAGAGTTTGAATGGAATTAGATAGTATAAATTTCATATTTTTTGGGTTTTCACTACTGTGGGGAATTACCGCAAGATCACCTAAGGTACGAGAGAAAATATTGAGTGTGTGAGGCATTTTCCCAAGATACACAGCTGTAGAGAAATCCAATTAGAAACAAATAGCTCACTTGTTAAGACATAAATAATGGCACATTACCCTTTAACTGGGGTATATTACATAAGTATTTTTGTTTTATTTATGTCGTATTGGGTCCATTAGTTGTAATTGTACCTCCCAGTCTACTATATATACCTATGAGACCTTTTCATTTGGAATCATCTTGTATGTGTGAATCCATATGATGTATAAGGAGGTTTCCCCCTCAAAGAGGCTTATTATATGGATTTCTCTCTTTTTTAAGGAGTTGAGTACTTATTCTAATATTTTTATGCTATTTTTATATTTGGCTCTTAACATTTGGTATCAAATCTCAAGGTCTTGGGGTTTCACTGTTGCATCTAGGAAACCTTGGAATTTTCACTATAATTTTTTTTATGGGATGTTTCAGAAGGAAATCCTTGGGGGGTATTTAGTATACAAATCAAATTGCTTGTGGTTAAAATATCATATTTTGGAGCTTTATACTTTCAGATATATAGCCTATGGAAGATCGGGTTCTGGAATCATCTTGAATTCAGTCATCGAAGGATTTTTTCTATAATTTTTTTTTCTCTGATTATTAAAACCATGAAACTTAGAGGATATTCAGAGGAATTATCAAGGTATATGTGTTAACATGTTTCACTTCTGGGTCATCACAATTTTGGAGATACACCCTGTGTAAGATAGGATAGCTGACTAGTCCTATTAACTAGTCTCAAACAAGTGTTCTAGGTAAAACAATGATATATTCTTCAATGAGAATCCAAATTAAGTTAGACTAGTTACATTGGATAGTGGACAGTCTGTTGTATTTCTGGTGCTTTTTTAGAAATAATATATCACATATTGTGCACTTGGAAAGATTTACAAATATGCTCTCCTAGAAAGGAAAAAATCAGCAAGGTGTGGGGAAGTCACCATACCTTCCACTTGGCACATCCAATTTTTATCAGACCTATGGAATTGTAGAGAGGAAATATCATAGAACTACTAAAAAAAATTTCTTTCAGACCCAGAAGGGACAAAATTATAAATATACAACAAAAGAAAGGCCGGCTAGCAGAACAACCTCCAAATCAGGGTTTAAAAGGTGCAATTTTTTTTTTTGGAAATTTTCATACCTTTTGACTAGAAGATCCAATTGGGGTGATTCAAAAAGTAGAGCAAAGTGTGATAAAAGGAGTATCACCTAAATTTGAAAGAAACTTAGGGTTTTTTTAGGTACATACATGTTATGACGTCTCTAATCGTAGGATATGTTGTTACTAGTCAACACTACAACCCGAGGAAAAAGTGGTTCTTCCATGCACCTAGAGTATATCAAAAGGCACATTTCGAATGGTTTCACATTAGACAACACTACTATGGATTTGAGATCCATGTACCCGGTGTATATTAGGAGACCCCCTAGAATCCTGATACTTTTCGAGTAAACATTTTGGTCGTCGTGTTGCTATAGTACAACAAGAACAACAATTGGGGAGATCACTCTCTATTACCTGGGTAGTCAGATAATATGGCTAAAGGCATGGTCAAGCATCCTTATTTAGTGCCCTGAGATATTGGGCTAAGTACTATTGTTGGACCCCACACGTATATCAGAGAGTTATAGCACCTGGCACTCCCTTGTCTATGAGGACATCTGCTTAATCCAATTATGAATTCTTACCTTTTAGTGATACTTGGCCAACATGCCACCAAAAAATGGAACTTCCACACCAAGCAAGCCTTCAGACAATCCCGCTTGAACTCTTGATGAAGGTGAATAAGTGCGTAGGGACATAAATGATTTACAAAATAAGGTAGTAACAAAATATGAACTACAAGGGATGATGGATTCAACTGAAGCTAAGATGGAAGCGATAATGGATACTAAGATGGATGGTTTAAAAGGGGAGATCATGGAAAGATTGGAAAATTTTCTAATAGAGAGGCCACCTGAAAGTGACAATATCTCCCATGAAATTCATGATGAGGACACAAGGAAGATGAATTAAGACTAGAGAAGCTCCAACTTTGGGTTGAATACCAACCACTTTCCTAAGATTGATATGAGGAAGTTTGATGGAAAGGATCTAATCACATGGATATTCCATATGGAGTAATTATTTGGTCTACATGATGTGCCACACACACAAAAGTTACAAATTACATATTTATATTTAGAACCCAATCAATTTGTGTGCTATCGATGGATTTGTTCTCACAAATCACTTGTCACTTGGACAATTTTCATTAAATAAACGATAGCACACTATGAGGATACAAGAAGCAATACCTTCTTCAACCAATTTATAAATCTCAAGCAAAAGGGTTCAGTTGCAGAGCACATTGAGAAATTACAAAGATTCAATATAAAGGTAAATATATTCCATATGATCACATGATTGATGTATTCATAGGAACTTTAAAGGATAACATTCAACATGAGGTTCAACTTTGGGAACCCAAATCATTGGAGAATGCATTCAGGGTGGCGAGAAATGTTGAAAGTAAATATATGGCTATGGCTTCTAGACGGATCACTCCTAACATCTATCGAGAGAATAGTGTTCCTTCTTCTAAACCACCTCAACCTACAAGGTTGACACCTCAACAATTGAAGGAAAGATAAGAAATTTTTTTATGCTTTAATTGTGACAACAAGTACAATAAGGGACATAAGTGTGGTGAGAAGAAATTGTTCTACATAGATTGTGAAGAGGAGGAAGAACAAGAACAAGAACCATCTCAAGATGAAAACGTAGAAGAGATTTATTTTGAAGAGCTGACTCCCACTATATGATGTAATGCATATTATGGAATTAGCACTCCTCAAACCCTCAATATCAAAGGATATATCAAAAAGAAAAATGTAATAGTCCTAATTGATTCTGGTAGTACTCACAATTTCATTCACTATAAATTAGACAAAGCTCTTAATTGCTTTATATATCCAGTGCCAGAGTGTCAAGTAATGATTGAAAATGGAGGAACTATCAATTTCTCAGGAAAATTCCATAAGATAAATCTTACTATGGGGGAGTACGTAATGAATATTCCAATGATTTATATACCCATGGGTGGTACTAATGTCGTACTAGGATTCCATTGGTTACAATCATTAGGAACAATAAATTTTAATTTTCAAGAACTTTTCATGAAAATTTCATTGGAAGGAAAGGAATTTGAGTTAAGGGGTATCACAGGGAAACCCAGTAAGTTGTTAATCTATAATGACATGAAACAATTATTAAAAAAGGGGCATCAGGGTGTAATTATACAACTATGCTCAATATATGTTCAAACATATAATCCATCTATTCCCCTAGATCTCTAAGGGATCATTGATAAGCATTCCAAAGTATTTGATGGTATTCCCAGTGGTCTTCCACCCACTCACAATCATGATCATGATATTCACCTAATTCTTGGGAGTGTTCCTCCTGACATCAGGCCTTACAGATATCCCTATTCCTAGAAGAGTGAAATTGAGCATATGGTTGAAGAAATGTTAGAGGCTGGAATTATTAGACCTAGCCAAATTTCTTACTCTGAACCAGTGGTAATGGTACTCAAGAAAGAGGGATCATGGCACATGTGTCCATATTATAGAGAGCTCAACAAGATCACCATTAAAGATAAGTTTCCCATTCCCACCATTGATGAATTGTTAGATGAACTACATGGAGAAATCTACTTCACAAAGTTGGGTCAATCTACTTCAGATTATAATATTTGATGATATTATAATCTTCATTCAAAGTATCATTAGATTAGAATGAAGGAAGAAGATATCCCAAAAACATCATTTTGAACTCATGAAGGCCATTATGAATTTTTTGTCATGCCTTTTGGCCTTACAAATGCACCTTCCACATTCCAAGGGTTAATGAATTCCATTTTCAAGCCATTCCTTCAAAAAATTGTGTTAGTATTTTTTGATGATATACTAATCTATAGAAAGTCTTGGGAGTATCATGTTTCACATGTTGACAGGGTGATACAACTACTAAAGGAGAAACAACTATATGCCAAACCATCCAAATGTTTCTTTGGGGTGAAGGAGGTAGAGTATTTGGGTAATATTGCATCTCATGAAGGTGTCAAGGTAGAACCTAACAAGATTAAGGCCATGATGGACTGGACGATTCCCAAAACATTGAAGAATCTTAGAGGA
>ML798055.1:0-14817 GCA_009831015.1 Picea engelmannii | reverse complement strand
TGTGTGTGTCAAAGCTAGAAGCCGTTGAAAGGAGATCTACGACATCAAGGCTCAGGTTGTATATTTCTCTTTCAGTTAATATAATACATGAATATGTCCTTTTCCCATAATGATGATATCATCTTATTACATGATTCCTTGATCACATGTATAGTCTAGATTTTTGAATATATTAATGTCTTTGCTGTGATTGGTTTGTGTTGTTGTGATTGGACGACGCAAGAGAATCGTAGCAGAGCGAGGAACACCAGAGATATAAGGAGAGCTTTCATAAAGCAAGTACATCATCCTTCTTCTCTTGTCCATTCAATACTTTAGATCTAGGGAAAGAGTAGTATTCTGTCACGTTTTGTTCCAGATCCAGGTGGATCTGGGGAGATTGGTCTGTGTCCGCACTAACGAATTTATCCTTAAACACATCTGGAATCACAATATTCATATACTACCACAGCCTTTACTCTTCAGTAGGGTTTCCATGTATGTTTCCCATACTACATAATTTGATCTGTTCAAAATAAAAGATCAATCTTCAAATCCATCTTCGATATCTTAGAAAGAAATTTATATTTCAATAAGCTCCAATCGATAAACCATCGGCCTAGAGTCAATCACACAACAGATATGACTCAACAAGTTTTGTATATAATAGGTGAGGTTTCAAACCATTGGCTCTTTTACCATGTTGGGGAATAGGGTGGAACCTATAACGAAACAGAGAAAAAATTATGCAAATAATTGAATAGGGAATAAAGTTTTGAAGACAAATGGTGGTGTCTATAGAGACCATTACAATACTTAAGAAAAGCACATTGTGATCAGAACATTACAGTGCATATTGTACCTTGATATCTCCATATGATATCACTTTAATTGCTTCATGATAATGACCCAAGGGTTCTGTTATTTATAGCCTCAAGATATAACCAACTTCCATGAATCAGAAAGATCTTGTCCACATATAGCCATCAGTGGTTAAAGTTGACTCCATCAAATTCACGTTTTCAATTCGTATCAACAAGGATGCTCGACCCAACCTTCCATGCATCCAACTCATAGTCAATTTTCAGGTTGGTCGATCCACCGCCTGACTATATTTGATTGGTATTCGATTGTCTAACTGACAGGCATGTCAACTACTCGACATGCATGTCGACTACTCAACCAACTAATGTAGAGTTCTAGTCTTCACCCAAACAAATGTATCCAGATATAGGTTGATCGCTTGACATATTGAATTCAGGGGAAACGTGTGATGAACCATCAATGCTTGATGTTCCAACACTTCAATCGTATCCCAAGTTGTTCTTAAAGTGGGATGTTAGGATATTTAGACACTTAGGAGTTAGTTAATATAAACTTGGTCTAATGTGTCATTAGGTTAAAGTGTTTTTCTTTAGTATGCATTAGTATCCATTTGTAGTTAGGAAATCTGATGGTCATGATATGTTCCCGACATAAAGTGATATGATGGCTCATTTTCTCCTCGATCGTAATGGATACACTGATCTGTTGCTTGACACCTGATTGGTCCATGATCTCTATTTAAATAGAATGGAGGGTTATTTGTTGATGATCAACTGTGAGAAACTCTTTGTAACATATTTTATTTTGCATTAATAAATTGCTCCAAGTGCCCATGTTGGTTGGGGCCATGGATGTTTCCCCATGGGAGTTTTACCATGTAAAAACATTAGTGTATTGATCCTTGATCTCGTTGTGTGAGAGGTTACTTAAGGTGTTCATCCTTTGTTGGAATACATGTGTTGTCGAACATCTAGGAGAAATAATCCATATTCCATAAGTCAAATTTATTTCAAAGGAAGAATGGCAAGAAGACTTCTCCAATTCAACAACGAACTTAGAGGTACATGGAGAGGAGTATGCTGGGTAGTCCTTTTAGTAGCAACATGAACTTTTTCCACACTGAAATTTAAGTGGACATTGGGAAGCGAAGTGTTGTTTGCTTCACCCCAAAAAATGCACAATGAAGAGAATAGTGTGGAGAGTAAAGAGTAAATATTATGAAGAGTTCCTTGCATCAACAACACAAGAAGAAGAATTTTTCCAAGGAGTTGCAGCAACACAAGAGGTCATCCTCAACAACAAAGAAAGTGGTTGTTTGGTGGAAGAAAGAGAGAGTAGAGAAGGAGCCCAAGCACGGGCTTCCATATATTTCATTGCAAGGTGGTTGAGAAATGAATCACTAGTGAATGAACTAGCTTTCTAGTGATCAAGACTCCGACAACCAACATGTAGGGGTATGCAATATGTTCATTCAATTGACATGGCCATGAAGAGTTGTTTCCATGCCTGAAAGCAATTGATCCTAGTATATAAATGCAACCACACTTCGTTGAGGAGTTGTTACATGACAGAAGCATGTTGGGTTCACATTGAACAGGAAGACCAACATTCACCTTGGCTACCAAGACGAATTGTCTCCTAGACTAAGAGGGAGATCGGAATGAGTGTTGAGTCTAGAGTTCAGATCTATGGATTGCTCAAACATGAGATTTAGTGAGTAGGATTATACTACAAGAATAAGTGATCTAGAACCATACCTATATCCATAGGAAAGGAATAGAGCCAATAGTGAGAGCCATGAGCTAGATTCAGTGCTAGAGTCAAAGTTGTTGTCAAGAGATAGAGTCAAATCCACGTTCCAAAGAAGCAGACATAAGTACATTGATCCATATTGGTTTTTTTTGAGATTTTGGATAAAAAAATGCCTCTCAATGGGTATGTGTGATTCAAAATAGATCTGAACCAATGAATGGGAATGAGAATTAGTAACTACAGAGAAATTCAACAACTAACGAAGTTTAGAAAACTTTGTAAAACAATAAAAATGTAAAACTTGAATAAGACAAAAATGAGAGTGAGAAAACAAAATGAGAGAATTAAATGAAAAGGAAAGGAAAAATATAAGAGAATGCTAAGGAATGGGAAACGAAGGGTCAGGGATATTGGCCTTCCCCCTATCCCCCATTTCTCCCTATTTCCTCCTTCACCCTGTCATTATCAATGAGTTTTTCGGCCAACAGAAGAAAATGCATAGAGAGCCATGAAAGTGATGTAACCAAATAAAGACAAAATGAAGAATTGAGCCCCCATTTCAGGATGGTTTTCCCATTTCCCATTTGGGTTTCCAAGATAAATAAGGTGACCGTTATGTTTTGAATTTCTATGAGATTTTTATGTGAATTTGATATATTTTGTATTTGTGTTTAACATATGGATTTAATGGATGCTAATGAATAGTGAGAGTGTAAATGTGAGATATGAGTAGTAATGTTAAGAACCAAATATCAAAACCTCAGAATAAGTACTCAATTCCTTAACAAAGAGAGAAATTCATATAATAAGCCTCTTCAAGTGGGAAACCTCCTTATACATCATATGAATTCACAAATACAAGATGATTCCAAATGAAAATGTCTCCTTGGTATATATAGGAGACTAGGAGGTACAATTAAAACTAATGGACCCAAGCTGACATAAATAAAAAAACAATACTAATATAATATTCCCAAATTAAGGGGTAATGTGCCACTATTTAGGGATTAATATGTCCCTCCCCTTCAGACAAGTGTTGTCTGTAATGCTTGAGTAATTATGGATGATTATGTATAAAAGACTCATCTTCCCAAGTGGGATCTTCAGCAGGTAGTTTCTTCCACTTAATGACATACTCAGAAATGGATCTATTCCTCAATTGGTGAATTATTTTGTCAGTGAAAGATTCAGGCTCCAATATGATTTTTCCTTCCTCGTCAATTTCTAGAAATATATTTTGAACTGGGATCTTGTCACCTATAACTTTCTTTAAGCATGAAACATGTAAAACTTGGTGTACTCGTGAAGATACAGGCAGCTCCAATTTGTATGACATAGTACCAATATTTTGCAACACCTTGTAAGGGCCATAGTACTTTGGTGATAATTTATTATCCTTCTTAGCTTGCTTGAGGATAATTTGTTTGTATGGTTGTATTCTTAAAAATACCCAATCCCCTACTTCAAAACCTATTTCACTACAATGTTGATATGTTTTTTGTTTCATGTGATTTTGTTCAATGGTTAGGTTGTCCTTTAAGAGTTGGAGAACTTGTTGTTGATGCTCTATGTGATCTTCCACTGCATGAACCTTAGATTTTTATTTTAGAGAAGAAGTTATGGACGGTGGGTGATATCCATAGAGTGCCATAAATGGTGTCATTTTTGTTGCGTTATGAAAGGAAGTGTTATACCACCATTCTGCCAAGGGTAACCACTTGAACCATTGTGTTTGCTTATCAGAGACAAATAAACGAAGGTAGCCTTCCAGAAATTTGTTCACTATCTCATTTTATCCATCAGATTGAGGATGATAAGATGAGCTATGAGCCAATTGAGTACCCAAACAAGAAAAAAAAATTGTCCAAAAATTCCCAATGAAGATGGGATCTATGTCACTTGCAATAATATTTGGGCTTCCATGTATCTTTTGAAATGTCTCCATGAATGTGGTGGAAACTGTACTAGCTCTGAAAGGATGAGAGAGTGCACAAAAGTGTGTGTACTTGGTCAGTCTATCAACAATCACCATGATGGCACTCTTTCCTTCATACTTTTGTAACCCTATTATTAAATCCATGGAAACCTCCTCCCGTCGCTGACTTGGGATGCATAATGGTTGTAAAACACTTGGGGTATTAATTGTTTCCACCTTATTTTTTTGGAAAACAAACTTTCAGCCACAAACCTTTGAAGATCAGTTTTAAGGCCATCCCAAAAACAATCCTTCTTGACCCTGTGATAGGTTTTCAAAAATCATGAGTGCCCTCCGACTGGAGAGGTGTGCAATTACTAGAGTACATTTTGTTTGATTTGGGATTTCTTACATAAATATAAGTGATCTTTGTACCATAGTGAATCATTTTTCCATGTAAATGTATATGATGCACTGGAATCCCGTTGTAACCTTTGAATGAGAGCCCACACTTTTCCATCATTCTTCCATTCATCCCTTGATTCCGTTATCCAATTAGATTGGATGGTCAAGATAGCACATAGAAAGGCCTCAACATATTCATCCTTTATTGGGAGTGCATCTGCCACAACATTTTTCTTCCCTTTTTTGTAGATGATTTCAAAATCATAACCCAACATATTGGTCACCCATTTTTTTTGTTCTTCTAAAGATAGTCTTTGTTCCAAGAAGTATTTAAGACTGCCATAATCTTTTTTGACCTTGAAGTTCCTACCTATTAGGTAATGGCACCATTGCTTCAATGCATGTAGTATTGCCATCATTTCCTTCTCATAAATGGGTTTTTGTAATTCCTTTCCCTCCAGTGGCCAACTTTCAAAAGAAATGGGCCTTCCTTCTTGCATTAGAACAACACTAATTCCATTTCTTGAGGCATCACATTCCACAATAAAGGTTTTTGTGAAGTATGGTGTGGTCAATACAAGAGCTTTTCACATCGCCTATTTAAGTTTTTCAAAATATTGAGTTGCCTCTAGAGTCCATGAAAATGCATCCTTCTTAGTTAATGTTGTTAAAGGAGCTTCTATTCTTCCACAGTTTCGAACAAAATTGAAGTAGTAACCTATCAAACCCAAAACTCCTCTAAGATTCTTCAATGTTTTGGGAATCGTCCAGTCCATCATGGCCTTAATCTTGTTAGGTTCTACCTTGACACCTTCATGAGATGCAATATTACCCAAATACTCTACCTCCTTCACCCCAAAGAAACATTTGGATGGTTTGGCATATAGTTGTTTCTCCTTTAGTAGTTGTATCACCCTGTCAACATGTGAAACATGATACTCCCAAGACTTTCTATAGATTAGTATATCATCAAAAAATACTAACACAATTTTTTGAAGGAATGGCTTGAAAATGGAATTCATTAACCCTTGGAATGTGGAAGGTGCATTTGTAAGGCCAAAAGGCATGACAAAAAATTCATAATGGCCTTCATGAGTTCAAAATGATGTTTTTGGGATATCTTCTTCCTTCATTCTAATCTAATGATACTTTGAATGAAGATTATAATATCATCAAATATTATAATCTGAAGTAGATTGACCCAACTTTGTGAAGTAGATTTCTCCATGTAGTTCATCTAACAATTCATCAATGGTGGGAATGGGAAACTTATCTTTAATGGTGATCTTGTTGAGCTCTCTATAATATGGACACATGTGCCATGATCCCTCTTTCTTGAGTACCATTACCACTGGTTCAGAGTAAGAAATTTGGCTAGGTCTAATAATTCCAGCCTCTAACATTTCTTCAACCATATGCTCAATTTCACTCTTCTAGGAATAGGGATATCTGTAAGGCCTGATGTCAGGAGGAACACTCCCAAGAATTAGGTGAATATCATGATCATGATTGTGAGTGGGTGGAAGACCACTGGGAATACCATCAAATACTTTGGAATGCTTATCAATGATCCCTTAGAGATCTAGGGGAATAGATGGATTATATGTTTGAACATATATTGAGCATAGTTGTATAATTACACCCTGATGCCCCTTTTTTAATAATTGTTTCATGTCATTATAGATTAACAACTTACTGGGTTTCCCTGTGATACCCCTTAACTCAAATTCCTTTCCTTCCAATGAAATTTTCATGAAAAGTTCTTGAAAATTAAAATTTATTGTTCCTAATGATTGTAACCAATGGAATCCTAGTACGACATTAGTACCACCCATGGGTATATAAATCATTGGAATATTCATTACGTACTCCCCCATAGTAAGATTTATCTTATGGAATTTTCCTGAGAAATTGATAGTTCCTCCATTTTCAATCATTACTTGACACTCTGGCACTGGATATATAAAGCAATTAAGAGCTTTGTCTAATTTATAGTGAATGAAATTGTGAGTACTACCAGAATCAATTAGGACTATTACATTTTTCTTTTTGATATATCCTTTGATATTGAGGGTTTGAGGAGTGCTAATTCCATAATATGCATTACATCATATAGTGGGAGTCAGCTCTTCAAAATAAATCTCTTCTACGTTTTCATCTTGAGATGGTTCTTGTTCTTGTTCTTCCTCCTCTTCACAATCTATGTAGAACAATTTCTTCTCACCACACTTATGTCCCTTATTGTACTTGTTGTCACAATTAAAGCATAAAAAAATTTCTTATCTTTCCTTCAATTGTTGAGGTGTCAACCTTGTAGGTTGAGGTGGTTTAGAAGAAGGAACACTATTCTCTCGATAGATGTTAGGAGTGATCCGTCTAGAAGCCATAGCCATATATTTACTTTCAACATTTCTCGCCACCCTGAATGCATTCTCCAATGATTTGGGTTCCCAAAGTTGAACCTCATGTTGAATGTTATCCTTTAAAGTTCCTATGAATACATCAATCATGTGATCATATGGAATATATTTACCTTTATATTGAATCTTTGTAATTTCTCAATGTGCTCTGCAACTGAACCCTTTTGCTTGAGATTTATAAATTGGTTGAAGAAGGTATTGCTTCTTGTATCCTCATAGTGTGCTATCGTTTATTTAATGAAAATTGTCCAAGTGACAAGTGATTTGTGAGAACAAATCCATCGATAGCACACAAATTGATTGGGTTCTAAATATAAATATGTAATTTGTAACTTTTGTGTGTGTGGCACATCATGTAGACCAAATAATTACTCCATATGGAATATCCATGTGATTAGATCCTTTCCATCAAACTTCCTCATATCAATCTTAGGAAAGTGGTTGGTATTCAACCCAAAGTTGGAGCTTCTCTAGTCTTAATTCATCTTCCTTGTGTCCTCATCATGAATTTCATGGGAGATATTGTCACTTTCAGGTGGCCTCTCTATTAGAAAATTTTCCAATCTTTCCATGATCTCCCCTTTTAAACCATCCATCTTAGTATCCATTATCGCTTCCATCTTAGCTTCAGTTGAATCCATCATCCCTTGTAGTTCATATTTTGTTACTACCTTATTTTGTAAATCATTTATGTCCCTACGCACTTATTCACCTTCATCAAGAGTTCAAGCGGGATTGTCTGAAGGCTTGCTTGGTGTGGAAGTTCCATTTTTTGGTGGCATGTTGGCCAAGTATCACTAAAAGGTAAGAATTCATAATTGGATTAAGCAGATGTCCTCATAGACAAGGGAGTGCCAGGTGCTATAACTCTCTGATATACGTGTGGGGTCCAACAATAGTACTTAGCCCAATATCTCAGGGCACTAAATAAGGATGCTTGACCATGCCTTTAGCCATATTATCTGACTACCCAGGTAATAGAGAGTGATCTCCCCAATTGTTGTTCTTGTTGTACTATAGCAACACGACGACCAAAATGTTTACTCGAAAAGTATCAGGATTCTAGGGGGTCTCCTAATATACACCGGGTACATGGATCTCAAATCCATAGTAGTGTTGTCTAATGTGAAACCATTCGAAATGTGCCTTTTGATATACTCTAGGTGCATGGAAGAACCACTTTTTCCTCGGGTTGTAGTGTTGACTAGTAACAACATATCCTACGATTAGAGACGTCATAACATGTATGTACCTAAAAAAACCCTAAGTTTCTTTCAAATTTAGGTGATACTCCTTTTATCACACTTTGCTCTACTTTTTGAATCACCCCAATTGGATCTTCTAGTCAAAAGGTATGAAAATTTCCAAAAAAAAAAATTGCACCTTTTAAACCCTGATTTGGAGGTTGTTCTGCTAGCCGGCCTTTCTTTTGTTGTATATTTATAATTTTGTCCCTTCTGGGTCTGAAAGAAATTTTTTTTAGTAGTTCTATGATATTTCCTCTCTACAATTCCATAGGTCTGATAAAAATTGGATGTGCCAAGTGGAAGGTATGGTGACTTCCCCACACCTTGCTGATTTTTTCCTTTCTAGGAGAGCATATTTGTAAATCTTTCCAAGTGCACAATATGTGATATATTATTTCTAAAAAAGCACCAGAAATACAACAGACTGTCCACTATCCAATGTAACTAGTCTAACTTAATTTGGATTCTCATTGAAGAATATATCATTGTTTTACCTAGAACACTTGTTTGAGACTAGTTAATAGGACTAGTCAGCTATCCTATCTTACACAGGGTGTATCTCCAAAATTGTGATGACCCAGAAGTGAAACATGTTAACACATATACCTTGATAATTCCTCTGAATATCCTCTAAGTTTCATGGTTTTAATAATCAGAGAAAAAAAAATTATAGAAAAAATCCTTCGATGACTGAATTCAAGATGATTCCAGAACCCGATCTTCCATAGGCTATATATCTGAAAGTATAAAGCTCCAAAATATGATATTTTAACCACAAGCAATTTGATTTGTATACTAAATACCCCCCAAGGATTTCCTTCTGAAACATCCCATAAAAAAAATTATAGTGAAAATTCCAAGGTTTCCTAGATGCAACAGTGAAACCCCAAGACCTTGAGATTTGATACCAAATGTTAAGAGCCAAATATAAAAATAGCATAAAAATATTAGAATAAGTACTCAACTCCTTAAAAAAGAGAGAAATCCATATAATAAGCCTCTTTGAGGGGGAAACCTCCTTATACATCATATGGATTCACACATACAAGATGATTCCAAATGAAAAGGTCTCATAGGTATATATAGTAGACTGGGAGGTACAATTACAACTAATGGACCCAATACGACATAAATAAAACAAAAATACTTATGTAATATACCCCAGTTAAAGGGTAATGTGCCATTATTTATGTCTTAACAAGTGAGCTATTTGTTTCTAATTGGATTTCTCTACAGCTGTGTATCTTGGGAAAATGCCTCACACACTCAATATTTTCTCTCGTACCTTAGGTGATCTTGCGGTAATTCCCCACAGTAGTGAAAACCCAAAAAATATGAAATTTATACTATCTAATTCCATTCAAACTCTAAGATCGATGACTATTAAAATTTAGTTGTTGCAATTTAATAGGAAGTTGTTAATTTGCATGTTTTAACTGTTGGGAAAATTTATCACTCCTCCAGGTTGAAAATTCTCTTGTTGATTCGAATTTCTCTTGCATTGGTCATACTTCTCATTGTTGGGAGAATTCACATCCCTTGGATCCATTACTCAATTGCCTCAGTGTTTATTTTATTGCTGGGAAAATTTTCCACTTGTTGGACATTTATCTCTCTCCTACAGGATGTAATTAGTTCCATAGAGCCATATTTTATCTTCCTATGTCATTTTACAATTGCTTGGGATGATTTCTCATTGTGTAGGCCAATTCCACAATTCTCTGGGTGATTTCTCATGTCCTAGGAAAATTCATTCTTTCTTGGGGTGAATTGATCCTCCTTGGACCATCTTCTCTCATCCACATGACCGTATGGGCCGTATGTAGCATGTGGATGTTTTCTCCTTCTCTCCACAGTGGCTAGCATCAAATCTAAAATGTTTTTTTCATTTGAACATGATAGAAAAGGAAAAAAAATGATTATTTTTTAAGCCAAACTTTGTCTCTGGTGAAAGTGAAGGGAATTGGCCATGACTGGGAATCAACAGAGGTACACACAAAGGACGTTCATTTACTAAGTAAGATCATTAAAAGAGCGAATTTAGCTTCATTTACTAATTTAAAATGGAGTATTTAATTCAAACTATTACATTGGTTGTCATAGACTCTTGAGATGACCAACATTGGTAATTAGCTGCAAAAGAATGCAATTTGTTCATTCCTTCATTAAAAATATTTGATTTGTTGCTCAATATTCAAAGACTTGTGCATTTGTTGCTAGTTTTTCAATGTTTTGAATGGCTCGATTCATAGCACACAAACAAAATTCACCTTTCAAGCCTTGTTTCTCAACTTGGAAATTTTTTTAATCGGTGTATTGTTCCCATTGTGATTTAATACATATAGTGATTGAAATTGACCAAGTTGTATATTTTTTCTATTGGACATCACTAAAAAATCCTAGTTGTATCCATTCATGTACAGAGGATTGTTTTTGCATCTTAAAGCTAACAATTTGAACCAATAGAAATAGAATCAATATTTGAATCCAACAAAAATTATATCATCACATTCTTGTCGAGGGATATAGAAGAGAGGGGATTACAATATCGTGTTTACATTGTTTGCACAGACAAGGCCTTGCATCCATTAGAAGAGCAAAGGATACATTGAGAACAGGGAACTTGCATAGTATCTGTATCTGGTCACTAACTTTAGAATATTTTCAAAGCATGGTTTGTTATTGACTAGCTTGCTATTGTATTTCCAATTGGTTCTTATGTACAGGATACAGTAAGAAGGAGCTAGGAGAAAAGGTTGCACAGAGAGAAGACATTACAGCTATTCCAAGAAGAAGAAGGTATATATCCTTGTACAGTGCAAGGAACGGAGGCCTAGTGGCCTTTCTAAATATAGAGCATTTTGTACAAGCCTAAGAACATAGCTTAGAAGAGACTTTCACAAAGGATCCATGTTGTTGAATCATGTGGGATATAAGTCCCTAATTTACAAATAATGATCCCTAAACCTATCCATTCATTTAAACCTGGTAAAATTGGTCTTCCAAAAAATATCATTATACATGTTCTTGGTTTTGGCAGCTCCGAAGTACATCCTTAAAGCCATAAAAAAATATACAGCAGACTTTTCTATGGTGAGGATCCTCCACAGAGTGTAAGTGGGAACTAGTAGCATGGGACAAGGTTTGCCTACAAAACATTGTTAGGGGGCTTAGAATTCAATATCTAGATATAATCATCTCATCCTTTGGAGATAATATTTGGTGTTAATGGATTAGTGGAAGAATAGACCTATGGGGAAAGTTATGGAGAAATAGGTATGCAAATAATGTGAGCACTCAAGACCTTGGTTGAATGGAAGGGGTAAAGAAAGGATCCATGATCTGGGGAAATTCTTGGGCCAAAAAAAAACTAGACCAAGATCAGTTATTTTTGGAAGCTCAAGATCGGCGGTCCCCTCTCCTTTGGGATTACTCGTGGAAACAAATCCCTAGAATCATGGAAGACAACAAATGGAAAAATATTAGAGCTAAGTTCCATAACCACAACCAACACTATATTAATCAATATTTGGACCACCAAGGCCAATACTCTATATGGAGAAAATGTAAATGAAAGGAGCAGTGGACCGACTTACAGTTGGAAAATGACTGGGACAAAGTTTTGGAAGATATTTAACAACGAAGACTTAAATTCAAGGAAGGACCTGAAAAATTACGATGGGGATACAAACATGGAGACAATTAAACTATGAAATAATCATACCACATTGCCTCTAGGCATGAAAATCTCTCAATGGAAGATATTTGGGAAAAAATATGGACTCAGAACCTTTGGCCTAAGGTATCCACATTCCTATTGTTGGTCACCTGAAAAAAAGATTCTTACTTGGGACTAGCTCTACAAGCATGGGTATGAAGGACCATACAAATGCGTCCTATGTCAAGAGGCAAAAGAAACCATCACCCACCTCCTTGGTATCTTCTCCTTCATAATGACCCTATGGGATAATGACACAACCACTTTCATACAATATGATCGGGATGGTACCATTGTAAGATCCAACATACAAAACTGGAGCAGTCAAAGATTTACTAATCATGTTCTTAATTAAATATGGAAATGGTTCTGTGACTTCCTATTATGGGAAACCTGGAAGGAGTGCAACAGAGGAATTTTCAAGGATTCCTCGGACGATGTTGGTATAGCATGGAAAAAAGTTAAAAAATATATTATAAAGACCCTAGGGACCATGTCATGGTCAGAGGAGGAGTGGAAATCTAGTGAAAGGGAATCAACAATTTTAAAGGCTTGGAACCTCACTCCACCTAGCCAGTATACTCCTCTATCAACCAAGAAGCCCAGGGCCTCAAGTATGGACTTATCTTTTTCTTCCTTGAAGGGCTTCATAAATCTTAACTTTGACAGTTCATTGGAAGGAAACCTAGGCTTTGTAGGGTATGATGGTTTTTTTCGCAATACAAAAGGAGAAATCATATGAATCTATAAGATATTTGTGAGTATTGATAGTAATAATGAAATTGAGTTATACACTCTCGATATTGGCTTGCAAATTTCCATATACACTATGGATTCACAAGGGTGGTAGTGGAGGGCGATTCTCAAATCATCGTTAGGATGCTTCAAAAGATGCATAATGGATTATCCACGTGCAATGTTTCTAATAATCGGTGCCTAGAAGAAATTTTGGAAATAATTGCTTCCTTGTAGATCATATTGAAGTCCTTGTTCCTTCACATGTTCGTCGAATGAAAAATGTAGTAGTGTATCACCTAGCCAAAGAGGTAGCAAAGAAAAGTTGAAGAACCCTAAACATGGATTGGTAGATGGCACCAAAGGGGAATCTCAATGCAGATTTCCGGGCTCTTGCAGAAAATGATTAACCCCACCCAAATGGAAGATCATGACCTAGGTCAGAGTTCTGAAATTCAGATGGACATCCTTGATGTTTCCAATCATATCTAAACTTTTCTACTTGATTCATGTTCTATATGTAGATTTTGGACATGATAGTCACATTGCAGTTATGCTTTATTTTGTCAAATACCATTTCTATTTTTTTTATAGCACTTATGGACAATATTTCCAAGACTCTTTGGATGAAGGACATACTTTTATATTGCAGGTCTAGTTTCCCTAGTGGAAAACCAACATGTAGGGCCTATGTACAATTATATTTTCCTTCATTTTAATATATATACCAAAATGCTAGCTTACAAAAAAAAGTGTACATATTGAAAAGTTTTATTCTAAGTTTATGTATTTAATATTTACGATGATGATGTTGTTGTTTATCATCATCTAATTTTAATAAGATTTATAAAAGAAGTAATGGGAAACAAACTAAGTATTCTTCAAAATGTTACTTGTATAATTCAACGTGATACAAGTGAAAGTGTCGAAATGATTATGATTATTGTAAGTGTAAAGGTTTTGAAAAGTAATTAGGTTTTGAAATTAGGTAAACCCACATCTTATACTATCAAGGATAGGGCATGTTAAAAGGAAGTATTGTTCATATTCAACTTTCTTTGTCACATATTTTACAAGTTTATTCATCGTAAATTATTTCGGGGTTATCCCAACAATTTGTTTTGGTATGTAGGTCATGAGCATTAGTCTTAACTTTTAAAATGTTCATATTTTTTTTTGAGTTCGTAATGTTGGAAAAATAATTTTGATAAGTGAAATTAGGATTGATAAAGTATTTGTGTTATTTCAACTTTTTTCTTATTATCGATTTAATTATATTCAAGGTCTTATATTTCAACTTGATAAGGATGTAAAATTTAATATTATTGATATTATTTATTTCATCATATTCGTCTATCTTCCAATATTTAAATGAAGTTTTATCATTTTTGATTCCATCTCTTTTAAATATATAATTTATTAAACCTTATGGAAGTAAACTATGTGAAATTTTATGAAACATCCAATGTTTCGAGTGGACACTCTAGCCATTCTCAAGGACACATATCTTTATGTGTCCCTGATGATGGGTAGAGTGTCCACTCAAAACATTGGAAGTTTCATAAAATTTCACCTAGTTTACTTCCAGAAGGTTTAAGCAACATTATGGTTGACTGTGAAAACCTACATACTCAGATATAATGATTATTCATGCTCTTAGAAATAACATAAAATATATCCTTGTTTAATTTAGAAATGAAATATCATGATATTTTATAACTTTAAAAATAACAAGTCAAGGAAGAATTACAAAATAAATTACAAATTGAAACAACTTGTCTCATAGAAGAAAAGAGGTTGGAAAAACTAATTGAGCATAAA
>ML798054.1:249491-273269 GCA_009831015.1 Picea engelmannii | reverse complement strand
ATAATCCTGGTTAGTTTTTATCCTTACCTTAATAGATGATTTTGTAATTTATGTTACAGGGTTCCAATACTATAGTTTGTCGAAGGAGTTATTTTTTATCTCTGGTTGAAGCTCCTATGCGCATTTCCTTTATTGTATGTAATGCTCAGATTATTGTCAATTTCATGACCTTGTCTTGATTTATGGTTTGGAAACCTTACAGGCCATTCTAAGAAAAGAAACGAATGTTCTGGTTACATTTTTCTTCTTGTATAATTTTTTACTGATAAGATATATTTGTTTGAATACTTCAACTAATGAAGGGCGTTTTGCTGTGTACGGGGGTACCCATCAGGAAGGAATGTTGGCTCTAGCTGGTTGAAACGTTCTTTTTAGTTCCATTTTGAGGTTCAGGTTACTCCTGGTAAGAAATTTATACCCTAACTCTTCGTCATTTTCCTTATAAATTTTTTGGTTTCCTTCTGTAATGGTTACATGTCAATGCAAGTGTATTTGAACAAACTAGCAGGGTTTATCTCAAATCAACCACCCGCATAACCTTGTAAGTTTACCTTGAATTTTTTTCTTTTCTGTCTATGATAAATTACCATACCTAGGTGCCACTCTAATTTTTGTGTTTGAAAACCTTGTGGCATGTAATGATAATGGTTTCTCGGCCAGGTCATTCAACCTTGAGAAGTAACTAGATTTCTAAAGTAAACCCTAGATATGGTTGATGGTTTGTTACCATTGTCTCTATTTGAATTAGCAGAATGATTACTTATCCTATCTATGCCAACGTTTTTGGTCTATTTAAAACAATAAGAATTGTATTTGTTCTTTTCTCTTCATACCATTTGCAAAGATTCTCTGGATGTATGGATGCATATGAGGGTTTTGTTACTCTTGGACAAGGAGATCTTGGATTGTTACCATTGTCTCTATTTGAATTAGCAGAATGATTACTTATCGTATCTATGCCAATGTTTTTGGTCTATTTAAAACAATAAGAATTGTATTTGTTCTTTTTTCTACATACCATTTGCAAAGATTCTCTGGATGTATGGATGCGTATGAGGGTTTTGTTACTCTTCGACAAGGAGAGCTTGGAGAGTCTACTACAACATTAATCATGGTATGTAAGTATTCTTTTCTTAGTTCTCATTGAATATGGTTGGCCTATTTCCCTCAAATTTGTGTATTATTGCATATGCTTCGTTATTGTTTTTCTAATTTTCATAGATGAATTTGTTTTACCTCGTCAATTAGAGTAGGAGATAGTTTTTTCTCTTTTCTTCTTATTGTAGGTATCAAGTTACGCTAGGGGGTTTGAAGATCAAGCTCACAGACTGGAATCAGTGAGGACAAACTTCGTAAAAACGTACATCATGTCGTTTCTCCCTCTCTCTTTTTGATTGGTTAAAATAAATTTAAAAGTATATTAGTGTCCACTTGTATTGTTTCTATCTTGGTATAGGGATCTGGTAATCCAAGGGAAGTTTCTCCTTTCCACAGGGGAAACATTCCATAACAGTTTCCCATGAGGTTTTCATTGGATAATATATACAAATACATATGTGTATGTGTATGTGATGCTTCCCTAGATTTATGAAAGATTACTATACCTAAACCATATATATATATATATATGTATATATATATATGGAAACTCAAGGGATTCTTCTAAACATTTGTGGATGGTAACCCTAGTAAATCCATCATTAACGAATAATGTGCCTAATTGAATGGGACTTAAATTAAACATTTACTATGACAGAACTAGTCAAATACCTCATTAACATTAGTGGAGATCAATTAAATTAATCCCTTGGTTGATGTGTGTGTGAGAGAAACAAAAAGACTAAAACATGTTCTTAAGACTATTATTTATAGGTTCAAATATGCTAAGTCACTTTGGGTTACCAACCACTATTATGATTTCCAAATTAGGTTGCTAAGTCACTTTGGGTTACCAACCACTATTATGATTTCCAAATTAGGTTCTCTCTATATAGATATTCTATGAAGAAAAGGGGCGAGAGATCCGAAAAGGTTTTCTTACATACACATATATCATACAATCTACTAAGAACAAGTACAATAATTATTATTACGATGATGAATATTATCCATTAAAATTATCTTTTGTTTATTTTACATTTTAAAAATGTAAAAAAAATAATTTATTTGTATTTTACATTTTTGTTTCTCATTTAAAAAAATGCCCATCACTTAAAAAAAATAAAAAAAAAATCATAATCATCTTTATTTTCATAAATTAATAAATTATAAATATAAATAGTGTGATTCTTTCTCTCACGCACATCTATATTAATGCTCTGATTTTTTTATTTCCATTTTTATATAAGAGATCTCAACTTTTATTCATTATGGTTTCCATGTCATACTCCATTACACGCCTCCTACACATTCTACTACAATATTCATTTGTCTTCTCTCCATGAAATAAGCTATTAATTTTTAATATTATATCATAAATGTTCATATCAAAATATGAATAATATATTAATATTTATTGTATTATATTTATTAATATTTATAATAAAAATTGTAATCTAAGATAATTTCCACTTAAAGAAATAATTGTAGTAATATATATTAATATTGGTATATATTCAAAAAGGCCTTCTTTGAATGAGAAGATCGGTCTGCAATTAGGGTTTAGCACCTCCCCATGGCCCTGTTTTGCGAAGCCATACTCTTCGCCCCGCTGGGGCTCATGAATCGCAAGGAGGGGGAGCCATTGGGCGCCTCCTATAGCCGAAGCACTGCAAATGGTAGTCCCACAGAGGGCTCGAAGCGGCCGACCTTTGAACCGCCTCCAAACCTACGTGCGGAGCTCCTGGAGGAAGGAAGTTTCAAAGACCGAGAAATGGATATAGATCCAGGAAAGGAGACAGTCCAAGCCAGTGCGTCAATACCATGGGTACCAGGTAAGTGCATTCCACAAGCTCCACAGGCACCAAAATATGTCATTAGCTCACCACGAATAGAAGAGCAGAAGCAATACATGAGGGACTACGCCTTGGTGGGTAAATTCCTAGGGCTCTGGCCTTCAGAGCGAGATTTAATCAAATGGATACAATACTGGTGGAAGCCAAGAGGGAATTACAAACTGCAACTAGGTTCCAAGGGTTTCTTCACCATTATCTTCCATACCCTAGAGGACCGCAACCGCATCTTTGATGGAGGGTCGTATTTCTATAATTCAGCAGGACTCTTATTAAGATTTTGGGCCGAGAAGTTTAGCCCCGAGAAGGAAGACTTTACCCATGCACCGGTATGGCTCAGATTATACTCCCTGCCCCAGGAGTTCTGGTTAGAAGAAGTTTTAGCCGGCATTGGGAACACCATAGGCATTTATGTCAAATCCTCAGAGGCCACTAAGCAACGGTGCTATACCTCTTATGCGAGAATCTGTGTGTATCTAAACATTGCCAAACCGCTCCCGAGATCCATCACGCTGGAGTATCATGACGAGGACTGGTCTCAAACCATCGACTACGAGCATGTCCCATTTCCCTGCAGGAAATGCCACAAGCATGGTCACCTATTCAGAGAATGCCCACTCAACATGGCACCAAAAGAAGGGAACCCAGAAAATGACAAGGACAAGGACGGTTTCGTGCAAACAGCGGGGAAAAGGCGTCAAGGAGGATGGAAACCACTGGCTTAGGTAAGCAAAGATCCTTCAACTAGTAATAAGTTTTCCATTTTGCAGAACCATACAGAAGACCCCGTAAATCAAGCAAACCCCATTGAACCCTCTCCAGGCAATGTACCTCAATCTACCAGTCAAGGAACAGAACGACAAATCCAGGGCCAGGAGCCTGATCTAGCCCACCATGACACGACTCTGGATGCGCAAGAGATAGAAGAAGGGGAGGCGGATATGGAGCTAGAAGAGCAATACTTGGATGGGGTGGATCTGGAGCACCTCGAACATGCCTATCGGCAACAAAAGCTCTATACAATACCCAGAGATCAACTATGGAAGGTCCACAAAGTCTTCCTAAACTCCTCAGCTGGATCTTCATCCCGAGCCAATAAAAGCCTCGGAATCCAGGGCAGTCAATAAAAAAACCCAACCAAAACCCAGAAGGACGAAAAGAAAAGAGGTCGTAAATCCACCAACAAACTCATACAAGAAATAGGAAACTTTATGGTAAAATCAAGACAAATTAACCTGATCTCGGATAGCTTCCCTCCCCTCCCCACTCCCCCATCACCACGAAGATCATTACATGGAACATCAGGGGCCTCAATAGACGTAGAAAGCAAAAATTTCTACGGGATCTGATAATAGCAGAAAAACCAGAAATTGTACTCCTATAGGAAACAAAATGCACTTCAGAAGACATAGACAAGCTTCTACCCTACTGCTAGAAACAAGGGATGGTAGTAGCTATTGACGCCATAGGAACAGTGGGAGGTCTGGCTGTACTATGGAACACCAATGTCGTGCTATTAGAAAACTTCATCACTACTAGATGGTCCATCATAGCTGATTACAGGCTTATAGGCTCAAATAGCCCTAGAAATCTGACCAATGTCTACGGCCCAGTCAACCCAAGGGATAAGCAGATCTTCCTCAGAAGCCTGTGTTATGTTTCCAACCTAGCACAAAAAAAAAACTGGATAACTGGTGGCGACTTCAACATCATCTGTAGCCTGGCAGAAAAAAGAGGAGGATCAAGGTGCCTGGATAGGGGTGCCTGGACAGGGACTCCGATGACTTCAATGATTTCATAGAAGATCTTCACCTAATTTATTTGGACACCAACAATGGCGTGCACACTTGGAAAAATAGAAGAACCGGCACTCACCAAATTGCCTATAAGCTGGATAGGTTCCTGATATCATAATCTCTTATGATGGAGGGCACTGCAATGGAATTGGATATCCTAAAATTCTCTGGGTCAGATCACTGGCCCTTACAACTAAGACTGGATATACCAGCTACTCCAGGTAAGAAACCATTTAGATTTGAGAAATTCTGGTTAGACCACCCAGATTTCCAAGAAAACATCCAAGAGTGGTGTAGGACGGCAGCGGTCCCCGACGGATCCAAAATGTACAAATTTAAGAAAAAGTTAAAGAATCTCAAGTAGACTCTCAAAATATGGAACTAGAACACGTTTGGCAACATTTTTAACGCTCAAAAACAGCTCTCGGTGCAATTGGAAGTGGTTCAACATCAAATCAGACTACAAGGATTCACAAATGAGCTCAAAGCTTAGGAACTGAATTTGAATCAGCAGCTCGAAGTCAGGCGAAAGCAAGAAGAAATATTATGGAAACAGAAATCACAGGTGCATTGGCTCAAGGAAGGGGAGTGCAACACCAAATTCTTTCATAGGACTGTCATCCAACGACGAGACACCAACAAGATCACACATCTCATCTCAAACAATGGGGACGTGGTACACTCCCATGAGGATATGGAAAATACCATGATAAGTCAGTTTCAAAACCTCCTCACGGAACCTCGGGCAGATAGACAGGAAGCAATCAACAAAGTCACCTGGCATGTGCCCTCCCTTGTCACCCTAGAGCAAAACGCAGGCCTTCTCCGACCAATCAGATCCTCCGGTCAAATCCTCCAGGCTCTGAATGCCACATTCCTAACCTTAATTCCCAAAGAGGGGCAGGCAAACCACCCCAAGCAGTTCAGGCCGATAGCATTATGTAATGTCATTTACAAGCTTCTGACAAAAGTAATAGCAAGGAGACTCAAGCCCATCTTACCTACAATAATATCCCCAGAGCAATCGGGCTATGTTGAGGGCAGACAAATCTTAGACAGTGTTATCCCAGCCCATGAGGTGATCCATTATCTGCAGAAAACCAAGACCCCAGGTATGCTTCTTAAATTAGACCTCTCTAAATCTTTCGACAAGATTAGCTGGGATTATATGCGAGCAATGCTTCTAACATTCGGCTTTGATCAATTCTGGGTAACCTAGATTATGAATCTAACTTCTTTAGCCTTTTTCTCTCTTCTTGTCAATGATATCCCATCAAGGCCCTTCTCCCCTTCCAGAGGGATCAGGCAAGGATATCCCCTCTCTCCGTGTCTGTTCATTATAATGGCCGAAGGCCTTAGTAGATCCATCCACACAGCTATTGAAAGAAAAATTTTAACAGGTCTTCCCCTGCATGGCATTTCCCCTCCTATCTCGCATAGCCAGTTTGTTGACGACACCCTCCTGATGGGTAGTCCCACCGTTCGGGAGGCCAACTCCATTTTGGATCTCCTTCAAACCTTCTCGGACGCCTAGGGGCTAGACCGCAACAAGGATAAGTCCCAAATATTCTTCTTTAACACTCCCATGCCGGTCCAGTGCCATATCTTTGGCCTCCTTGGTTTCAACCGAAGCTCCCTTCCATCCAAATACCTCGACATTCCCCTGATCGACAATGCGCTCTAGAACTCTTCTTGGGAGCACCTCTTATCCTCCTTCACCAAAAGATTGGCCTCTTGGACCTTTCGAGCTCTAAACCTACCTAGCCGCCTCATTCTACTCCAAGCCGTCCCCCAGGCTCTCCCGATCTATTCCTTCTCTGCTCTGGCTGCCCCAAAGTTTGTCCTTATCACTATCAAATGCCTGCAAAGAAACTTCATCTGGCAAGGCCTCAACACAGGAAAGAAAATAGCTTTGGTCAGTTGGGACAAACTCTGTCGACCCAAGGAGCAATGTGTCTTGGGTTTAAGAGACCCCTTCATCATGAATAAGGTGCTAAGCGCCAAAATCTGGTGGCGTTGGCTAAAAATCCCCAAGGACCTTTGGGCCCGACTCTGGAGGGAGAAATATGCTCCAAATGTGGCAGAAAAGAACGTCATCCGTTGGAATGAGGATATCCTAGGCTCCTTAATATGGACAACAACGAGGCAGAATCGACAACTGGTATCCGCGCATGCCTTCTGGGAAATCAGGAATGGAAAAACGACCCTCTTCTGGAAAGATTCCTGGCAACAATGGCCGGTTCTTAGTAAGAAGGAATGGGCCCAGGAAATCTACACTCAAAACACTTCGGCAGGCCTGACAAAAGTAGCTGACTATTGGCAAGACAGACCCCAGAAAAACACGTGGCACCGATGGCACCTGGACAGGGAAAACATCGCATTGGAGGCTGGCTTGGATCTAGAACCCTGGCACGAAGAGATGATGAAACCGAAAATCCCCAAAAGAACAGGAGAGGACATCCTAAGGTGGCGATATAGACCAAGGGGAACCTTCAACACTAGGGAAGCTTATCAGCTCAAAGCGCCTGCAAACCCTCACCCTAATGCGAAAGTGTGGTGCAAGATATGGAATCTTAAGCACTGGCCAAAAATCACCCTCTTCCTCTGGCTTGTCATTCACTCCAACATCCTAACTTGGGATAACCTTTCGAAAAGGGGATTCGTTGGTCCATCTATATGCCTACTCTGTGGAGAGGCAGAGGAAACAATGAACCATCTTCTCAATTCCTGCCATTATACCGCTCAAATCTGGGATAAAGCAACAATTATTATGCGCACCTCAGACCGCAGCAGAGATAGCATCCTGTCAACCATTACAAACTGGAGGGACCAAGCTTTCCACTCTCCCCTCCTCAATCGCATTTGGCAACTCCTACCAGGCTTTATTTTATGGCAAACCTGGAAAGAAAGGAATAGAAGAACTTTCAAAGGCCTGGCCCTCCCCTGGCAACACTGCTGGCATCAGTGCTATCATAACATCCTGGAGACTCTCCCTCTTCAGCCACAACTCGATGAGATTGAGAACAGCAACCCAGACGAACTCCCCATCATCCAGTTCTAGACCCCACCCTCTCCCCTTCAGGCTCGGCCTTCTCCTCACCTTCCCCCTCCCCCCAGTAGCCCTTCCTTCTGGTCTCCTCCCCCAGAAGGTTTTATCAAGCTTAACTTTGATGGGGCCTCTAAGGGAAATCCCAGACCTGCAGGCTATGGAATTGTCCTCCGTGACACCCTCGGGCACATCCTCCTCATCAGTGCAGGTCCCATAGGCCACTCCACGAACAATGCAGCAGAACTGAGGGGTCTCACCGGGGGACTCCAAATAGCCATTGAAAGCAACTTCACTAAGATAGTCGCTGAGGGAGACTCCTTAATCATTATCAACTTACTACGGAAAATCATAAATGGAGCCAACCTAGATAAAATATCGCCCAGATGGAGACTATTACATGGATTGCAAATCATCACTGACTCTCTACGTCCAGGGCTGACCATCATCCCAGCCAACATCAGAAGGCAAGTGAATCAAGTGGCAGAGGGCCTGGCAAATATAGGCATCAACTGGAGCGACTCGGAACTCCTCTGTAACTCATCCTCGGAATCTGATCACCCAATTCTTCAACAATGCATTCGCCAAGCTAGGGCGACGGATGCTCCCACGGATGGGGTGTTAGCAGGGAACACGTGGAGTATGACAGAGGGGGGAATATGCCAACGGGGCACGGAGCCATGTGACGGGCTCGTGCCGCCGTATGCCACCCTCCCACAGCATTAAATCACCCTTATTGCGATGGGAAGGGCCGTTAATGCTCACCCTCGGCCTTTGTATTGTATTATGGTGCTCCCACTCAGCTCTGTTCATTATCTTTGTTGGTTGTTCGTTGGGCTTCTCCCTTCGTAGCCATGTCCATCCTCTGACTGTGCTCACTGGCCCTCGGCAGTTCCTCTTCTCACGTAGCCCGGTGACCACAGTCCTGCGCAGCTCATGCCTAAGCACAAAAAACGTTTAAGAGGGAGGCCATGGCGGGGCTCTCCCTAGAGACCGCGTCGGCCCTCCACCTCCTTGCGTGCTTCGCCACCCACTGATTCTTCCATTCGTCCCCAGCCCGAGCCCCATAGATCTTCTTCTCTCAACCCACCGACCATAAATTTCAATTGCTTGGAATTGGTTCCACGGCTACCCAACTCTTCCTTGCGCTTCCTCCCCACTGTGATTGCACCAGTCCACCCTCTGAGCCTGCCTTTCCCTAGAGACATAGGGGCAGACCAACCTCCTCCTCCGAGGAAGACTAGGCACTCTGCCCCCCCCACCCCCAACTCCACAAACAATGAGCAGCTAAAAGATAAAGTGGCCATCTTCTATGGCCTTGTCTTCAAACTACGCCAGGGGGTGGATGACTTGCATTTCAGGCTGCAACTCACCAACGACAAGGTGGCACTTTTTCTACAGCTTCTAACCTCCCTGCATGAAGCGGTTCTTTCACCCCCGGAAGGAGAAACTCCCAGGCAACATTCTGCAACAGAATCCAAAGAAGTAAACGACATGGGGAGCGTGAGAACAACTGAGGATACCACAATGCAATGGGCAGCTACTCCAGGCGAGGATATGGCAAAGCAAAGTGCAGCAGGGTCGAGACCGGAGCGAAGTGGGAATGCGACCAGGGAAGCGGAGGATAGCGTGAAGAACGACCCGGATGCCATGACCACAAAGCAGGACGAGAAGCAGTGGGGAGACAGGACGATAGTTGTCGAAGAGGAACCTTGGCCAGGGGACCTCATTGCTACTTGGCCGAGTTACACGTCCGGTGTCTAGTTTGATGATGTGTCAGGTTCTCTCTTTTTTATGATTATCTATTTTGTTGCAGACATATCTCTTTTTAGTGTATAGTTATGCATTTGCTGACTAGGCTGTTGATTGGGCTGGTTTCCCCTCTGTTGGGGTAGCCCAGTCATCACAACAGGATAATCTATGTATTTGGAACCTCTCTTTTGCCTCTAGCAGGTACTTAATATATGAAACCTCTTACTTAAAAAAAATAAAAAAATATTGGTATATATCCATAGGTTATATGATATGAATATGATGATAATGATGGATTGTGATGATTGCCCATTGATATTATTTTTGGTCTATTGGACTCGAAGAAGAAAAAATAGTAACAAATTAATTGTTTTCTTTTAGCATTTTATATTTTATTTTTGTGATTGAGAATATTGGAAACAAGGTTTTTGAAATTTTATTGGTTCTAATGAGTTAATAACTTATGTAGATAATTAGTGTTACACGATTTTGAAATTTATATTTAATGTGGGCATATAAAATAATTAAAAGATAAAAAAATTACATCCTCCACATAACACCTCGGTTCTGATCCCCAAATTAGAAATGTATAATTGTATATATGATGAATTTTCGAGGGCCAATTGATGTAATATGTAAACATTGTACATTGATAATAATAAAATGAAATACACCACAAGATGTAGATGGACAAGGACCTGAGTCACATGGGGCCTATGATTACATAAGAGAGGGGGGTGAAATGGGTTTAAAGGTAAATCCCACATGCCTAGAATCTCATGCGATTTTTCCCAATGTAATATTTCATTAACCATCTAAATCCTCTCTTGAATTATTAAATCCAATCATTGAATGCCTATAAGGGGTTGGGTGAGAAAGTCAAATTAACAATAATGACAACATAGGACTAATACACTCATGATGAGAATCATATCATTGATTGCATATAATTGGTTGAGTGAGAGATAACATGGGATGAGTACAATCATTTTGGAAAATGGAGAGTCAAAAAATAATGGGAGAGAAGAGATGAAAATTCGAGTAGATAGGGAGTATATTTCAAAATAGAAGGAAGTGAAGAAAAACCAAAGTTTAGCACGGGGAAAGAGTAGGTAGCCATGGTGGATAATGAAGATATCTTGTTCAAGATGGTAATTATATTAAGAATACGATTTCCTTTCCTATAAGTGATTTTATACTTTGAAATTACCCAATGGATCATTTTTAAATGTTGTTTTGAGCACTCCTATTACAACTAGATTTCGTGGAGATGTCAGTTGAGAGATTCTTTACTCTTCTATATTGGATATTTGAAGGGGATGGAGATTCTATAAGGGATTGTGGTGTAGAGAAGTCTGAGGACCCCATACGTTACGACACCTAGTGAAGCGATAAGTGCAATCTTTTTTTTTTTAAAAGAGGACAACAAGAACAATTACAGCTAAACAACACATCTGGCAGTGAGCACCACGCTCACCGAACAGGCACCAGAAAAATATAACTCCATGCACTAGCACAAGAGAATTTGGGTGAAATATGCATAAAACCTCAAGGAGAAACGACTACTCGCCCAACACAAACTTGACCATGCCTACAAGCTAAGGGAAAACATCCCCATCCTGACATGACGACCTTGATGACCAGTTAACTAGAACCTCACTAGCACACAACAAAATGCATGAAGGAGTTCAACCCATGCGCCAAAAATGACTACAACAAACAACACCCACAACATCAATGTATAAGGTTCATAACTATCGACGCAGTTGCATACATCAAGTAACTGAAGCAAAGGTAAAAATGATGATCAACCATCAATATTAATTATCAAGTGTTCATGGAACGACAAAAGATTCTACTACAGAACATGCATCAGTTAACTGACTCAATTACTACCCACAAAAACATTCTACAATGGTACATTATGCATACCGAGAAACGATTGAATGGTTCAATTACCATCTACGATGTATTCCAACAATAGTAAGTAGCTTTATATAAACTCTATCACAAAGATGTGCTAATTTAAATAAATTCTCGAGAAAATTTATAAAACTTGGGCCACCTAAATTCATTCACCTAATTCTATGGAGATTTCTTCAATACTTCATACGTTGTGAGGATAGAAATGACCATAAACTCCCTTCATTAAGATGCCTAAGACTCTAAATTACATCAAGAATGTTTGAAAACAATAAACACGCGACAAGAAAAATGTCAGAGTTCCAAATTTAATCAAGCTTTGAATTAACATTCAAATGCTAATAATTTAAAGAACATTATATTCCACTAATAACACTGAGCTTAAAGTTAAGACAACATTTTAATATAAATTATTGATCTTCTTGACTCCATTTTCCACTCATTAATATAAACTATTACTCAAATTCCTTTATCTAATCACCATGTCATTCTTAGATAGGCTCTATCATGAGAAACCTTTATAAAACTAAATCTAAATGACCCATAGTTAACCTATTAATATTCCTTCCACAACAATGTACAATTGACTAAGTAATCAACCTCAATCTCAAGTATAAGCATGAAACAACACTCCCTACTTTATTTTTAAGTAAGCAATGTTGCCCTACCTTCCCTTTAAAATACAACCCTTTAAACATTACAAGAAATAAATACCTCAGAATTTAAGAATTTATAATTATCAATCACAGATTATTAAATGACACATAACCATGCCTCTGTAACGATCCTGCTTAAATAGATGTATAGGATTATTAATTATAATTAATTTAATAATATAAATGTCCTAAAAGTTAGCTAAACAATAATTATTTCTTAAATAACATTAACTAATTAATTATTATTAATTACTTGTTCATGACTGTCAAGGATTAATTAATTACTAATTGACTCATTAATTAATTAACTAAAGAATTAAAGGGGGTTAATAAATTATATTGTTAAATTAAAGCTTACGTATTCGGGAAGGGATAGGACATTAAATATAAGGATAAAATAATGAATAATGGGATAAGGTGCATTAACTACGAAAGGATAAGATAATTAATAGATGGATAAGGAAAGTAATGAAGGAGGGGGAAGTCGGTGAAGGGGCAATATGACAGGGAGAGCCTTACGATGGAATTCATTCTTTTGCGAAGGGGGCATTACCATTGGGCGGGGATATGAGGGGAGGTTTCTCTTGGATTGCACAAAGGAGAGTTGAGTTTTGTAGTTGGATTGGATCAGTACAGGCACTGGTTTGCTGGAGGTTTTTGGCACGGGGGCTAGGATATCCATATGATATCCTAGAGCTAGGAAGTTGTCCTAGTTGGCAGGGTGGAACAAGGTTTGGGCAGTGTTTACACAGTTCAACAATGGTCAACAAGGCAAGTGGAAAGCGGAGGGTTAGCATTAGACCAATGTAATTTAAATTAAGTATTTGTTTTATTTATGTTATGGAATCATTATTCGTTATGATAATTTTATATGCGTATGTGCTGATTTTATAAGAAATTACTGAGTTACTGAAATCAAGTATAGATATTACTGTTACAGTTTATGTTTGATTAATTATTTCATGTTAAATTAAAATGGACACTACACATGGTATCAGAGCTCCTCGTTCACAATATGGAGCCTTAAGGGCCAAATTCCCAACTCCAACTCCAACTCTGCCTAACCTGCAAACCAAAAGCACTACTATTTTGATTATATATAAACAAATCTAAATATATATCAACAATACAAATTGAAAATGTAAAAACAAATTTACCAAAGTAAAACACGTGAAATATGAATACAACTAGGGTTCTTACATTCAAGTAATGATATTTGAAAAGAAAATTTCTAGGGAGATAAATGCAATATAATACGTATTGAATAAAATGTGGTTATGATGTTGCATAATTCAGTTTACAATATACATGCATACTATAGGTATTGTTAATGCTAACAGTCATAGAAAGTTTCTTCTAAAGAAAATAGAATATCAGAATAAACTGTGCCTTCAAATTGTTAATAGCAATACTGGAGAAAGAATTTGATAGGGATGATAGCATAATCATAATCCCCCCCCCCCCAAAAAAAAAAAAGAGAATTGTCATTATCATTAGTAAAAACTTTCCATGCGAAAATAAAAAGTATGATAAAATTGTTATCAATTTCGCACTGTTTCAATCCCAAAAAAACACTTGTTTGTCCATTGTGTGAGGGAGATTACCCAAATTTTATGAGACACTGGCATAATATAGACCTTGTCGTATAACATTTTGTGGCCAAATCTGGAATATAACAAGGTCCATTCCTGGCGAAACTAGGTCCAGTATTGAAATGGCAAGTCTCCTATTAAATTCGTTGAATTTGGCAATATAATCCCTAGTCCTCAAAATTCACCAAAATTCTAAACTTTTTCAATCGAAATCAGCGAACAAGGTAACGATGGATCTATGCATCCAAGGCAGGTTGTCAAATTATTTGTGACGGGAGGTAATCCATCGATCATTTCAATCTCTAATGCTTTTCCATATTTTAACTGCAACTCTTATATTTTGACATGCCAAAAAAAAAAAAGGTTCAAAACTTGTAAAAGGTTGACAATTTTCGGCTATGCACACATACCTTAGTGATCTGGTTGACCCCAACCTTGGAGGTAGCATAGATACTTGATCCTGGAAGGTTCCCATGGTTAGCACTGGCTATAGATGATATATTGATGATGGATCCCTTCTTTCCAGCATCGCGCATGCGCTTGGCAACACACTTGGAAATGAGCCACACACCCTTCATATTTGTGTTTATCACAATGTTCCATTCTTCCTCGTCATATTGCAGCAATGACTTTACAGTGCCTCTGTATCCGACATTTTTTACGAGGATGTCTATCGCACCAAAGCCTTTCCAAGCTCGCCCAATGTCATTCTTGTCCGGTGGCCAGGAACAAGTTGTTTCATGTTGCCTTTAGCTCCAATTTGTAGTTCCTCAATTGAATATAATATGTCTTCACCATCAATATGTTAACTACACAGTTTGTTCTCCTTAGCAATGGTCTCTAACAAGCCTTGAACCTGTAATTTGTTGTATATGAGAGAGGTAGAATCAAAAGACGTTGCAACTGAATGCAATGCACTTGAATTTTCTTTCACTGCAGCTATTATAAAAGGATGATAAATTGATATAGAATTAGGTTGTTGCGGTATGGCATGAACACTGACTTGCCATCCAAACCTAAACTTGGAGAACAACAGTTCTATCACGTGTGTCTGGACTAAGCTGATGCATATGTATTTTCCTCCATTTCTAAGTACTTGCTTTACCTCAGAGAGAAATTGGGGTTATGTGGACTCAATTTCTTACCTTGAACCAGAGCTCATTGCAGACCCCATTTGAAGGCCCTCAGCAAAGGTGACGTCGGTTGCCATTATTATATTCAGTCTTTGTCTCACTGGAAACATCTCACCTAACATCACAGCCATTAGCATCTCCACCAAATATGGACGCAGTAGCTTTAGGTAACAGATCCACCAGTTGCAAAGATGTTGGGACAAATCCAAAGGAACTATCTCCACCAGTAGCTCGTGAGTCGAATCCATATCCATTTATCGAAAATCCAGATCCGGTTGTGGGTGGGAATTATAGGGGCAGAGCTAATTGCAATTCGAAGACCCATAGTTTACCTCGTTCACCAGCAAGCCCATTGCTGAAATGAAAACATAAACACAACTTGCCTTCCTAAAAAGCCTGTGTTTTCAAAATCCAATTCAAATCCAAGCTGTTATTGATAACAGTTCCAACCCTTGAAGGTCAAATTTAATTGAAGTTTTCAGGAAGCAAGACAGATGAGATTTCATAGGTCAAATTTAATTGAAGCAAGACAGATGAGTTGCCATCAACCATGATTGAATTCGCATGGAAGGATGAGAGAAATGCATCCATCTCGCCGAAACTCCTTCAAAGATACCAATGATTCTATACTTAGCAGCTCTTCAACGCCACCGCCATGCACAAAGCCATGACCAGACCAGCACTAGCGCACACGAGGCCATGAAGAGGAGTCTCGAAAAGGATGAGCATGGTGAGGGAGGGGCACGTGGGCCTCATGCGAGGACCTGCGACCCACATTAAATTTGTTTTTTATATTATTCTTATTTAGTTTTATTTTTTTTTAGTTTTCATTTTGGTTAAATTGTTAAGATTTTAATGTAAATTCAACATAAAATTTTAAATGTTTTGATTTTAAATTGATATTAAATTTAAGCTATTAAATTTTAATTTAATGTTAAATGCTAGATATAATTTAATTTAATGTTAAATTTTAATTTTTAATAAATAGAATATAATTTAAATTGAATATAGTTAATTTAGAGTTTAAGTTTTATGATTAATTAATTGTATGATTAATTGATCATGTTTTAATTAATTAGTTATGTTTTAAATTAATTAAGTATTTTGTCTTTTTAAATGAATAAAAAAAAATTATTAAAGGGTTTTGAACCCGCGACCCCCACCAAGTGAAGAGCCTTAAAAAGAACACTAACACCAACGCGCCCTCATAGGTCTTTACAAATAAATTCTTTTATTTATTTACATTAATGGTAACACTGTCGGGATAAGAGTAGTATTATTATTAGGAAGATACAGTATGAAGATTAAGACCAACTGGCTTATTACCTAACCTATTGATCCGGAGCCAGCTAACCGAGTTGAATCATAATTAGTGAACGCATCAGAAATCAAGGTAAAGGCTTATTTGGCACCGTTGATCCTTGTATCCCAAGTATAAACTCTTATTGTCCAAGCACCAGGTTCACGAGACCGTACATACAATTCGTCGAGCCGAGGGCCAAGTCCCTCCACTCCATTCCACCAGTCAAAGTCAATGCTAAATATTAATGCAACATTCGATAATTCTAACACTGCGCACCAAGGGAAAAGCTCACGAGTTAAGCACCGGAGGATATTTAGTTGTAAGCAAAAAGTTAAAAGGACTTAGACTAGGACAAGTGGGGAGGAGGCATCATATGCACTAGGAGAGTAATCATAGGAAGTGGCGAGTATGGCGCAAGGCTAGCATAGCTACAGGGCAGGGGAACCAATAGTTTTTTTTTATATAGGGGTGAAGAAATCAATCTTAGATGCTTAATCCTAACCCTAACCTAGCCAATCCCCTAAAGGAGTAATGTCTATTTACAAACAAGTAAAGAAAACTTATGCCTAACCCTGTTTCTAGTTTAAGTAGCACCAATTTGAAACGTCCTGGAACTCACCCTGACAACTTGGTCGATGCAGGTTAAAGAATACAGGATGGTCAGGACTCGAGGGAGTCGAGGCAGGGGAGCGTCGTCGCAAGCACCACCAACACCACTAGTTCCACCACCACCATCGCCCGAATTAGCTCTCATACTGCACTCATTGGAAGCCATTAATGAGACTTTAAAGGGGCGACAATCGGAAGGGACTAAAGTGGAACCCCCACCGTCTGGAATGGGTAATCCAGAAGCGTCAATGGATTCAAGGGGAGGACCTCCACCTAAAGACATCATGCGAGAATTGCAGAATATCAAACTTCTGAAGTTTGTCAGGGGTCGCGCCAATGAACTCACGGAAGCGTGGTTGGAAGGCATGACAAGGTATTTTTCCTTAATGGACTATGCTTCCAACTCAAAGGCAAAGATCGCAATTTTTCAGTTAAGAGACATCGCCTTGAACTGGTGGGGCAACCTAGAAAGATAACTGCACCTTACCCCACACACAGTATCTTGGGAACTTTTCGAGGAGAGGTTTCGAAGGAAATATCTACCAGCATACTACAAGGAACAATAGGTAGGGGCATTTCATGCCTTAGTACAGGGAAACAAAACCATAGAAGAATATGATATCATATTTATGGAACTGGTCAAATATGTTTCGTATATGGATAATGATAAACGACAGGTAGAGTGCTTCGTCTATGAATTGAACCCTAATATAAAAGCTATGGTGTGGATGTGGAAACCGTCTTCAGTAGTAGAAGCAGTGGAAAATGCACGTTATGCGGAAGAACACATGAACTTAACCGGGGGTACAAGATCAACATTTCCACATCTTCCTGGATTCGTAGGAAAGGCCCCGAGGACATTTCCTAGGGGAGGGGGCTCAAGGCCACTGCCATATGGTAATAGAGTCGCGTCAAGGACAGTAGCTGTAGGGATTTCAATGGCAGTGAGTGCAGCATCTCGTTCATCGCAAACAGTGTAGACAGGTCCACGACCATCTCAGGGAACAACGAGTAGGGGCAGGGGTTCCAGGGGAAGAAACTCATTTCCGATATAGTCACATAATAGTACATAGTTTCAATCTCGTGTTACCTATTGGGGGTGCGGAGGATCCCATTACTAGCATGAATGCCTAGAGTTACAATCAGGGTGTGTTCATAGAGAAGGAAAGGCATCGATGGGGAGATCAAGTAGCAGCCACCAGATTTACGCAGCGGTTAATAACTGCCAGGGCGAACATCAATCCACGGTGGTGGAGTCATCAAGTACGCTAAATCATATCAATGTTAATATTTTGTTTGATTCTAGTGTGACAGATAGTTTCATTTCACCATCTACATTAGAAAAGAGTGGGTTGGCAGCCTACGAGCACGATGACTTTAAACAAGTCAATATGGCTTTAGGGGAAAATCAAGCGGTAGGACCTAGTGTTGATAATTGTATAGTAGACCTGGGAGTGTGTACTACCAGGTTGAAGGTATACGTCACCGCTCTTGGGGCATATGACCTAATCATTGGAATGGATTGGTTAGCATCTCACCAAGCTTTGGTAGATTGTTTCGCAAAGAGGGTTCTTTGTGTCGATGATGAAGGAAGACCAGTAGAAATCCAGGGTGTACAAAGAAAAGTGTCGTTACGCTTTATATCAACTATGAAGGTTAAGCGATGCTTGAGACAAGGGTATCGATTGTATGTAGTGGAAGCAGTGAATGAAAGGAAGGGACCCTCATTGGATCAGTACCCAGTATTGTCAGAATTTTAGGATGTTTTTTCCGAACAAGTTACCAGGGTTACCTCCTGAGAGGGAGCTTGATTTTACTATTGAGCTAAAACCTGGTGCAGAACCAATATCCAAGACTCTGTATCAGATGACAGCCTCGGAACTTTGTGAATTGCAAATGCAGTTGAAAGAGTTACTGGACTTAGGGATAATAAGGCCCGGTGTCTCACCTTGGGGCGCACTAGTAATTTTTGTAAAGAAGAAGGACGGATCCTTACAACTATGTATAGACTATAGGGACTTGAACCGTGGTACAGTGAAAAGTAGGTACCTAATGCCATGAATAGATGACCTCTTCGATCAGATGAAAGGAGCAACGGTATTCTCGAAGATTGATTTTCGATAAGGGTATCATCAGTTAAGGATTAAGGAAGGTGATATCCCAAAAACTGCCTTTCAAACTCGGTTTGGACATTACGATTTTGTTGTAGTACCTTTCGGATTGACCAATGCGCTAGAAGTATTCATGAGCCTCATGAACAGCGTATTCCAGAAGTAATTAGGCTGTTTTGTACAAGTCTGTTTAGATGACATCCTCATCTATTCCATGAATGAAAGAGAACATGAGGAACACTTGTCAATAGTGTTGTCTTGCCTTAGAGAGAAAAAATTGTTTGGGAAGCTATCGAAGTGTTCCTTCTTCCAAAAAGAGATCCACTATTTAGGTCATATCATTCCGGCAAAGGAATCTCTGTGGACCCAGAAAAGGTAAAGGCCATTATGGAGTGGCCAGTGCCGAAAAATTCCCATGAGGTGAGAAGCTTCATGGGGCTAGCAGGTTATTACCAAAGATTTGTGGAAGGGTTCTCAAAAATAGTGAAACCCATCACCACCTTACAACGCAAGGGGGTCAGGTATGAATGGATAGTAGAGTGTGATAGTGAATTCATTGAGCTTAAGAGGTTACTAACTAGTGCACCAATTCTACGAGTGTCGGATATGGAAAATGACTTCACAGTCTACACAGATGCCTCAAAGAAAGGGTTGGGGGCCCTGCTAATGTGGGATGGAGGATTGATATACTATGCATCAAGAAAGTTGAAGAAACACGAAGAGTTATACGCAACTCATGATTTAGAGTTGGTAGCTGTAATGCTAGCTCTGAAAATTTGGAGGCACTATCTTGTGGGGTGAAAATTTGAGCTCAAAACAGACCATCAAAGTTTAAAACATCTCTTCACTCAAAGAGATCTAAATTCCAGACAAAGGCGATGGAGTGAGTTTATGAGTGAGTATGATTTTGGTATTTCGTACATCAAGGGAATGGAAAATGTGGTCACAGATGCCTTGAGTAGGAGACCACATATCTTCTCCTTGGTAACCTTAAAGGTCAATCTGAGGGAACATGTGTTGACACAACTCCAATGAGACAGTTGGTATTTAAAGGTTACTTCAAACCTCCAGAGCGAGAGGTAGTTAGATCCAAAGTATGAAGGATATAGTCTGGAAACAGACAGACTGTTAAGATATCGAGGAAGGATGTACATCCCTGAGAATGGGGATATTCGAAGAATCATACTAAAGGAAGCCCATAGAGCACTTTATTGTGCGCATCCGGGTGTGAAGAAGATGTACGTAGATATGAGAAAGCTCTTCTTCTAGGTAGGCATGAAGCGCGATGTAGTCCATTTCATCGCCAAATGCCTGGAGTGTCAACAAGTGAAAGCTGACCACCATCACCCGGCAAGCCTCCTACAACCACATGATGTCCCTATATCCAGGTGGGAAGTCATCTCTATGGATTTTGTTGTGGGGTTGTCGCTCACTTCTCATAGAGACAATGCCATTCTTGTGATAGTGGATAAGTTAACCAAGAGTGCTCATTTCATTACGGTTAGAGACACTTACGATGTCACTGATGTGGCACGTGTGTTTGTAAGCGAGGTTATTCGTTTGCATGGGATACCTAAGAAGAACATTTCAGATAGGGACTCCAGATTCACTTCTAGGTTTTGGACAAGTTTACAGTCAGCGTTGGGGATTCAATCGAACTTAAGCACAGCTTATCATCCTGAAACAGATGGAAACATTGAGAGAGTAAATCAAGTTATGGAAGACATGCTTAGGATGTATGTAATGGATAATCAAACCCAATGGGAGAAGTACCTACCTTTGGTAGAGTTTTCCTACAATAACAATTATCATAGCTCCATCGGAATGCCACCCTACGAAGCTTTGTATTGGAGGCCATGCAGAACACCATTGAGTTGGGATAGACTAGAAGACCAAGCAACAGTTGGGCCAGAATTGATTCAAGAGATGGAAGAACAGGTGATTCAGATTAGGTAGAGACTAAAGGAAGCACAGGATAGGCAGAAAAGCTATGTGGATGCACACAAGACCGACCGAAGTTATGAAGTGGGAGACCAAGTTTTCATTCATATCAAGCCTAATAAGAGTACCATATGGTTCAGGAAGGGGACAAAGTTGTCACCTTGATTTATAGGAGCATTAAGGATCCAAGAGAAAATTGGACCCGTTGCATATCGTCTCGTACTGCCACCGCACTTGCATAAAACTCATAATGTATTTCATGTATCTGTTTTACGTCATTATGTTGTTGATGAATCACATAAACTAAATTGGAAGGAATTGTAGGTATCGGACGTGGGAACCCTCACGGTAGAACCGTTATGCATATTGGACTGTAGATTTCGATAGCTCAGGAATCGTCTGGTAGACCAATTTAAGGTCCAGTGGGACAAGTATAGTCCAGGATCTGCTACTTGGGAAGACGCTGAGACACTACGGTGAGACTATACCTCACCTTTTTTTACCACCTCGAGAACA
Source organism: Picea engelmannii (assembly GCA_009831015.1). NCBI lineage: Eukaryota > Viridiplantae > Streptophyta > Pinopsida > Pinales > Pinaceae > Picea > Picea engelmannii. Next base: position 251,940 of record ML798054.1, on the reverse strand, counting down.
TGTTTCTCGAAGGTTGGGTGTATGTAACACCACCTTTTGACTTAGACAACCAAGATTACCTGAGACCTATATACCTTATTTTCTAGTCACAATGAAACTATTAAGTGATACACCTAAACTTTAAATGTATGAACTTTTATGTATGATCAAATGTTATTGATGATGATGTAAGTAATGCGATCTATTATGTGAATGTAGATTTTGCGAATGTTTAAATGATTATTGATGATGATGTATATGATGTGACATATTCTGAGAATGAAGAATTTTATGAATGTTTAAAATACTATTAGAATGATGTTAGATATGATGCAATCTATTTTGGTAAATGATAATCTTATGAATGGGTGTCGAAATTGAATTATGGGATATTATGAGATCTAATTCTAACTGGAAAACTTTGATGTTAATTTATCGGTACAGGGATACCAAATTGAAATGATGATAGTATGCAATTACATGATGATAATGCATAGAAATGTATGATTTTGTGTTACGGACTAATCTACAGGTTATGGGCTATGAAATAGCCAAGGGATAATGATGATGAAAGTGGATATCGGGACCACTAACCAAGAAACATTATGGTATGAATATTGTATGAGGAATTTATATTGGTTTGGATGCATTGCTATGATATGTGGACCAGTGCATGATTTTAGGTGATGACACTGCCCAAAACCAAATAAATGATGACAAAACCTCCAGGAACACGGTGCCATTGTATATTCCTTTGTAGGGTGTGGACCCTAGTTATGATTAGGAGGGGTGGAGGCATTTCCCACCATGTATCCTACAAAACCTGAAGTCATGGGAGGATGGTGTTACTTCATGCTCCCCAAGACACGTGATGATGACTGTCATATGCCTGCTAGGGAAGCTTGGTCAAGATAGTGACACTTCCGCTTACGGGTTCTATTTGGAGTTAGGTCAATATAGTTGACGCTCCAAGATAGTCTAGCAGAGGAAGGATAGGAATGGAGATGGAAGTAGGTTAGGGAGGAAGGATGAGTAGTAATAGTTGAGAAGGTATGGAGATCCGTCTGGTGGTGGAATTTAATGTTTTTCGTTCAAAAATAAAATAAAAATGTGTATATATGAATATTCATAATTTCGTAACTAAACCACAGTTGTCTAAATAAAATTGTTGAAATGGATTATTGTAATTAAAGAATTTCTCAAACAATTGATTGGTTCTCTTTTATAAAAGACTAGTCTCGCTGACTGGATTGGATGCGTACGTAAATTACCAAAGGATGGTAGTTTTGATTATTAGTACATGCACGAGACTTGTATGTACTAGCTACACATGCATTTCTTGTACATATACACTAGTATGTATGAGTTTTCTTGAATTACTTACTGATAATGTCGGTTACTTGTTATGAAGGTGTGAACCATGTTTCTTTTCCTTTGTACCATAAGATACCTTAACTTCAGGACAAAGTTTCCTGAAGGGTGGGTGTATGTAATGACCCTACTTAAATAGATGTATAGGATTATTAATTATAATTAATTTAATAATCTAATTGTCCTAAAAGTTAGCTAAACAATAATTATTTCTTAAATAACATTAACTAATTAATTATTATTAATTACTTGTTCATGAATGTCAAGGATTAATTAATTATTAATTGAATCATTAATTAATTAAGTAAAGAATTAAAGGGGGTTAATAAATTATATTGTTAAATTAAATCTTACGTATTCGAGAAGGGAGAGGACATTAAATATAAGGATAAAATAATGAATAATGGAATAAGGGGCATTGACTACGAACGGATAATATAATTAATAAATGGATAAGGAAAGTAATGAAGGAGGGGGAAGTCGGTGAAGGGACAATATGACGGGGAGAGCCTTACGGTGAAAGGCATTCTTTTACGAAGGGGGCATTACCATTCTAAGGGAATTTGAGGGGAGGTTTCTCTTGGATTTCATAGAGGAGAGTTGAGTTCTGTAGTCGAATTGGATCAGTACAGACACTGGTTTGCTGGAGGTTTTGGGCACGGGGGCCAAGATATCCATATGATATCCTAGAGCTAGGAAGTTGTCCTAGTTGGCAGGGTGGAACAAGGTTTGGGAAGTGTTTACACAGTTTAGCAGTGGTCAACAAGGCAAGTGGAAAGCAGAGGGTTAGCATCAAACCAAGGTAATTTAAATTAAGTATTTGTTTTATTTCTGTTATGGAATCATTATTCGTTATGATAATTTTATATGCGTATGTGTTGAGTTTATAAGAAATTACTGAGTTATTGAAATCAAGTAGATATTACTTTTACAGTTTATGTTTGATTAATTATTTGATGTTAAATTAAAATGGACACTACAGCCTCCCAAACATTTCCATGCTCCTCAACTTAATGACTTTATAAAACTTAATCAACTATTAAAACTGCTTACTAAACTTCCTTCCACGTGCTCTTAAATAATGCATTGTTCAGAACAT
>ML798054.1:226076-249481 GCA_009831015.1 Picea engelmannii | reverse complement strand
CACCATCCATTCCTTCTATTTTTATAACTCCAAGTGCTTTTCAAAACTTTTTTCCACAATTATACAATAGTAAAATTGGTGTAGGGATAAATGCAATTCAGTGGAAATAATTTTTTGTTATTAGTAATAATAAATGGAATTTAAGGCTAAATCTTCCCAAGGGGAATTCATTACCTGGTAGACCACATAATTCTGGGACGAATAGCTTGTGATGTCACAGATGATGGTTTAGGAGAAAAATATAGGTTACAAAAGGGGTGTGTTCATCATATCATTTTAAAGAATAAGTTACGCAACTTAATTGAGGTGCCTTAGGTTAGGCGGCAAGAGTTAAGGAAGGGCGTGAATCATCAATCTTTTAGAAAAGGGCGTTACACATCAAGATCGAGGAGCAACAAAATAAACAACAAAATGTTGAGATAAATGTTATTCAACAACCATTTTAAAATTCTTATGGAGAAATCATTATGCAACAAGGCTTATACAACACCCTTTTTTCAGCAGGGCTTACACAACAACGTTTTTTAGAAGGGGTTATATAGTAAAATTTTCTAGCAGGGGTTATACAGTGACATTTTTTAGCAAGGATTATACCTGAATTCATGGAGAGCATCACAACAATTAAAAAAAAAAACAAAAAACCCAAAATATTTACCTGGTTTCACCATATGTCAATCATATGGTATGAGAAATTAACGAACATTATAATCAATATTGGTACGAGACATCTAAGTGATCTTCAGAATTATCCCTATCATGTATATTTTAAATTGTTAAAGCATTCAATTCATGTGTGCATGCGTTTAACAGTAATTTTCAGAATAAAATTGGAATGAAACATTTGGATCAAGATCAACTAAATAATTCAATCAACATGTTACAACAATGCCTTTAACTAACAAGTAAGTAGAGGAGTAAAATATACAACAATCATTGAAAAGATAGAATGTACAACAAATCATTTAATAAAAATTTGAACACACAACAAATCATTGAATAAAATGAGAATACACAACAAATCATTTAATGGACAACTCTTCCATAAACGTTGAATCACTAGGTAAGACGTAAGAAACCATAAAGGAAATCACATTAGTCCCAAAGATTATACCATGGTCTAAGTATTTTAAAAACGAAGATAAAATCATCCCAAGCAAATGCAGAGATGACCATTCCAAGAAAGCACAAAGATCATCTCACAGAGGTCATTAAAAACAAAGAGGTTGTTTCATTAAAAAAGTAAAGATCATTTCATCAAACACAAAGATTCTATCAACAATGCAGAGGTCATTTCAATTGCAAAAGGGCACAAGACAATCACTCAACCAGGAACAATCAACAAGGGTAGGAAGCTAGGCAAAACATCCTTCTCTCATCATCCATGCACAAAAAAGCAGGGCATTAGGATCTATAGGTTTATTAACACTGAAGTGATGATCATCGATCTGGCTCCTGGCCGACTTCTTAGGTGTGGACTCATTCTCTAGGCATGAGGACAAAGGGTAAAACATAACTCTTCACATAATCAATAAAACAACAGGATAGTCATTGCAGTCAAGGATCGAGCCAAGGGAATCAATTCAAGAAATGAGCGTAAATCCATGATGATTTTAAGTTCTCGGTTAAAATTCTAAGTAAACACTTTTCTTTACACAATAACAATGCATAAATGAAGGCGCAAAATCACTAGTAATCAACCATGCAAAATAAAATCTTGTGTACCATAGCCCAAGGTGACAGCTCTGAGTCGTTGTCCTACGCACCCCATCCCACTCTCGCTTTTCGACCGATATGACTTCACTTGTACCTCCCAGCCAACGCCAGGGGTACATTTCTTCCCCCTTATCCCCCCGAGCTACAAAGGCCGAGCTACCACTCCTCACCTCGCAAGGCTGAGCTCACCTCGCAAGGCCGAGCTACCACTCCTCACGGAGATAGGTATCCCAACTCCCACAAGATAAGTCATTCAAGTTAAAAATTTTGCAGCGTAACGTTACACATAATAGAAGAGAATCATCCTTCTCCTCCTCCCTCATTTATATAGAGTTTCTAAGTCATTTTCTTTCCCAATTTCTCATTTAATTTATTGCTCAAAAATTAATTTAGAAAAATCCTCCTATTACATGTGTCACCCATCCCCTTCGTTGCACCAAATATTAATTTCATTAATTATTTAATCACTCCTATTTCCCTCACCCACCTAAAATCATTCCTAGAATTGTTCCTAGGTGTCCTCATATTCCCTTACACATTTTAATGACTTACCCCCTTACTAATTACTAGTTGAGTTCAATTTAGAAAGTTCTCAATGGAAATATACCTTACTAAGTAAGTCATTTTCCTTTTTCCTTATGTTTTTCATTCTCTTTATGTCTCCCACTTTTCCCCTTAGTTTCCTAATAATTTTAAATTTCCCTCTTTCCCTTTTCGTCTAAAATTAAATTAGCAAGTGTAGGAAATTACCCTTTCCCCTTTTCCTTTTTAATTAATATATTTTTTTAATTGCATGTAACAAAACAATTAATTCCCCCTTTTTTAAAATTGAATCCCCTAAATTAATTTGATTTTAATAATTTAATCAATTTTCTTACCCCCCTTTTGTGACATGTTTAAAGATGATTATTATTATTTTTTTATTTTTTTACCACACGTATTACTTTAGCCCTAGATTTTAATTTCCGACGCTAGGCGACATTTTAATTAGAGAAAAAATTGTTTTTAAAACTTTATCATCACATCATTCATTCTAAAGCCATCTAGGTTTATTGGCATATTAGTTAACACTGTGATGTGCCCTTCAGGATGCACTAGGTGCTCCAAGGGTTCCACTCACCTCATTATGTTTCCCTTGCATGATGTTCCCTTCAGGATGCATTACATGCTCCAAGGGTGCCATTCACCTCTTGAATGACTTGGTAGACATCAAAAAACCCTGGAGTCAATACTTTGTTAGGTGATCTTGTGGGAGACTAAGGGCCTCTAAGGAATAAGGCACCTGCCTTATTCCACAACCCTTAGAATCATCGTGAGCGACTATCACATTCTGCCCTCATGACATTGTGGGTCTTCTCAAAGTAGGTAATCATTAGCATACAACTCGAGCAACAACGAGATTGCTAGTAGGTTGTGGCAGGGTTATTGTCCACACCTCTCCGTCAAATTCTTTTTTAGTCATCCATAACCCCTCTACTCCACATGTGAGTCTGGTCGACAAGCTATCATCAGTTTGCATCATCAATAAATCATGTCAGAATAAAATCCATAATCATAACATCTAATCAGATGCACATATGTCATATATACAACAATCAAACCCCAATAGTCCACTCCCTAAATCGATTCGGAGTCCAAGGGTTTCATCGATGGCACAACATTCCTCGAGGTCCAAATCCTGCACACTCAGGAGAACCGAGTCAATAACACCTCTCTAAGTCAATACATCAAAATAAAATATAGTCACATCCATAATGCCTCATAATCATAATCAACGACCAATAGTATAATAATTTGGATCACTTGCAAGCAAGTGTCCTCAAAGAATAAGTTCTCTCAGTGCGTGCAAGAGCGGGATGTTTGAGTAGATAGGAAGTACATTTCAAAATAGAAGGAAGTGAAGAAAAACCAAAGTTTAGCATTGGGAAAGAGTAGCTAGCCATAGTGGATATTGAAGATATCTTGTTCAAGATGGTAATTATAATAAGAATATGATTTCTTTTCCTATAAGTGATTTTATACTTTGAAATTACCCAAAGGAACATTTTTAAATGTTGTTTTGAGAACTCCTATTACAACTAGATTTCTTGGAGATGTCAGTTGATAGATTCCTTACTCTTCTATATTGGATATTTGAACGGGATGGAGATTCTATAAGGGATTGTGGTGTACAAAAGGAAATTTCATTGTTTGAGTTGTTCAGACTAATGGGGAAGAGAGTTGGGGTGTCAAGATTGTTGTAGGTGTCCCACAACCATTAATTTACTAGGTATTGGGGTATTAGAGTGGTAATTAGCCAACCATATGATCTTATCATCCTTCAGGAATAATAAAACCATCTTGGGGGTGACCTACTATTGAGAGAACAAAAGCAATATAATCTGTTGTTGGGTGGAACATTCATTGTCTATAGACAATTGTGTAAATATTTATAAAGATAAGTGTTTTTATCACCATTTATTTACAATTTTAATGTTATGATTGAATGTTGCACTTATTCCATGTCTTGCATATTTGAATTTTGTTGTGTCTCTTTACACAATTTTCATTCACGAATTATAAATTATCAATGGTTGAATGATTTGTTTATGTTATGCTACATGAATGCATTGTATTAAAATGGTATGATACATGTGTTATGTTGAATTTGGTTGAGTGATGTGCCCAACAAGGGAGTTCAGTGCATCACATATTGGTATCAGATCTCAATGTTTCAACAAGAAACCCATTTTGGCCAAAGAACTATATGAATTTGACAAATTCATTGCATAATATTTTCACTTTGCATTGAATTTGCGGAAATTTATAAAGTGGGAGTGAAATCCCCAAAAATTTAAGAAAATTTAGGTGGAATTTGCACTAAAAAATGGTGAAAAGACGTTTGATTCCAACGAACTGCAATTTATGTAATTAAATTTTGTATGGAAGGTCAAATTTCATGTTTTCATGGTGGCTATGAATCTTAGAATATTCAACAATTGAGATGACATTTGTTGTTGGAATCAACCATCTAGATTCATCATGGATTCGATCAGAAAAGAAAAAAAAATGAGTTTGTCAAAAGCCAAAAATTTGAGTCTATTGATGAGACCATTTTGTAGTTCATCCAAGTGTATTTTATATTTCAATGATGAAAAAAAAATTAAGATCGCAGAAGTGCATGTTTTATTTCAGCAATGAAAAATAATTTTTGAGCTCATCGAAAGCCAAATTTTTGAGTCTGCCAATGAGACTATTTTGTAGTTTGGAAATGGAAAGGAATCTTTAAGTTCACCGAATGAAATTATGAATTTTGATGATGTAAACCATTTTTTAGTTTTATAAAGTGAATTTTGTAGTTTGGTGATGAAAAATAATTTTTTAGTTTGCTGAAGAAAATTTTGAAGTTTGGTAATGTATATCATTTTATACTTCAACGATCAAAAATAATTTTTTGTCTCTCTGAAGAAAATTTTGGAGTTGGATGATGGACATAATTTTGTAGTTCACCGAAGTACATTTTGTAAATTTCCAAGATGAAAATTAATTTTTCAGTTTTCCAAAAGAATATGTAACGACCCCATCGTTACGACTATAAGCAAAGCAAAAATGCAATTTTTTTTTTTTTTTTTAAGGAAATAAGGCGATGACAAAAACAATTAAACCAAACGACTGATGATGAATGCAAGCATGTAGTCCAGGCAACTGGAAACTATGACACTATGCACAGGCACAAGGGCAACTAGGCGAAACATGCGTAGAACAACAAGGATGAACGACTGCCAGCCCGATGCAAACAAGACATGCCTACAAGATAAGGGAAAACATGCCCCTCCTGACATAAAGGCCTTGATGAACAATACTAGAACCTCAAGGCATGCGAACCAAATGCATGAAGGCATTCCACCGATTTCCAAAAGCAATTTATAATGCTCAACAACACTAACACAGAATGCACTGACTCCAACCAAGTTCTTGTTTGACGATATCCAATAGGGCATGCCATGATCCCCTGCTTAGGAATCATGTTGTCCTGAGGTGAAAGACATGTAAATAACCTTGGTACAACACATCCTATCTAGACCGAGGACTCTAGATAAATCCGATGCGATAGGAGGTGAAATAATTGACACAAGACTGCACCCACACCCCAAAAATAGGTCGAAGAGACAGATGAGGATGACAACAAGGAAGTCACTAACCAACACAATATTTCTTCAACAAACCAACCATTAATCATGTCTAAAATAGTCAATACTAATCATCTAATTTAACCTTGATTACCAATCTAATAGTAAGTCAAATTTCAGTTAGTCCACAATTTACAATTCTATGTTAACATTAAATTCAACAAGTCTAAATTGAAACTATGTCAATATATGCCCGTCTAATTTAAAATTAATGACAATCTAATTTGGCAATCCAAAATTAATCACTAAATACCATCCCACTTACTAATTAACCTCATAAACAATCATTAACAGTATCAATGTACCAACTGTAATGATCACGCTTGTTAGCAACATTAATTTATAAATTGTCATTAGGTTACCATCTAATTTAACATTAAAAGTGTATCAAGGAGCAATCTAAATCATAGTTTGGTCATCAATGTACCATCAATTTAACCTTAAATGCAATCAATTTAGCGACCTTAATTAAGTAAATACTAACACTAAAACCATAGTTACATTCTAATTGAAAAGTCAGTTTAATCAAAGTTACAACTAAAGGTCAAGACTGTTCTAAATTAGTTAAAGGGTTATCTAATCAATTTAAGGGTTGTCTATTCAAGTGAAGAGGTTGTCTAAATATGCTAATCATTTGTTGTATAAAGTAAAATAATTTCCATTGTTTCCACTACAGTATACATTATACATGGGCTGTCAATTAATAATAGAAAGCCTATAAATTGTCAAGTCACGGAGAAATCTAAATATAACACGACTGGAATTAAAATGAGGTTTAAAAAATTCATGCAGTGGCTGTCAATTAAAAATGGAATGGGGAAAAATCACAGAGAATATACACGTAGCTTTCACTGGGAATATTTCAGAGATCCCCACCATGTTTTGGTGGCCAAAAACACAGAGGTAAGGGCGTCACAACAACTTCAAGGTTATAATATTGGATGGTAAAGTGTCACAACAAATCGTGTATGCCAGTAACAAAATGGAACAATTAAAAATAGGGTTGTAATTGCCAGAAAGAACATTAACGTTGCCATTAATGTAGGTCATTGTACATTAAGGAAATGTAAATTCTCATTGCATCGAATACAATTCGTAAACGCCATTAATTAAAATCGCAGAAACATTATTATCATTTCTTTTCACTTAACCGAGAATCAACAAAACACAAGCACAATATATAAATTTTGATTTCACTCCAAGAGCATCTCGTTGTCAAAATGTCTTCAAAAAATTTAAAAGCATACAAAAATATAAAACCACAACCCCAACAAATGTAAGGGTTGTAAACAAGAGAACACCATTGGCAGGTGAAAATGGTAATGACATAAGAATACATTAGATAACCTTTTCAAAACTGAATAACTCGGCCCCTCAAAGAAATCCGCTGTCAATTCTAGCAGCAAAACGCAGAAAACATATAATGGAAAATTCATGTTCATTCAATCGAAAAACACAGTCAAAATTTTCATGGAAAATCGTGGTCTTTAAAGAAGCAACAGAACCATCTTTAAATAAGAAAAATCATTGTACAGAGACAGACCAGAAGGAAATCACATTGCTATCACCATTTAAATAAGCAATCGTTGTACCACACATCCTAGGAAATAAAGGAATAAAAACAATTATTGGTAATAGGTAATGAGCAGACAAACCATTCAATAAAAAGAATATGTTCTGGGTCAATTCACCATCATAGAAAAATAAAAATGTAAGGTATCTACAACTCAATGATGCGCCAACTGTACATATTATATCATTTCTAAAAGGTAGAATTTCTTCTGAGAAATAAATTCTTTTTAGATAGTCAAATCGTTGGGGATATTAGAATAGTTCTCCAGATAGATGTCAATAAAATGTAATTGCAATCCATAAACCCAAGAATCATTGGGATTAGTGTAATAATGTAGATGCATAAAAATAAAACGTAGACAAAAGCAAGTGGAATGCAAATATCCATTGGGAAAAGTCATTGAAATGATCACAAAGATTCTATCAGCCAAAGCGCAGAGAAAATCCAAGCTTAACCCCTTAAGGTGTGGAGAACAAAAACAAGCACATAAATAAACCAACAAGGATGCAAAAAATCTATACACAAAGGTACTTTTGTTAGAAGGTGCAAGACAATAATCATCTAGGGACAAACAACAAAGGTAGATGGCTGAAAGGAACATCCTTCACTCATCATCCATGCATAGAAAAACAGGGCGTTTAGATCCATAGGTATATTAACATCGAAGAGATGACCATAGATCATGCTTATGGCTGACTGCTCAAGCATGGAATGATGAGATAGAGAGGAAGGAAAAAATAAGCCGCAATCATCACAATCAATAAACCACAGGATGATCAAGACATCCAGGGATCGAAGGCCATAGTAAATCAACATCGAGCTAAAGGCTATTGGGGAATTTCAGTCATCGACTAGAATGATAAGACAATCATTTTCTTTACCGAATTAAACATATCGAACTAAAAGCATAATTCATACTAACAATCTACCATGCAGAAATAAGGAAGTGCATCGTTGCCCAATCGCCCGCTCTGAGTTGATGTCCCACGGGCTTCGTGCAACTCCTACTTTTCGACCGATGAGACTTCAACGGTACCTCCCATCCAATGCTAGGGGTACTCTTCTTCCCTCTTATCCCCCCGAGCCGCAAAGGGGCCACACACACTAACTAGAGAATCAACTAGCTCCCAACTCGCCTTGCAAGGTCAAGCTACCACTCCTCATTGAGATGGGTATCCCAACTCCCACAAGCTAAGTCAGTCAAGTATAAATTTTTGTAGCATAACGTTATGCAAACAAAAGAGATACATCATCCTTCTCCTCCCTCCATTATATAGAGTTTCAAATTCCCTTAATTTCCCAAAATCCCATTCAATTTAATGTTTAATAATTTAAATCATAAAAATTCTCCCCATACATATGTCACCCATCCCCTTCGTCCCTCCATAAACTAATTTCATTAATTAATTAATTACCCCTATTTCCCTCACTCACCTAAGGGCACTCCTAGAATCACTCCTAGGTGTCCCCATATCCCCTTACAAGTTTTAATGACTTTCCCCCTTATTAATTTACCAGTTGAGTTTAAATTAGAAAGTTCTTAAATGCTAGATACCTTACTAAGTTAGACTATCTTCTTTTTCCATGTGTTTCTCCTTTATTTTTATGTTTCCCACTTTTTCCTAGTTTCCTAATTATTTTAGATTTCACTCTTTCCCCTTTTTATTTAAATTCAAAAAGGGATGTGTAGAAACTTACCCCTTTTCCCCCCTTTTTTTTAATGAATAAATTTTAATTAGCATAAAATAGTAAAACAAGTATTTCCCCATTTTAAATTTTATCCCAAAAGTTTTTTATAAATCAATTTAATTGCTTACCCCCTTTTTTTCACAACATTAAAGATGATTATATATATATATATATATATATATATATATATATAAACATTTTATCACAAGTATAATTTAGACCTAGACTTTATTTTCCTAGGCTGGTCGACATTTTATTAGGGGAAAAGTTTTAAATCTTCCTTAACACATTATTCCTCCTAAAGCCATTTAGGTTTATCCAATTATTAAATAAAAACATCACGTGCCCTTCAAGATGCACTAGGTGCTCCAAGGGTGCCACTCGCCTCTTTCTGTTTCTCTTATGCGACGTGCCCTTCAGGACGCACTACGTGCTCCAAGGGTGCCACTTGCTTCTTTCCATTTTTCTTGCTCGATGTGCGCTTCAGGATGCACCATGTGCTGCAAGGGTGCCACTCACCTCTTGACTGACTTGGTAGACATCAAAAACCCCTGGAGTAAATACTTCACCAGATGATCTTGTGGGGGACTAAGGGCCTCTAAGGAATAAGGCCCCTGCGTTATTGCGCACCCCTTAGAATCATCGTGAGAGACTTTCTCAATTGGCCCTCATGGCATCGTGGGTCTACTCGAACTAGGTAGTCATTAACCTACAATTCGAGCCATGGTGGGAATGCTAGTAGGCTGTGGTAGGGTTCCTATCCACACCTCTCCCTCAACATCTTTGGTAGTTGTGCATGACCCCTCTACTCCACATGTGAGTTTGGTCGGCAAGATATCATCAACCTGCATCATCAACGAATCATGTTAGCAATATATCGATAATCATATCATCTAATCAAATGCTCTAATATCACATATAAAACAATCAAACCGCAATGGTTCACTCCCCGAATCAATCCAGAGTCGAAGGGGTTCCATCGATGCCTCTACATCCTCGAGGTCCAAAATCCTGCACACTCAGAAAAATTGAGTCAATATCACCTGTCTATGTCAACGCAACATAATAACATGTCATCAATTCACAACGCCCCATAATCATAATCAAATGCCCAAAAGTATAATAATCTAGATCACTTGCGAGCAAGTGTCCTCAAATAATACGTTTGTTTAGTGCGTGCAAGAGTGGGATGTTACATACACCCCCTAGTAGTCTAAACTATGTCCCGAAGTTTCATAGTATATAAGTGCCAAAATAATGTGTATCAAGGTTTCATAAGTCTATCTATCAAACAAAAATGGAAACTGCTAGCACATATCATATGCGTCCTCCCAGGTCGCCGAGTGCGGACTATAGTTATCCGACTAGACCTTGACCTGATCTACTGTTCGACGTCGTAGTTGTCGAACACAAGCATCCAACATGTGGACCGTCTCAATCGTGAGCACCCTCTTGTCTGATACCTGGAAGGAAATCATGTCAATAAAATGTGTAGGATCACTAATATAGTGACTCAAAACAAATACGTGAAAAACATCATGCATACACCTCAAAGAATCAGGCAAGGCTAGTTGATAGGCCATGGGCCCCTTTCTTTCCACGATATCGAAAGGTCCCATGAACCTAAGAGATATTTTAGTTCCCTTTCCAAACTTGATTGAAATATTATGCAGTTTTACCCACAAGAAGACTCGATCGCCAACCTTGTAATTATGGTTGACACGGTGTGCATCAACATAACTCTTATGTCGATCCTGCACTTCTTTAATCCTTTGTCCTATTGTTTTCATTTGCTCTTCCATTTACTGGATCACTTCTGGTCCCACTAGGACCCTATCCTCAAGCTGACTCTAACTCAAAGGTGTCCAACACGGTTTCCCATAAATAAACTCGAAAGGCACCATCTTAATGGTGCTTTGGTAACTGTCGTTATAAAAAAATTCCACCAATGGCAAGAATTCTTCCCAATGCTTTTGTTGGTCCATCACGTACATGCGTAACATATCCTCCAAGGTATGGTTTGTTCATTCGGTCTTCCCATCAATCTCTGGGTGATACGCAGTACTGAAGTTAATTTGGGTTCCCAAGGCCTCTTGGAAACTCATCCAAAATCATCCAGTAAACATTGGCCCTTAATCGAATATAATCCTCTTAGGCACGCCATACAACCTCACAATATCACTGATGAAAAATCTAGCTATGTTAAGCACGTGATACGTTATATGTACAGGAATAAAGTGATCACTCTTCATCAGAGCGTCTACTACTAGGAAAATCGAGTCGTGTCTCCTTTCCTTTAGTGGCAATCCACCGATAAAATCCATCAAAATAACCTCCCATTTCGATTATGGAATAACATGTGGTTGTAGTAATCCTGCTGGATGTCTATGTTCAGACTTTACCTACTGACATTTTAGGCATATAGCCACATAGTTTACTATGTCTGCCTTCATTCCCTTCCATAAGAATAAGGGTTTAAGGTCTTCCCTCATCTTCATGACTCCCGGGTGAGCCATGTATACTGATATATGAGCCTCTCTTAGGATCACGCTCCTCAACTCGTCGTTCGGTGGTATGTAAATCCGATTTTTAAACCTCAATAATCCATCGTCTTCAAACATAAATCCTTCAAATCGTGGTACCATCATTATGTTTTGTATGATAAAACCCTCGACCTCTTTGTACTAGTCATCGTCATGCTATAAAGTTAGAACCTTTTCACGTAGACTCATTTAAAGGGGAAACACTGTAAAGATGCATGGTCTTCGATTCAATGCATCTACCACTAGGTTCAGTGTTCCTTTTATGTAAGTAATCTCGAAGTCATACTCGCTAAGAAATTACGACCAACGTCATTATCGCGTGTTTAGGTTGCTTTGCGTAAATATGTGTTGTAGTCCATAGTGGTCCATCTTTAGTTCAAATTTTCATCCAACAAGGTATTTCCTCCAAACCTTCAAGGCAGATACGCTGGCTAACAAATCCAAATCGTTCATTGCATAGTTATCCTCATGCCTTCTTAGTTTCCTCGAGATGTTTGTGATCACTTGACCATATTGCATCAAGACTCCACCTAAGCCTTATTTGGATGCGTTAGTGCATGCCAAGAAATCCATGTCCATGTTAGGGACCTTTAGTATAGGTGTCATTGTCAACAGCTCCTTGAGCCTCCTAAAAGCTTTCATGCATTTATCGGTCCAAACTAACGTCTTTTTCTTCTTCTACAACTTCATGATCGGATTTGCTATCTTCGAAAATACCTCAACGAACCATCAATAGTAAACTACTAAACCCATCAAGATATGCACTTTTGGGATGTTCATCGATGGAGGTCATTCCATAATAGCCTTGACCTTTGCTAGATCCATGATGATACCTTCGTCGGAGATGGCATGCCCCAAGTAGTGAATCTTTGATTGATAAAATGATAATTTGGACAACTTCCCATATACTTTGTGCTCTCGTAGAAACTGTAGTACCAAACTCAAGTGCTCGTCATGATCCTCCATTGTCTGAGAGTAAATAAAAATGTCATCAATGAATACTTGGATGAACTTGTCCAAGTACTCACGGAACACCCCGTTCATCAAACTCATAAATACCCCTGGGGTATTTGTCAGTCGAAACGGTAAAACAATAAACTCGTAATGTCCAAACATCGTCTTAAAGGCAGTATTAGGGACATCATCCTCCTTGATCTGTAACTAGTGATACCCTGATCGCAAATCAATCTTTGAGAACACAGTCGCCCCCTTCATCTGATCAAACAGATCATCTATCCTCGACAATAGATACTGATTCTTGATTGTTTCCTTGTTCAATTGACAATAGTCAATGCAGAGCCTCCACGACCCATCCTTATTTTGTATGAAAATAACAGGCGCACCCCACGATGACACACTTGGACGTATCAGTCCCAGGTCCAACAATTCTTTCAGTTGCATTCTTAACTCCTGTAACTTTGGGGTCGACATTCGATAAGGTGTTCTCGCTATAGGTTTAGTCCCCAGTTTTAGGTCTATAGTAAACTCCAATTCCCTCTTTGGCGACATCCCAGGTAACTCCTCTAGGAAGACATCCGCAAACTCTCTCACCACAGGAAGGTGTTCTAGACCTTCTGCTACTCCCTTCTAGTTTAATGCAAGGATTGCATAGAGATTACATCCTTTGCGCATGCTCTTCCATACCTGCAAGGAAGAGATGAACGTCAGGGACACTCCCTAATTCCGTCCTATGATCATGCATCTCTTTCCCTCATCATTGACCAAGCTCAATCATTTCATCTTATAGTTTACTATCGCCTCATGCGATTCTAACCAAAGCATACCGATCATGACGTCATAAGATCCTAAGATCGTGATGTACAATATGGACCTGGTGACAATCTCCCCTCAGTTAAGGATACAACCCATAACCTTTCCTCCAAAATTCTGTTTGGCTCCCAAAGCCATCTCTATGAAGCTAAACTAATCATGTTCGACTACCTTTACCTTAATCCTTTTTAGCGCTACACCAGAAATGAAACTCTCAGTAGAACCAGGATCTATCAAAATACTAAGAGACTGGTCAACGATGGTACCTAACCTCTCAAGCATATTCGATTGGTGCTCTGTCTAGCATTTATTTACTATTGCATGAATCCGATAGGCCTTGCCCAAATCTCCCATGGTTGTGGGTCCAGCTGATCCATACGCTCTAGTCCTCTCCATAGGGTAGTGGCACTGGTAGTGTGCCCCCCCATAGGTCCAACACCCCTCATTCTATCTAGTACTCCTGGTACCTGAAGTAGAATATGAAGGCCCACTGGCCTGGAATCTTGGTCTGTTCTGCTAAACAGGCCTAAACTGCTACTGCTACGGTCGATGCTGTAGTTGATGTTGTGGTCCCCGATAAGATATCCGCTGCTAAGACATTGATCGCCAAGGTGTAGTGAAAGTGGATCCCCTATGGAAGCCATGATATCCTAGCATATGTCTGGCTAGTGTCTGATGCAACTGCATACCAGATGACACCTACCTTGTTGGTCTTGTTGGAGTCCTTCTCTGACCCCCGTTGATAATCTCCTCCTCTACTATGAGGGCCTTCTAGATGACATCATGCAAGGTTTGAGGCATCATAATCCTAACCCTTTCACGTATGTTTCCATTAAGGCTGAACACGAACCTGTTGACCTTAAGTTTCTCAGTATTAAGATGCAGATCATACCGAAGCAGCTCCATAAAACAGGCTTCGTACTCGGGCACCATACGACTGCCCTGTCATAAGGCGTTGAACTCATTGATTTGACGCTCAATGAATTCCTCTAATAGGTACCTCTCTCGAAACCGCTCCTTGAACAAGTCCCATGACACGTCTTCAATGACCATGTTCAATTGTGGCAGGAGCGTCTTCCACCATAGAAGAGTGATCCCCTTTAGTTGAAAGACCATCATGCGAACCTTCATGTTGGAGGTATAGTCGTGAAGTGTAAAGCACATCACCATATTCTCCAACCATGCCTCGGTGACTATGTCGTCTGGGGCACCAAAGAACTCAGGAAATTTGACCTTCTCAATTTCATTGTGAATGCTACTAGTACCAACCAAAGCATGTGGTGCAACCTCAGGGGGTGTCGATTCTTTGGCCTCATCTCTATCCAAACGGTTGATCAGTGCCTCAGACATGCACTGAAAAGATCTCATCATTCCAACCACATCACCCACTGCTATCTGGTCCTGCCCGACAACCTATTCGTCTCCCTAAGGGTTATACCCCTCAGGCATGGATGCTACTGGAGGTGTTGCGCCTCCTCCCCTAGCACCCCATCGTCTACCTCCACGACATCCTCTAACCATGATTACCTGCATGAATACAAGTTAACTAAATTAGAAACATTATAATAAAAATCATATCAATGAAAGTCGTAATGATCCTAAGTCATGGGTTGAATTGGCTCTGATACCATATGTAACGACCCCATGGTTACGATTACAAGTGAAGAAGAAATGCAATTTTTTTTTATTTTTTTAGGCAACAAGGAGACGACGACAATAGTTTAAACACACCACTAACGACGAACACAAGCACACAATCCAGGAAAGAGGAAACTATGACACCACACATAGGCACAAGGGAAACTCGGAGAAACATGCATACAACAACAAGGAGGAACAACTNTAGAAGCTAAGGGACAACATCCCCCTCCCGACACAACGACCTTAACGAACAATACGAGAACCTCAAGGTGCGCGAACCAAACGCATGAAGGCATTCCACCCATGTGCCAAAGCAACTTACAACTCTCAACAACACTCACACAGAAAGCACCAACTCCGGCCAAGTTCTCATTTGACGATACCCAATAGGGAATGCCATGATCCCCTGCTCAAGAATCATGTCATCCATAGGTGACAGACACGTCAATAGCCTTAGCACCACACATCCTATCTGGACCTAGGACTATAGATAAATCTGACGCACTAGGAGGTGAAACAATTGACACAAGACTACACCCACACCCCAACAATAGGTCGAAGAGATGCACGATGACAAAAAAAAGGAAGACGCTAACCAACACAAGAATTCATCAACAACCCAACCATTAATGACATCTAAAATAGTCAATACTAACCATCTAATTTAACATTGATTACCAATCTAATAGTAAGTCAAATTTCAATTAGCCCACAATTTACAATTCCATATTAACATTAAATTCAACAAGTCTAAATTGCAATTAAGTCAATATATGCCCATATAATTTAACATTAATGACAATATAATTTGGCAATCCAAAATTAATCACTAAATACCACCCCACTTAGTAATTAACCTCATAAACAATCATTAACAATATCAATGTACCAGCTGTAATGATCACGCTTGTTAGTGACATTAATTTATAAATTGTCATTAGGTTACCATCTAAT
Organism: Picea engelmannii; assembly: GCA_009831015.1. Taxonomy (NCBI): domain Eukaryota; kingdom Viridiplantae; phylum Streptophyta; class Pinopsida; order Pinales; family Pinaceae; genus Picea; species Picea engelmannii. The sequence continues at coordinate 233,429 of ML798054.1, read as the reverse complement.
CTAACATTAAAAGCATATCAAGGAGAAATCTAAATCATAGTTTCGACATCAATGTAACATCAATTTAACCTTAAATGCAATCAATTTAGTGAGCTTAATTAAGTAAATACTAACACTAAAACCATAGTTACATTCTAATTGAAAAGTCGGTTTAATCAAAGTTACAACTAAAGGACAAGACTGGTGTAAATTAGTTAAAGGGCAGTCTAATCAATTTAAGGGCACTCTATTCAAGTGAAGAGGTTGTCTAAATATGATAATCATTTGTTGTATAAAGTAAAAATAATTTCCATTGCTTCCACTATAGTGTACATTATACATGGGCTGTCAATTAATAACAGAAAGCATGTAAATTGTCAAGTCACCGGGCAATCTAAATATAATACGACCGGAGTTAAAATGCATTTTAAACAATTCATGCACTGACTATCAATGAAAAAAAGAATGGGGCAAAATCCGAGAGAAGATACACGCAGCCTTCACTAGGAAGATTTTAGAGATCCCCGTCGGGTTTTGGTGGCCAAAAATGCAGAGGTAAGGTTGTCACAACAACTTAAAGCTTACAATCACCGATGGTAAAGTTTCACAACAAATCATGTATGCCAACAATATAATGGAACAATTAAACACAAGTTCGCAATTACCAGAAAGCACATTAGTGTTGCCATTAAAGCAGGTCATTGTACATTAAGGAAATATAAATTTGTGTTTCCATCAAATACAATTCGTAAACACCATTAATTAAAATCACATACACATTATTACCATTTCTTTTCACTTAACTAGGAATCAACAAAACATAGGCACAATATAGAAATTTTGATTTCACTCCAAGAGAATCTTGTTGTCAAAACGTATTCAACGAATTTAAAAGCATAGAAAAAAATAAAATGGCAGCCCCAACAAATGTAAGGCATTTCAACAGGAGGACAATGCCTGGAGGTGAAAATGGTAATGACTCAAGCAGACATTAGATAACCTTGTCAATACTGAGCAACTCGACCCCTCAAAGAAATTCGTTGTCAGTTCTAGCAGCAAAACATAGTCAACATATAATGGAAAATTTGTGTTCATTCAAAAGAAAAACATAATCAACATTTTAATGGAAAATCATGGTCTTTAAATAAGAAACACAGTCATCTTTAAATAAGGAAAATCGTTGTACAGAGACACACTAGAAGGAAATCACATTGTTGTCACCATTTAAATAAGAAATCGGTGTACCACACATCCGAGGAAATAAAGGAATAAAAATGATTATTGGTAAGAGGTAATGAGCAGATAGAGAATTCAATAAAAAGAAGATGTTTTGGGTTGATACACCATCATAGAAAAATAAAAATGTATGGTATCTACAGCTCAATAATGCTCTGACAGTACATATTGTATCATTTATGAAAGGTAGAATTTCTTCTGAGAAATAAATTCCTTTTAGATAGTCAGATCGTTGTGGATATTAGAATAGTTCTTCGGATAGTAGTAAGTAAAATATAATCGCAGTCCATAAACCCAACAAGCATTGGGATTACTGCAATAATACAGACGCATAAAAATAAAATGCAAACAACAGTAAGAGAAACACAAATATCCGTTGGGAAAAGTCATTGAAATGATCGCAGAGATTCTATCAGCCAAAGCACAGAGAAATCCAATGTTCAACCCTTAAGGTGCAGAGAACAAAAATAAGCGCATAGATAAACCAACAAGGATGCAAGAAATCCATACACAAAGTTACTTTTGCTAGAAGGTGCAAGACAACAATTAACTAGGGACAAACAATAGAGGTAGATGGATGACATGAACATCCTTCACTCATCATCCACACACAGAAAACCAGGGCCTTTAGATCCATAGGCCTATTAACACCGAAGCGATGACCGTAGATCAGGCTTCTAGCCGACTTCTCACGCATGGACTGATGATCTAGGGAGGAATGCAAAAATAAGTGACAATCATCACAATCAATAAAACACAGGACGATCAAGACAACCAGGAATCGAAGGCCATGGGAAATCAACATCAAGCTAAAGGCTATGGGGGAATTTCAATCATAAACTAGAATGCTAAGACAATCATTTTCTTTAACCAATTCAACATATAGAACTAAAATCATAATTCATACTAACAATCTACCATGTAGAAATAAGGAAGCATATCGTTGCCCAATCGCTCACTCTGAGTTGATGTACCGCGTGCTTCATGCAACTCCCTCTTGTCGACCGATGAGACTTCATCGGTACCTCCAAGCCAATGCTAGGGGTACTCTTATTCCCCCTTATCCCCCCAAGCCACAAAGGGGCCACACACACTAATCAGAGAATCAACTAGCTCCCAGATCGCCTCATAAGGCCGAGCTACCACTCCTCACTGAGATGGGTATCCCAACTCCCATAATCTAAGTCAGTCAAGTATATATTTATCTAGTGTCATGTTACGCAAACATAAGAGATCCATAATCCTTCTCCTCCCTCCATTATATAGAGTTTCAAAGTCCCTTACTTTCCAAAAATCCCATTTAATTTAATGTTTAATAATTTAAATCATGAAAATCCTCCCCGTACATGTGTCACCCATCCCATTCATTCCTCTATAAACTAATTACATTAATTAATTAATTACCCCTATTTCCCTCACTCACCTAAAGACACTCCTAGAATCACTCATAGGTGTCCCCATATCCCCTTACAAGTTTTAATGACTTCCCCCTTATTAATTTACTAGTTGAGTTTAAATTAGAAAGTTCTTAAATGCTAGATACATTACTAAGTTAAGACTATCTGATTTTTCCTTGTGTTTCCCCTTTATTTTTATGTTTCCCACTTTTTTGTAGTTTCCTAATTATTTTAGATTTCCTTCTTTCTCATTTTTATTTAAACTCAAAAAGGCATGTGCAAAAACTTACCCTTTTTCCCTTTTTCTTTTTAATGGCTAAATTTTAATTAACATAAGATAGTAAAACAATTATTTCAACATTTTAAATTTTATCCCAAAAGATTTTTATAAATCAATTTAATTTCTTACCCCCTTCTTGTCACAACATTAAAGAAGATTATCATTATTATATATATATATATATATATATATATATATATATATATATATATATATATATTAATAAATAGATAAAAATGTTATCACAAGTATAATTTAGACCTAGATTTTATTTTCCTAGGTTGGGCGACATTTTATTAGGGGAAAAGTTTTCATTCTTCCTTAACACGTTATTCCTCGTAAAGCCATCTAGGTTTATCCAATTATTAAATAACAACGCAACATGCCCTTCAGTATGCACTAGGTGCTCCAAGGGTACCACTCGCTTCTTTTTGTTTCTGTTGCATGACATGCCCTTCAGGACACACTACATGCTCCAAGGGTGCTACTCGCCTCTTTCCATTTTTCTTTCCCAACGTGCCCTTTAGGATGCACCACGTTCTCCGAGGGTGCCACTCGCCTCTTGAATGACTTGGTAGACATCAAAAACCCCTTGAGTTAATATTCCACCATGTGATCTTATGGGAGACTAGGGGCCTCTAAGGAATAATTCCCCTGCCTTATTGCACTCCACTTAGAATCATCGTGAGTGACTGTCGCAGTCGGCCCTCATGGCATCGTGGGCCTCTTCGAACTAGGTAGTCGTTAACCTATAATTCGATCCACGACATAAGTGCTAGTAGGTTGTGGCAGGGTTGTTGTCCACACCTCTCCCTCAACATCTATGGTAGTCATGCGTGACGCCTCTACTCCACATGTGAGTCTGGTCAGAAATCTACCGTCATCCTGCATCATCAACGAATCATGTCAGCAATATATCCATAGTCATATCATCTAATTAGATGAACTAATATCACAAATAAACCAATCAAACCCTAATGGTTCACTCCGTAACTCGATCCAGAGTCCAAGGGGTTCCATCGCTGCCTCTGCATCCTCGAGGTCCAAAATCCTGCACAGTCATGAAAATCAAGTCAATAGCACCTGTCTATGTCAACGCAGGATAATAACATGTCATGAATTCACGTGTCATAATCATAATCAAATGCCCAAAAGTATAATAATTTGGATCACTTGCAAGCAAGTGTCCTCAAAGAATAAGTTTGTTCAGTGCATGCAAGAGCGGGATGTTACAATGGAGGAAGAATTTTTTTATTTCTCAATGGAGGAAGAATTTTTCATTTTATCAATGAAGAAGAATTTTGAAATTTGTCAGAGGAAACAAATTTGAGTCTACCGAAAAAAAAAAAATTGTGGTGTGTTGATAAAAGTTTCCTAAATTTCACTAATAAAAAAAAAAAATTGAAGTTCTATGAAATAATTTTTTTGAAGTTCACCGATAGGATGATTTTTTGGGCTTGTTGATGGAAAAAATTTGAAGTTCATCAATTTTACAATTTTGGGGGCTTGTGATGAACAAATTTTTTATTTTCATATGAGAGAATTTTGGATATTGGTGATGGAAGGAGAATTTTGGAGTTCGTCGATGATGAATTTTGTATATCACTATATTAAAAATTCAAACATGTAAGAGATAATCAACCATAAAACTTTCAAGATAAACCCTTAAACAACAAAGATACCAAACATTCACGATGAACAACTCCAAGAATATAGAGAGAATATCCCTTAATGTAGGGTAACACCATCAAATACCCCTTATGAAAGGAATCACTCCACAAGCTTGGTAGAAAATTAAAATGAGAGAGACAAAATAACAAGGAAATAACAAGAGACACACCTAAATCACATGGAACTTATCTTGAAAAAACCAGCCAACAATAGATCTATGATTTCCCTTTACCAAAACTGATCAAGATGACCAACCTCTCCGCCCCATCCAAGTGATCCTTCACCACTCAAATTTTTACCCATTACAATGGAGTGTCCCTAGTATTTTAAATTATTTCATTGTATGTAATCAATAGGCTCTAAAACCATGACCTACCAAAATGATGTGCCTGACACCACCATTGTTGACTTGACAACCTTGACTCTTTCATCGAGTCAAGTTTAACCTAGCACTCTCCCTTTAAAATCGAAATGGGGTTTCCCATGACCTAATACAACCAAACCTCCATCAAAGTTAGTGTGTCTAATAATCCTAAATTCTCCCCTTATCACTTAGGTCTACATCTAGACTTTATTGGTGAAATTTCAAACTTGGGGTACCCATGCCTAACCAAGTCTTACAGTCGTATGCCCATTTACATTCAACTCCAATAAAATGTTTTTTTTTTTCATGTTTTTGTTATCATTGTCATTGTCATTTCAACTCCTCCATCCTTGCATTATCATTATTGTCTAAATCTTCTAAAAATACTCATCTTTTATTTAAGGGGATAACAATATTATTGTTCCAAAATATATTTCTATTCAAACAACAAGTATTTACTTACTGAGTAGTTTCCATTTTGATCAAGTATTTATTGATTTTTTTTTTTTTATAAACTTCAATTGCTCTACAAAGAATCAAGTCGTTTGTATGAAGTACCATTCATCAAGTGAGTTATCTCTTATTGTACAATATTCACTCTAATTTTGTTTATCTCTATTTCTACCATTTCCCTTATAATGTAGATACTTGGCATCTATATCAGAACTATCAATACATATATTCACAATACATAGATCCTAGATGACTTAAAATAACCTATTGTACTAACAATCTGGTATTAAAAAAAATTACAATGCAATTTAAAATTCACTAAATGATAAAGAATATACAAATATCTACCAAACAATGTCAGAAACAAATGGAACATACATGTTCCACCCAACCGTAGATGCATAACAACCAATGTTACTTTTCTTGACGACCACCAAGCCTTACTATGACTCCATAAGGGTGAACTAAGCTACACTCCTTAGCCAATGTACCTGTGTACAGTTCAAAATCATTTTCCTAACACTATATGTGCTCACCCAACAAATAACCTATTCGTTCTCAACATACTAAGAAACTTCCTTCCTCCCACATATGTTTTATATATCATTTTTCTTTTTCCCTAGGACTTTCTTAAATTCATTTTCCTTCTTGGAAATTCACAGCTTTAGAAATCCCTTATTTTTAAGGGCTTCTAATGACAAAAATCTAGTTTTGACAGTTGTCAAATCCAACTCTGAATTAACTCCAACATGTTCCCCACTCATGGAGTCATCTTCAAATATTTTTAACTCATTTGTTCCATCTATTTCCTGCATTTATTAAATTAATTTTTCTGCATTTATTAAATTATTTTTTTCATCTCTTACATTTGTCCATAAAAAAAGACGGTTGACAAGTCAAACTCTTGCACAATAATTTAAACAATTAAAATTAAATGTCTTAATAAAATCAAGTATGAATTTCCATAAATGAAAATTGTTCAATAAAATATTTAATACCTGAGGATATTACAATTACCATATAATTCTCCCCATAACCATTGTGTTCATGTGTGGATTGAAACTAATATCATGTATTTTTTTTTATACAAATATAAGAACTTTCACCTACAATTTTCTAATTCATATTAACGTATTATATATGATTAGTAAATCACTCTCTTTACTCTTCAAGAAATCAAAACTAATTTTAAAATAATAATAATAATAATAATTTATAGGTATTATTCAAAAGATTCTTACATAGACTTTTATGTTATACAATGTTCAAGAATTGGATTGGAAGAGGACACGTCTATTCAATGAGATGATATTCAATGAGATGATGATAAGAATTTAACCAAAAAAAAATTCTACCAATCTTGGCACATTTACTTTACTTTACTCAAAGGTATGGTTCTTTCATTATATGAGAGGACACGTCTATTCAATGAGATGATATTCAATGAGATGATGATAAGAATTTAACCAAAAAAAAATTCTACCAATCTTGGCACATTTACTTTACTTCACTCAAAGGTATGGTTCTTTCATTATATGATTGATGTATATTTTTTCATATTTTACTAACAAATTAGGAAATAGACATTATTTAAATCATGTACATAGTTCATAGGAACCATATATGATTATATTTTATCGAACATTATTATTTGACTAGGAAAAAGGTATTTTTATTGATAGTTTTTAATATGTTATTTTATTAAGTTTTTCTTTTTTCCGATTACCTTTACCAACTTATTATTTTTAATTATTATGTTTAGTTATAAGTGTTAGAGACAATGATTTAGAAAAATCTTATAATAAAATGGAAAATATAATTATTAAGAAGTTGTTAGCTTTCGGAAGTCACTCCTGGATTGCTAGCAGGAGCAGAGCCCGAAGCCCATCAGAGTTAATGTCACGGTTTGTTTTAAAGGGTGATCAAATGGAAGGAAACTCAAAACAACCTCGTATCAACCCAGAAACCAGACC
>ML798054.1:203299-213865 GCA_009831015.1 Picea engelmannii | reverse complement strand
GTTTCATATATATATATATATATATATATAAAATGATGGTGGTTAACCACCTATTGAGACCAATTTTGATTTAATGACATTAATAAAGGTAGAGAACTAGTGTAGATCCATCTCAACTCTAAATCTATCATGAGATAAGAGGGTTCAAATCCCTCAAAGTGAAAATCTCTTTTAAGAACAAACAAAATTAATAAATGATTGCACCTCTAGGGATTTAATCCCTCTATACAACATATACCTACTTGAGAAAAATCTAAGATGGTTTACATACAAGATGATTATAAAACCATACCAAGTAAAAGATTATACTGGATTTGGGAATCCAGATGTGTATCTCAAATATTTAAATAAACTTTGGGACATCTTAAAGGGTGATTATGATGTTAGAAATGGTTGTAGAAAATTCAAAAGATCTATCTAATCACAAAAGACTATAATTGAGATGATGTGAATTACACTTTTTTTCTCAGTAATGTTGTTATTTATGTGAGATATATTATAAAAACATCAAAACTATTTTATTAAAGAATGTAAAAAATTATATTTCTTAATTTTCTAGATATGATTTATTTTAAGGTTAGTAAGGGCTTCATATTATTATATATTTAGTATTTATAGATTAAATATTTTGGAAAATTAAGTATGAAAAGGGTTTGTAAAGTGTACAATAAAAGATTAAAAGTTTTTAAGAGTGCAAAATCAAATTCTTAAAGTGGTAATATTATAAAAAACAATAGGATGATGTAAATGACACGTATTTTCTAGATCGATCGTGGAATTTCTTGTTATTGTTGAATGGTATTAATGAAGTGAGGTATATTTCATAAATATAAACACGAAACTATTTTGTTGAATAATGTAATCAATTATTTTTCTTAATATTTCTTATGTGAGATTATGTTTTTATAAATAATAAAGAATTTTGTTTTATTATGTTTAGTTGTATTATTAATCAAATAGTATTTATAGATAATATGTAAGCAATTTTAAAAATTATAAATGATATAAATTAAATGTGATTGAAAATAAAATGTAAAATTAGGATTTGTAAAATTTTAAAAGAAATAATAAAAGTGTTAAATTTGAATGCTAAAAGTGAAAAACTAGATTACTAAAGTATTAATATCAGATCCAAAAGTACAAATTAGATTTCAAAAATGGAAATATTGGTTTTCCAAAGTGCAAAATTTAGTTGTAAAAGTGTCAATATCTTCCAAAATTGAAAACGCAAAAAGTACAATTTTGGAACCAAACATTTGCACCTTTGGAACTGAATTTTTAAATTAGAAACTACAATTTTGAACTTTAGAAAAGTTGTTTTAACTTATCCACAAAATTATTAGATAAGTGTTGATTCTTGTCATTTTAAATCAAATGTTGATTCTCTTCATATATTATAATTAGTATAACTACTTTAATATTTGTGACATCAAAAACATAATTTGATTTCTTTATATGTTTCTACTTGAAAATTGGATGTATTTTCGAATAACTTCTTTACATTCAAACATCCACTAAGTTGGCAAATATGAAATCTTGTAAGTTTGGGAGACTTAAATACCACCTCCTGTAAGACCCAACTTGGAGGCATGTTGAAGAACCTATATTTTCATCCAAAGCCATGTCAAATGCTCTTTGTTAATCATTTTTCTTATTAGTTGTGTGAGCATGTGTAACATCCCACTGTTGCACACACCTGATTGGACTTATTCTTTGAGGAAACTTGCATGCAAGTGATCCAGTTCCGTATATGATTGGTTGTTTCGATTATGGATTATGGATTATGATAATGTTGTGGATATGATGTTATGTTATCTTATTATATTTATATTGAAATGTGTTATTGAATGGTTTTTCCTAAGTTTGTAGGACTCTGGAGCGATTGAGGATGTTGATGGAATCAATGGACCTCCTTGGACTCTAGATCAAGTCATGGAGTGGATTGTTATGGTTTGATTTTTTTATATTGCATATGTGACATATGACTAGTGTATTATTATGTTGATTTTCGATCGCTGACATGTTTCATTGATGGATGCAGGCTGACGATAGCTTGCTAACCAACCTCATATTTGAAGCAAAGGGGTCATGAATGACAAACAAAGATATTAAGGGAGAGGTGTGGAAGCAGCCCTGTCATAGCCTACTAACACTCTCGTTCTGGCTCAAACTATAGTTTAACGATTGCCTAGTTCAAGAAATCCATAATGTCCTAAAGGCAGACTGTGATAGTCGCTTACGATGATTCCGAGGGGAGCACAATAAGGCAGGGTCCTTATTTTTTAAAGTCCCTTAGTCTCCCACATGGTCACCTGATGAAGTATTGACTCCTGGGGTTTGATGTCTACCAAAATCAGTCAAAAGGCAAGTGGCACCCTTGGAGAACATACTGCGTCTTGAAGGGCACATTGTGTAAATAAAAAAGCAATGCAGATGAGTGGTACCCTTGGAGCATGTAGTTCTTGTTGAAGGGAGCATCGTGATTGTTAAAACTGGTAAGTTAGTGAACTTAGTACCTAGAAAACTATGTCTCCTTAGGACTTGGTCATCCTTAAAATGAATGTTTCATGAGTAAGAATTTATAATCATAATTTCCCTTGAAAACCTTTTTACCGAGCTTAGTGAATTTAAAATCCTAGCTCTAAGTAGGACATGTGAACAAAAAAAAAAAAATTAAAAGGAATTTTAACAAGGGGGGATGAAGAAAATTCAAGCATAAATAATTAAATTAAAAATTTAATGAAGGATTAAATTATTAAGAAGGTAAATTGTTGTTTATGTGTAAACTTGCTAACTATGAACTTAGATAAAAAGGGGAAACTTAAAGACAAAAGGGATGTGCAACATAGGAGGGAATATATCCTAGGGAACTTTATGATTTTGACCTCAACTAAGATTTAAGAAAGGCATCAATAATTAAAAGTAATGTAAGGGAATAAAGGGACATCGAGGAGCATTTTTAAGAACACCTTTAGGTGGGTGAAGGAAATAGGAAAATAAAATCAATTAATTAATTCAATTTTTGGTGCAACTAAGGGATCAGGTGATATGTGTACTAGAGAGGTTTATCCTAATTAAATTTTAATAAACATAATTTAATGAGGGTTTTGGCAACAAATCACTAAGAAAACTCTATAAAAGTAATGGAGGAGGAGGATAAGGGATCATGTCCGGTATGCGTAAGGTTATGTTATCAGATTTTATTCTTGACTAATTTTTCCTTGTGGGAGTTGGGATACCCGGCTTAGATAATGAGTGGTAGCTCACTCTTGCAAGACAATCTTGGAGATATCATTATCTAGTGTGTGTGCATGGCCCCTTTGTGGATTGGGGGGCTTATTGGGAATAAGAGTACCCCTAGCCTTGGTTGGGAGGTATCGATAATGTCTCAATGGTTAGAAAGAAAAAGCTTCATCATCAGTCGCGGTATTCAGGGTAAAACTAAATTTTTATTCTGATTATATTATATTGGATGTTTTTTATCATCAAAAGACATCTTCTTGTTACTTAGTTTTGGCATATGTATGGTTATATTGATTGCAAAATGGTTGTGTGGATAATGAATTCTATATTAAAATAAAAACTTAGTTGATTAAACCCTCTGTGGACGTTCGTTCTGTTAGTAATAAAATAGAATTTTTTTTCTTTCATTCGCTCGTCTGGGTGAGGTTGTGTTAGATCCTTGTAGCCTGTTGGTTTGCTTATTTTATTCAAACCACAACTCATATTTATGCCATAGTACTCTGTGTTCTCTTTATGTTCTCTCTTACCCCAGACTTACCCTTGCACACAGAACTTAGGTGCACCCTCCCTTCTTGTTTTGCCTCAACTATCGATCTAACCTTGCATTGTTGACCCTTGGCTCAGTTTTGATTTATGTTTCTCTGTTTAAATGGAAAAACGTCCTTTGTATATTTGCGATCTTTCCTCTAGAAATAGTCTATTAAGAACCTGAATAGATCTACAAATATAATCACCACAAATACTGAATACACAATAGATCCACAAGCAAGATAGAAGAAACCACACTTTATTAGAAGAAAACCCCTTAAGGTAGGACAACACTATACAATGGATCCTATTATGGAAGGGATCCTCTCATGTTCACTTGCCTCTTCGAGGGGGCATCCTCCTAATGAGCTACCGCTCCAAATACAATACTTCTCTTCATGTCTCATTACATTGCTTGAACCTCTTTATATAGTGCTAGCATTACTTAAGAATATTCTAGAGGATGAATCTTCTAGAAGTAGAACCTTCTAAGAAGTCCTCTTACATTTATTATATCTAATTACCCATTTATTATATCTCACTACCATAGTGGGCCTTATTTAATAATATAGTGGACCTATTCCACCTTACATTGAATGACCTCCACTATTATTACTATGGGCCCTCTAGGCCCCCCCCACTACCTCTATAGCTACCTTACATTCCATCCCCCTTATGAAAGCATTGTCCTCAACGCTTGATGTACAACCATATACCAGGGTCCCATGGATAATTGTGGACCATAATACTGAAGAAGACTAGAGAACCAAGGTCCCATGTAGAAAGTAAAGCCACCATGCTGATGTAGTCCAACCATCATTGTAAGCTAGGGTCCCATGTCCAAGTGCTCATGTGAACTCCCCAAAGAAGATTTTAGAACCCAATAACCAACTCCAAATGACGCTCCAATGACTGACACCTATCATGTGGATCCAAATAAGAAGATCCATCCACATAGTGGAAAATGGTCGTAGCAGAATCTAGAAGGAATGATACCACTGTAGAATATGCAGACTGAATTCTGGTAACGATCTCCTGATCTGGGACATTGATGTTCTCTAGAGAAGGTGGAGTAGAGTCATCAAATAAAATATGGAAGTGGTTGTCATCCCAAAAATGACAACTATCCATATACCAATCATCACAATCTGCCTCAAAAGCATACCAAGCATATATTTCTTGATTATATTTATCCTTGATGATGTCTTCCATAATAAATCTCTCATGGATGCTATCCAATGAACTACGAAGCCTATTATTGAGGTCATCTGCAAGGTCATGAAATTTGCCATGCAATGTGTTACACAATGTGTCATACAATTGAGATTTGAATGCTTCAAGAATTTCTTTGAGGTTTTGAGAAGAAATAGCCATCTGATCACCCTATGAACTCTTCAATCCCTCAACCGTCATGAAAAAAAACAAAAAATAGACCCAATAAATTTCGACAAAAAATCGCGGTTTTTTCTGGAAAAACTCTAAAAAACTGTTGAACTTAAAATGCTCATAACTTCACTTCTCGGAGTCCGTTTCGGCTGATTTTTTTTTTGAAATTGGGTGAAATTGTGACAATAAATCAGATATGTAATTTATTTGGGCAAATTCAGCCTCAAAATTCTACACAAATAAAAACAAATTACGTCGTCGTCCGCAAAAAAAACCCTAAAAATTGCAGATTTTAAAACCTCAATATCTTGACCTTTCGGACTCCATTTTGGACGATTTGTTTTTTCAAATTGGGTGTTTTTCTGAGAGGAAATCATATATACAACCCTTTTCTGCAAATTTTTCATAGAAATATACTGAAAACTTCAAGAATTTCGCGGCCCTCTTTTTTCTCTTCGAAAAAAAAATCTGCAAAAATAAAAAATAGTTGCCCACAACTCCGGCCAAGGAAAGTGCTTTGATACCACTTGTTAAGAACCTGAATAGATATACAAATATAATCACCAAAAATACTGAATACACAATATATCCACAAGCAATATAGAAGAAACCACACTTTATTAGAAGAAAACCCCTTAAGGTAGGACAACACCATACAATGGATCCTATTATGGAAGGGATCATCTCCTGTTAACTTGCCTCTTCGAGGGGGCATCCTCCTAATGAGATACCGCTCCAAATACAATACTTCTCTTCATGTCTCATTACATTTCTTGAACCTCTTTATATAGTGCTACCATTACCTAAGAATATTCTAGAGGAGGAATCTTCTAGAAGTAGAAGCTTCTAAGAAGTCCTCTTACATTTATTATATCTAATTACCCATTTATTATATCTAACTACCATAATGAGCCTTATTTAATAATATAGTGGACCTAGTCCACCTTACATTGAATGACCTCCACTATTATTACTATGGGCCCTCTAGGCCCCCCCACTACCTCTCTAGCTACCTTACATAGTCCCTCATTCTTAGTGATTTCATCGAAAATCATTCTCTGGATCCTCTGCGAGTATTCAGTAAAACATCCATCCCTTGTTTCAATATTATCGATGCCACTTTATAACTATTCCCACACTGGTTGCAGACTCGTTGTCCAAAACTTTTAAATCCAAGCGTCTTCTCTAAGATTAAGGTTGGTAATGTAATGACCTGACACAATGGATTCAACGACCAGTAACTAGAAACCTCTACGGTGCGCAAACCAAACGCATTGAAGCATTACATAATCAAGTACCAATATCCATTACAACAAACAACACCCACATCAGGAAGCACAAACTCTAGCCAAGTTATCATGTGTCTCTATCCATCAGGGCACGTGATGATCCCCTCATCAAGAATCATGTCATCACCAGGCAATAGGCGTGAAAGTAACCTTGGTGCAACATAACATATCTAGACCAATAGGCCAAGAAAAATCCAACGCACTAGGAGACCGAATTAACTGACATGAAGACTGTACCCACACACCCAAGTAACAAGTCAACAAGACGCAATATGAGATCACTCAAATTAAATTGCGCAAGTTATTAAACAACTTCACCAACAAACCATAAACCATTATTTGTTAAGCATGATGTCTAAGTGTGAATGAGTGAACTATCATAAATGTTACTGTTATCATAAATGTGACCACAAATGTAAACTATTATAAATGTTATCATAAATGTGAACTGTTATATCTAACAATGATATCATTGTCCCATAATAATACTGGGTTCCATTAATGTATGTATTAGGTGTATAAAATCACTAACTAATATTGATATCTATCGATATCTGATAGTGATATTGCTATTAATAATGATATTGTTGTCTAACACATCTAATAATGATATTGCTATCTGATACCGATATGGTTGTATAACAAATTTACTAAAATAAATGTTAAATCGCTGTCAATAATAAATGGTATCACAACTCATATGCTAAATATTAAATGCTATTCAATTGCAAACAATTGTTGTCCTATAATATTAAATCGCTGGCTATTTTAATTCTCTATAAAATCTATGTCTATAAACTATAACATTGATATAGTTGTCTTTCCAAATGCAGAGATAATGTTGTCTATCCATTAAATATTCGCAGAGTCAAAATATGTCCTTGTTATCTATCTGAATAAATTCGCAGAGTTAAAAATATCATTGCTATCTATTAAAGGAAATTCACAGAGTTAAAAATTATCATATTTGATGAGCTAAAAATTGGAAATCGCTACCCATTCATACACAACTGTCATAACTATTATAAAATTTGTTGTCATGCATATTATAAGATATTTGTCAAAATATTTACTATCAACATATTAAATCACAGTCACTACATATTAAAATCGTCGAGATTAACATATTAAAAACGCATGTATTTTTCCATATTAAAAATGTAGGAATTAACATATTAAAATACGGGGATTGAAATAATAAAAATGCAGGGATTAACATATTAAAACGTGGGGATTGACATAATAAAAAAATAGGTATTAAAATATTAAAATTGTGGAGTAATAATTGGGCATTATGCCATTAAAATCGTGGAGTAAATTCAATGTAATGTGCCAAGGAAACACCTAGACAAAAATCATTGTCAATGAATAATTCGTTGTCCAATAGTAAAGGCTATCTAGTAATGATATTGTTGGGTAATATGCCAATAATCAAACGCTGGTAAAGTTATATTAAAACACAACATTTAAAAACCATATTTTTTCTAGCAAATAGAAGCACAAATTGGTGGAGAAAAATCCATCAAAATGAAGCACAAAAGGGCATCGAATGGAAATAAAATAACAAACATGAAATTGTAGAATAAATATACACGATATACCCTAGTAAAATCCACCAAAACGCGGTTAAAGGAGGATGAGATTATATCCAAAAAAGGAGCCACGATTTTGATGAAGATGACCCGCATTTTTGTTGAGATAAAATGCCAGGAAATCAATCAAAGCTCAATCACAGAGATAATCATTCAAAAGAACTGCAGAGATGAATTGAAATCACATAGTTAATTTATGGGTTTGGTTATGTGTAGGGTTAAATGGAACGTAGAGGTAAATTGACGCAGATATAAATTAAATGCAGAGATTAACCACCACAAGAACACTTAGAGATAATCAAACACAAGAAAAAGCAGAAGTAATCAATCAAAGAAACACAAGATTAATCACTCAACATAGAGTTTAACATTCCAAGAAACATAGAGTTGATCATTCAAGGAAAGGCTGAGGTAATCTTTCAAAATAAATGTAGAGATAGTCAATCAAGAAAATGCAAAGATACTTATTGACAAGGAGAAAGAAAGGATTAGAGATCAATCAAAAAATAAAAATGTTGAGATAATTAAGGGATAGTTAGCTGGGTGAAATTTATCATGGGTCTTCTTGAACTAGGTAATCGTTAACCTACAGTTCGAGCCACGATGGGAATGCTAGTAGGCTGTGGCAGGGCTGCTGCCACACCCCTCCCTCAAAGTCTCTGGTTGTCCTGCATGACCCCTCTACTCCACATGTGAGTCTGGTTGACAAGCTATCGTCAGCATGCATCCATCAATGAATCATGTCAGCAATAATAATCAATCAACATAACCTATAATCATATGTACATATGTCACATCACCAATATTCAATCCCCCAGTCCACTCCCTAACTCGATCCCATGTCCAAGGGGTTTCATCGATGCCTATGCATCCTCAAGGTCCAAATTCCTACACACTCATGAGAGCCTAGTCAATAACACCTTTCTATGTAATACAACCAAATAACATATCATCAAATACATAATATCTCATAATAATAATCAAATGACAAATCATATAATAATTTGGATCACTTGCAAGCAAGTTTCCTCAAAGAATAAGTTATCGAAGTGCGTGCAAGAGAGAGATACTATAGGTAACCAGATCGATCTCGATTACCAATTCTAGAATCTCTCGCAGTAAAAAAGAAAACGGCTAGAAGAAAATGAAAATGCTAAGTTTGAACTAAACTCAGTTCACAGGGCATTAGTTCAGAGGGCATTGGTGTCGAACCCCTACAACTTGCAGCCACTTTGTAGCCATGCTTTCAGTGGAACAACCACATTTTTTTTCTTCTTGGGGCAAGAGGTCTCGAATTGTATGACCTTCAATCTTGGATGCCACGACTGCAGTGCTAATTCCTTGCACAGAGCTATAATTTAAGATATCCTAAATTTAGATGAGAAAAAGAGAAAAATGTCTAAACGAACGGTTAATTGATTATGTTAACAAGTGATCTCGCTTTCTGTTGAATTAACGCACATTATTCACTTTAAGAAATCCTCATAATTTTAATGATGTTTAACCGTGTATAAATTATTTTTTATGTTACGACTTTAGTTTAGCGATCTTTATATTTGTTATGATTGTAAGATTATGATTGTTATGCATCTATATAATTGTTATGATTATGATTTTTATGCATCTATGATTGTTATGAATAGGAATGTTATGCATCATTATGATTGTCATCCATCGATATAATTGTTATGATTATGATTGTTATGCATCGTTATGATTATGATTGTTAAGTATTGTTATGATGGTTATCCTCGTGATCTTAAACTAATGTACTTGGAGAAGAACATTGTTATTATTGTTAGACATTGACTAGTAACACAAGTGATCCGGATTTATGTAGGAACACAATGAAATACAGAAATACACATAAACGCATTGATGCAGCGGAAATAAGACTTCATTTCATTAATAACAAATGACTGAAATATGCTTACAGACAGAATGTAAATAAACTAGCTAAGGCGCTGGTAGCTTATCTCTGAGAAGAGATGTGGCTGCTACTCGCATCCGTGAGAATATTATTACAATGAGGCTCTAGAGGCCTTTTTACAATAGACGAGAATGCCAAAAGTCATATACATCCAAAAACCTAACCCTAGGAGATGAAACGCCAAAAGTCATGTGGGCCCCGTTTGGGTAAGTTAGTACATCAACTTCCCGAGGTCGTAACTTTTGCATACGATCTCTGTTTTAGGCGTGTGATAGCTCGTTGGAAAGGTATCGTCGAGGAGATTCATTTTGGGGGCTCAATCATGCCTTCGAATATCATTGAGAACCTCTATCTCAAAAAACCTTCATTTAGGCCCTCAAAATGGCCCCGGAAGTTAAAACTTGCTAAAAATAGTAAATCGCCAAAATTGCCAGAAAATTGTTTTGAGCCAATCGGAAAAGGTGGGTGGCCACCGATATCCACCTGGATCAATCCTCCCTCCTTAGGAAGCAATGGTCCCCATTGCGTTGAGTTCCTCCATGATATGAGGAAACTTCTGTTGAACTTGGTCCCTGGTGAGCCATTTGCCTTGGTGAAG
>ML798054.1:166983-199015 GCA_009831015.1 Picea engelmannii | reverse complement strand
AGGAGTGGCACCTCCAGAGTGGCTTCTGGATGTCAATGCACCGCCAGTCGGAATCCGTTGAAGAATCTGGGCAAAGTTGTCCATCATCACGTTCCTTTGTTTCTCGAGGGCCTCCTCGAGCAACATTTTGATAGGATCTCCTGCTCCCTCATATTTCTTTTCTTCCCCCATGGGCGTTCGTCGGGGTTTGCGAGGCTGATCTCGCAAAGGTTCAACCAGATCGAGTCCCAACTCCTTATACCCTGATCTCGTTGGGGACATGCAAAGAAGGATCGAGAATGAGCAGACCGCTTTGATACCACTGATCTGGATTTATGTAGGAACACAATGAAGTACAGAAATACACATAAACGCAGAGATGTAGTGGAAATAAGACTTCATTTCATTAATAACAAATGACTGAAATATGCTTACAGACAGAATGTAAATAAACTAGCTAAGGCGCTGGTAGCTTATCTCTGAGAAGAGATGTGGCTGCTACTCGCATCCATGAGAAGATGATTACAATGAGGCTCTAGAGGCCTTTTTACAATAGAAGAGAATTCCAAAAGTCATATACATCCAAAAACCTAACCCTAGGAGATGAAGCGCCAAAAGTCATGTGGGCCCCGTTTGGGTAAGTTAGTACATGAACTTCCCGAGGTTGTAACTTTTGCATACGATCTTCGTTTTAGGTGTGTGATAGCTCGTTGGAAAGGTATCGTTGAGGAGATTCATTTTGGGGGCTCAATCGTGCCTTTAGCTATCATTGAGAACCTCGATCTCAAAAAACCTTCATTTAGGCCCTCAAAATGCCCCCGGAAGTTAAAACCTGCTAAAAATAGTAAATCGCCAAAATTGACAGAAAACTATTTTGAGCCAGTCGAAAAAGGTGGGTGGCCACCGATATCCACCTAGATCAACAAGTTAAACTCTAGTTATATTCATTTTAATGGTATCGATACAATGTAGTGAGTAGCTTATTTTTGCTACATAGTATGATGTTATCACTCCATTATTAAAAAGGTTATCTTTCTCTATATGTTTTAGGGATCAAGGATTTCATTGTTCCTTGTTATAATTGCTTATTTGATCAATTTTGTTCGCCTAATATGTGCATTTAATTTCGATAGTTTGATTTCATTTACGATAAATAATCGATCAACCTTACGAGATAAACATTTAAATATGTATCTTCTAGCTTATGTTATCAAAGTTAGCAGTGAATAATTTTCAAGAATTTACTAGCATCGAATACTTTCATTCATGGAAATAAATGCCTAATTTATGCAATGAGATTATATTGTGATAGAATTCTTCTCATCGAGACGGTCATTCTTAAGTATATATGTCATTTTCATCCATGTAGTTATGCTTTCAGTTGATAAAGTTCTATTTTTATATTTAGATAAAGGAAGTTGTTTTAATTGAGTGCATTAATTTTCATTATGTTTTGCCTAAGTGTGGTGGAATGGTTCTTACGATTGGGATCATTGTATGAATTTATCAATAAGCACATAGAGTAACCTTGTATTGGGTCGTGTGTTTATGATGATGATGATGTTAATTATTGAATTGATGTTTGGTAATTTTCTTTGTAATGCTTGATTTTGATTTTGTTTCTTTCTCATTGTGAAGTTTCAAATTCATGTCGCTTTTGTTGTTGGTTGTGTCTTGATGATCTTGATTTTGTCATTTAGCTTAGTTGTTTTCATTCTTTCCTAATTGATTGTTTGTTGATGCTTCAAGCTATCTGATGTGATAGTATGATAGGTCAGTGTGTTATGTGTTGTGTGAATTGTGTTCATTATGTTCGTCGTCGAGTTGTAATGCTTAGTTGTGTTAATGACATTCTGTCCCTGCGATTAAAAAATTTTAATATTGTACTTGTTCTGCATCGCTTATTGTCATAACAATAGGATCCGTTACAACATGTAAACATTTATCTCAAGTTCTTCACATCATAATGCTAAAAAACACATTGTTTTCTAATTCTCTTCTACTACTAAAAAAACACATTGTTTTATAATACCGTCCTCTAAATATGTTGTACTAAACATTTAAATCTTCAATAAAATACCAACAACATATAACATTTTCAAAATAACAATATAATTGAAAAATAACATCAAAATTGTAAATTATGAAAACCATCACATAAAAAATATATATATATCCTAAGTACAAAAACCATACAAACATCAAACCTCAATTTATTTAAAAGTAAATAACTCACTAAAAAAGAAAGTAGTAAAAATACCATTAAAAATAAGTATACAAACGAAATTAAAAAAAAAAAAAATTCAAGGGAATATAATTTTTTTTTACCTATAAGACATAATACGACCACTTTTTATATTTTCCTACTAAAAATGGCATCACACAATAAAACACCTAATTCTCATTGTAAATAGTAAATATTGAATGTCATTTCCAACTACACTTTATTCTCAACACCTTTAATTACTTCTACTTTCTTTTAAAGATCGAGGTCATCATCAAATGGTGGAAAACTCATATATGAGGGTGGAAGTGGGGGGTGGAAGAAATATTAGAGAAAACATCTCCACCCTCATACATGATGGTGCGTGTGGGGAAAAATATTAGAGAAAATATATGAGGGTGGGAGAAATATTAGAGAAAACGTAATATGTTTTCTCTAATATTTCCCCCCACATCCACACCTACCCTGATATACGTGGCTACAAATCTTTAAATTCTCTACATGCTCAAAGTCTTAAATGTTGTGCATGCTCAAATATGTGATTCCTTATCTAGAACAACACCGCAACATATGGAAACATTTAAAATTCTATAACATTATGATTATTACTCTCCTACTTAACCATCGGGTTGGGGAGAAATATTAGAGAAAACATATTTCCCTAATGTTTTCTCTAATATTTCCTGCCACCCCCACACCTACCTTCTTATTATGTTTTCTCTAATATTTCCCCCACCTAACTTCATATACCTGACTACAGAGCTTTAAATGCTTTGCATGCTCAAATATTTAAATGCTCTTCGTGCTCAAATGTGTGAATCATTATCTAAAACAACAGCCCAACATATGGAAACATTCAAAACTCTATAACATTATGCTTATTACTCTCCTTCTCAAGCACATGAATGTTGAATATCATTTCCACCAACACCTAACTCTACGAGTAAATATGCCAAGTTCCAACTGTTAGCACTGAAAGACACACTTTGACTGCTAAAGTGTAAGCTCAACACCCATCAGAATGTAAAAGATAACTTTGGTTTTGAATAGGTGGATCAGCAAGATGGATAAAGAAAGAGAGAGGGATGCAAACTATAGATTAGTAGGCTACACCAATGGGAAATGGAGTCACAAACATCCTACTCATCGAAGGCACAAAAGATGTTCAACATAAGACAAAATTATATGCTGATAGGTGGAAGAATGAAGAAGGAAAACATAATATAGAATGTTCAGTAAACAAAGATCCTCTCAAGTTAATGAGTCAACAAATACTTGAATATAAGAAATGACTGATGGGAAAAATATAACAGATCATCTGCTGCTTAGGGATCCATAAATAATTGATAGATGTTGATCCTCAAATCTGCAATATATTCGATTAAGAAGAAATATAAACAAAAGGGTTACAATCTGAAATCATAGCTGTCATGAGTCTCCAATAACGGTAATGCTTATAGTCATAAAATTTTCATAGGCTTACAAATGAACACACACAAGAAAATTGCCTACTCCTACTCTCTCTAACTTCTTTTGGCTCATCAATCCTCTTTCTCCAAGAGATATCTCCTTCCTTAAATAGAAAATAGCATCCAAATAACCTTAGGAGGTCGAATCCCATCTCCTCCATTGGATTCTAAGCCTTGGAGATAGGTGGCAACAATCAAAGAGACAAAAATCCAACAAACTCCTAATTCTCAGGAATTTGTTGGAAGTCATTAATAAATTGTTTCCACCTCATGCATGAGGTTTTTGATGGAGATAAATATTATGTGAAGGTGTCTCTTGACATCTAAATGATCCTTTAGAAGCCATTTGAATCGTCCTTGACAAGTGGCAACCTCCCAACAAGGCGAATACCAAAACCATGACCGTTATAGGAAATTAGGTAGTGTCGTTGTGAAGATTTGGTAGAGCCACTTATATGTCTGATATCTCTCAAAAAATAACACATTTTGAAAAAGAGAGAGAGGTTTTTGTTACTTGGAAATTTATGAACAAAAACCTCCTCCAGTTTTCAAAAACACCTTATCAATTGTTCACAATCCAAGTTTTAAGCTAGTGACTCAAAACTAGTAAAACAACTCTGCACAATTCGTTTTTTGCCAAAGTTTAGGTAGAAAATTTAGCTAGCACCCACCTATGTGTCTACATGTGATTGAGTAGCGCAAATTTGTGAGTGATTTTTATGCTTGAACTTGGATATTGGGAATAACCCAATATAATTTCAATTTTTCCCAAAATAAATAAAATATCCCATAACATTTGTATTTATTTGCCAAAATGAATAATGAAGGATTTATGCAATGATGAGGCTTAAACCTAGCTTGTGCTAACATAGGCTCCATGCGGGATAGATTCCTCCTTGTGAGGCTCTAAGAACTCTTGTAGTTTTAGTTCCTTATCTTAGGGTTTCTTCCAATCTTTAACCTCTACAATCTGTTTTGATCTGTGAACTTCAACTGAAACTAAATACAAATGAAAACTAAAACTGACAAAAATGATGAAAATGATGCTTTTTCAGCAAGCTTATTGCACACACCTACTCTAATTATTGGAAAAATGAAGCATTCAAGTTACATGAAATCAATGAAGCCATTTCATCATTTTTTCAATTGTTTGAAGCTTTGAAATGTGCTTCCTTAAGCAATAGAGATAATTATTACTTGAAGACACGTCAAAGAAATATTTGGAAATACACTTTCCATTGAAGAAATCAATGAGCCTAGGCCCACTTTCTTCTTGTAGACAGGTTGCAAATGGATCTTGGAAAACATCATCAATACTTACCCCTGCGACATTGCTTTGTGTAAAAAGGAAAAGTATCGCATCAGGTCCTTCCTCCACTATTCTTGGTTGTTATATGGCTTACTGATTTTCTGATTCATCATCAAAGCATATGGCCTTGGTCCACTCCCGTTCATGAGGTGTATTAGGAAAAAGTCTTAGCGATTTTTGTCTGTCTTTAATTTCAACCTTTCTCATCTGGTCACATGGCATTTGATCTTGGCTGCTTGATGAAACTGAGCTTGTGTCTTCAAGAGGAATAGGGGGTTGATATGGAAGCTCATCACGATTAGAAGTGCTTTGGAAAACAAATTCTTTTGTCTTATATAATGATTGTGATGGATATTCATCATAGCTTGGCTTATGGTCCCAATTTCTCAGTTTTTCACCCTCTAAAATTAGATTATCATCTTTTTCTTCATTTTTAGCAACAAAAATATGACACGAAGGTTGAAAAAAGTTATTTTTTCTTTGATGTGAAGGGTACTTCTCTGATATAAGGTCTTCAACATAATGTTCATGGAAATCATCTTCATAATCATCATACAAAGATGAATTAATGACCATTTGACTATTAATGGCTGAGGGGATTAGTACAATAGCTCGGCCAACTTGTTGTTTAGTGAAAACATCGTCATAGTCATTAAAACTTGGAAAATCATGGCACACTGGTTCATTAACAATAGGAGGGATTACAACAATAACTGCTAAGCTATGAATTTGTTCATGTCAAGCTGCAACACTATTCTGATGATGAAATAAATCAAAACCTACGATGACCTCTTGACTTAAAGAATCAAGAAAAGGAGGAGAAAGGGAAATGATGGATTGTCCATATTGATCTTTCTCTTGGGGACCTATATTTTGACATGAATGATGGGCATGTTCTTCAAATTTAGGAAAAACATTATGAAACTCATCATCTAATTCCGGCTCTCTACAATCATCCCCTTCATAATCACTACTAGAAGAATCACTTGTTGAATCATGAATATATGATGCATTCCCCTCACAACAATTCTCAAAAAGCCTTTCATCTTGCAATGAGAATAACAAACATCATGAAAGTCCTTCAAAGAGGAAATACTAGAAGCAGAGAGTGTTCTATACCATTGTATTGCATCACCTTCCAATGAATACATGAACATTTCTATCAATATATCTTCATGATGGATGTTACGTTGTTACATTAAAACATGAAATTCATGAACATGCTCAAAAGGGTTGTCATCCCCATCTTCATAAAATTTGGGCAGCAAATCTTTCCATTCATCAATTTGAGGCACACGATGTGGATAACCATCTATGGCTGAGAAATTGAGTGGGGAAAACCTCTTGGCCATGATAGCCTTCATAACAATTTAATTTGTCTCATCCCCAGTGGAGTCACCAACAGATTTTGAACAATGGAGTCTCCATGATGAATGTGTAGTCTTGAACGTGTCCAACTTTAGTCACCATCTAAAGCTGGAGTTGTGTAGTGTCGTTCTTCCTAGGGAGATTTTCAATCAACTCAAATCTGTCCCCAACAATGGCACCAATTATGTTAGCACTAAAAGTCACGCTTTGACTGCTAAAGTGTAAGCTCAAAATCCATCACAATGTAAAAGATAACTTTGGTTTTGAATAGGTGGATCAACAAGATGGATAAATAAAGAGAAAGTGTTGCAAATTATAGATAAGTAGGCTACACCAATGGGAAATGGAGTCACAAACATCCTACTCATTGAAGGCATAAAAGATGCTTAACAGAAAACAAGATTATATGCTGATAGGTGGAAGAATGAAGAAGGAAAACATAAGATAGAATGTTCACTAAACAGAGATCCTCTCAATTTAATGAATCAACAAATACTTGAATATAAACAATGACTGATGGGAAAAATGCAACAAATCCTCTACTGCTTAGGGATCCATAAATCATTGACATTCTTTGATCCTCAAATCTGCAATATATTCAAATAAGAAGAAATATAGAAAAAAGGGTTACAATCTAAAATCACATTTCTCATGAGTCTTCAATAGCTGTAATGATTACAATCACAAAATTCCCACAGGCTTACAAATGAACACACACAGGAAAATTGCATGCTCCTACTCTTTCTAGCCTCTCTTGGCTCATGAATCCTCTCTCTCCAAGAGATATCTCCTTCTTTAAATAGAAAATAACATCCAAATAACCTTAGGAGATTGAATCCCATCTCCTCCATTGGATTCTAAGCCTTGGAGATAGGTGGCAACAATCAAAGAGACAAAAATCCAACAAACTGCTAATTTTTGGGAATTTGTTGGAAGTCATTAATAAATTGTTTCTACCTCATGCATGAGGCCTTTGATAGAGAAAAATATTAGGTGCAAGTGTCCCTTTACATCTAATTGATCCTTTAGAATCCATTCAAATCCTCCTTGATAGGTGGCAACCTCCCAACAAGGCAAGTACCAAAACCGTGACCACTACAGGAAATTAGGTAGCGTCGTTGTGCAAATTCGCTAGATCCACTTATATGTCTCATATATCTCAAACCATAACACATTTTGAAAGACTGAGAGAGGTTTTTGTTATTTGGAAAGTTATGAACAAAAACCTCCTCCAGTTTTTAAAAATATCTTCTCAATTGTTCACAATCCAAGTTTTAAGTTAGTGACTCAAAACTGGTAAAATAACTATGCACAATTCGTTCTCTGCCAAACTTTAGGTAGCACCCGCCTGTGTGTCTGCGTGCGATTGGGTAGCGAAAATCCATACCCTGAAGCATAAACCAATCTTGTGCTAAACCAACCATCTGTGTCCTTCGTTAATTAGTTGTTAAGGTAATAACATCACACATTCATTCAAGATTACTTAACCACGTGAATGTTGAATGTCACTTCCTACAATAGTTAACCACGTCCTCAATTTGTTAACCACTTGTTCACATGTTATAGATTATTATAGTAAATAGTTAAAATTTACTTGTTTAAACATTTAAATATTTTTTGTTCAGATAATAGTGATGAAAATGTTTTTGAAAAAATCTTTGAATATTAGGATTATACAAAAATAATCACTTAAATATATATATTTTGATAAAAATCTCAAAAAAAAAAAAAAAAATATAAAATATAACCTAAAAAAAATTAATTAATAAAACGTTTAACCCAATTAATAAAACGTTTAACCTAAGACTTTTGGAAATACTTTTATAAACTAACATTAACATTATGAACATGGTTGAAATCCTTTTATAAACTAACATTATCGACATGGACAATCGTTAAGCACTCTGGAAACTCGAAATGTAGAAGTTGAAATCACCCTCCGTTCCTGATTCTAACCTAGTGCACAATTCCGTCCAATTCTAGACATCCATCATTAAAAGTTTGCGTGAAGGACTCTGTTTACGATACATACATGGGAGGTATTATGGAGATTCCAAATGCATAAGTAAGTTGATTCATCAGTTTCAAAAGTGTATATTTATACAGTCCCCAACTTTATACAAGCGTTGATGCCATCAATTTCAAATGCATATTTGTTACAGTCACCAATTTTATACAAACTTAGATGCCATCAATTTCAAATTTACACCGTCCATTTCAAAAGTATATTTATTACAGTCCGCACATACCAAACCCACTTTCTTGTTAAAAAAGTATTCCAGCAACAAGTAAAAATATAAACTTGGTAAAAATATTCCAGCAACAAGTATTCCAATATAACACTGAGCTTCTGTCGCCACATTCCTGACCGACGACAGTTCCATCGACACGTCCTTGCTTCTCCTTTAAAACTCTTAGAATCTAATTTGTCCCTCTTTCATCGTATTTATGGCACCTCTCTCTTAACTGAAAAAACTCAGAAAGTCAGTGTCGGATTGCCGTTCACATCAACAATTCACTCGTCAATAATGAAATCGTTGAAATTTATGGAAGGAATAAGTCATCGTGCATTCATTTGATTATTTGAATGAACGAATGGTCAGTTTGGATGGAGTTGCCATTATTTTAACCAAATAAACCTCCTTGACTGCATTGTCCTTTCTTACTATAGTTTAGGAGGAGATGTATAGGCTATTAAGTCATCCCCTTCATGATAAATTGGAAGGGGACATTGCACTGCACCATTCGTTCTGAGTTGCCACTTCATCCATGGAATATACAATTGTTTTTAACCATCGATGACGTATTTTCTCGTATCGCATTCATCACGGACATTCACACATTCACACATTCACAGTGAAAACTTCATGGAGCATCACCACTCAATATATATTAAAAAAACGTCACGGAGATTCAAAGTGAAAACTGCATGGAGCATCGCCACTCAATATATATTAAAAAAACAAAAGAGAATCATACCATTGTTATCAACTTTGTCCAAAACACTACTGGAATCATTTCATCAACGTTGGTTGCTATATTCATAGATTCACCATCAATTTATGCAATTTTCCCATGTTCTACTTCACACAGATGCACCTTCATTCTTTTCTTCTGGTCGCTCTACTTTAGACATAGATGCTCCTTCATTTTGTCCTTCTATTAGCTCTGCTTCAGACACAAATGCTTCTCCCTTCTGTTCATCTACTATATCTGCTTCATACACGATGCTCCTTCATTCTATTCCTCTGGTAGCTCTGCTTCCTCACGCTTGTTGTATCCAATTATCTTTTGAGTGTACTATGGACTATGGATTGTTCTCCAAGATCTGTGAAGAATCTTGAATCCCGTGCTCTTTTTTGTGAGACAATGTAAGCTCTACGCTCTTCTTCTAAGCATCGGGCTGCTCTTTAGGCTCTATGAAGAGGCTTACGTCCTAAGCTCTGATACAGAGAAGACAAAATGGAAACAAGAATGTGTAGAGTGCATAACGTCGAATACATTTCATTGAGGAAAAAGAGCTGAGCTAAATAAGCTACAACAAATCAAGAAAACCAAGAACCAACACAAAAATCCTAACAGACTTGTATAGGTAAGAATCTTACAACTAACACTAGGTAAGAATCTTTAGAGAATTGTTAGATTAAACAACTTACTGAATATCATTGTGTGCATGTTTGATTAATGCTTCTAATAATTGTATTTTCCTTGATAGTAAATAAGGTAAATAATGTATGTTTTTATGTATAAAATTTCAAATTGATAAAAACTATATGTCAATAATTACTAAAAGAAGGATGGCCTAAGGAGGAAAGATTAATTGGTTTTGAATTTTTAAAAGAGTTTGATTTATAATAAATATTGGATGTTTTGTATCATCGAAAGACACCTTCTTGTTACTTAGTTTTGGCATATGTATGGTTATATTGATTGCCAAATGGTTGGGTGGATCTCAAAATATTGAATTCTATATTAAAATCAAAACTTAGTTGATTAAACCCTTTGTGGACGTTCGTTCTGTTAGTAATAAAATAGATTTTTTTTTCTTTCATTCGCTCGTCTGGGTGAGGTTGTGTTAGATCCTTGTAGCCTATTGGTTTTCTTGTTTTATTCAAACCACAACTCATATTTATGCCATAGTACTCTGTGTGCTCTTTATGTTCTCTCTTACCCCAGACTTACCCTTGCACACAGAACTTAGGTGCACCCTCCCTTCTTGTTTTGCCTCAATTTATGTTTCTCTATTTAAATGGAAAAACGTCCTTTGTATATTTGCTATATTTCCTTTAGAAATAGTCCCTCATTCTTAGTGATTTCATGGAAAATCATTCTCTGGATCCTCTGTGAGTATTCAGTAAAACATCCATCCCTTGTTTCAATATTATCTATGCCACTTTATAACTATTCCCGCACTGGTTGCAGACTCGTTGTCCAAAAATTTTAAATCTGGGTGTCTTCTCTGAGATTAAGGTTGGTAATGTAATGACCCAACACAATGGATTCAACGACCAGTAACTAGAAACCCCTACGGTGCGCAAACCAAACACATTGAAGCGTTACATAATCAAGTACCAATATCCATTACAACAAACAACACCCACATCAGGAAGCATAGACTCCGGCCAAGTTATCATGTGTCTCTATCCATCAGGGCACGTGATGATCCCCTTATCAAGAATCATGTCATCACCAGGTGATAGGCGTGACAGTAACCTTGGCGCAACATAATATATCTAGACCAATAGGCCAAGAAAAATCCAATGCACTAGGAGACCGAAGTAACTGACATGAAGACTATACCCACACACCCAAGTAACAAGTCGACAAGACGCAATATGAGATCACTCAAACTAAATTGCGCAAGCTATTAAACAACTTCACCAACAAACCATAAACCATTATTTGTTAAACTTGAAGTCTAAGTGTGAATGAGTGAACTATCATAAATGTGACCACAAATGTAAACTATTATGAATGTTATCATAAATGTGAACTGTTATATCTAACAATGATATCATTGTCCCATAATAATATTTCGTTCCATTAATGTATGTATTAGGTGTATAAAATCACTAACTAATATTGATATATAAAATTGATATCTATCGATATCTGATAGTGATATCCCTATTAATAATGATATTGTTATCTAACACATCTAATAATGATATTGCTATCTGATACCGATATGGTTGTATAACAAATTTACTAAAATAAATGTTAAATCGCTGCCAATAATAAATGGTATCACATCTCATATGCTAAACAATAAATGTTATTCAATTGCAAACAATTGTTGTCCTATAATATTAAATCGTTGTCTATTTTAATTCTCTATAAAATCGATGTCTATAAACTATAACATTGATATAGTTGTCTTTCCAAACGCAGAGATAATGTTGTCTATCCATTAAATATTCGCAGAGTCAAAATATGTCCTTCTTATCTATCTGAATAAATTCGCAGAGTTAAAAATATCATTGCTATCTATTAAAGGAAATTCACAGAGTTAAAAATTATCATATTTGATGAGCTAAAAATTGGAAATCGCTACCCATTCATACACGACTGTCACAACTATTATAAAATTTGTTGTCATACATATTATAAGATATTTGTCAAAATATTTATTGTCAACATATTAAATCACAGTCACTACATATTAAAATCGTCGAGATTAACATATTAAAAACGCATGTATTTTTCCATATTAAAAATGTAGGAATTAACATATTAAAACGCAGGGATTGAAATTATAAAAATGCAGGGATTAACATATTAAAATGTGGGGATTGACATAATAAAAAAGAAGGTATTAAAATATTAAATTTGTGGAGTAATAACTGGGCATTATGCCATTAAAATCGTGGAGTAAATTCAATGTAATGTGCCAAGGAAACACCTAGACAAAAATCAGTGTCAATGAATAATTCGTTGTCGAACAGTAAAGACTATCTAGTAATGATATTGTTGGGTAATATGCCAAGAATCAAATGCTGGTAAAGTTCTATTAAAACACAGCATTTAAAAACCACATTTTTTCTGGCAAATAGAAGCACAAATTGGTGGAGAAAAATCCATCAAAATGCAGCACAAAAGGGCATCGAATGGAAATAAAATAACAAACATGAAATTGTAGAATAAATATACACGATCTAGCCTGGTAAAATCCACCAAAACGCAGTTAAAGGAGGATGAGATTGTATCCAAAAAAGGAGCCACAATTTTGCTGAAGATGACCCGCGTTTTTGTTGAGATAAAATGCCCGGAAATCAATCAAAGCTCAATCACAGAGATAATCATTCAAAAGAACTGCGGAGATGAATTGAAATCACATAGTTAATTTATGGGTTTGGTTATGTGTAGGGTTAAATGGAACATAGAGGTAAATTGACGCAGATATAAATTAAAGGCAAATATTAACCACCACAAGAACACTTAGAGATAATCAAACACAAGAAAACGCAGAAGTAATCAATCAAAGAAACACAAGAATAATCATTCAACATAGAGTTTAACATTCCAAGAAACATAGAGTTGATCATTCAAGGAAAGGCAGAGGTAATCTTTCAAAATAAATGTAGAGATAGTCAATCAAGAAAATGCAAAGATACTTATTGACAAGGAGAAAGAAAGGATTAGAGATCAATCAGAAAATAAAAATGTTGAGATAAGTAAGGGATAGTTAGCTGGGTGAAATTTATCATGGGTCTTCTCAAACTAGGTAATTGTTAACCTGTAGTTCAAGCCACGATGGGAATGCTAGTAGGCTGTGGCAGGGCTGCTGCCACACCCCTCCCTCAAAGTCTCTGGTTGTCCTGCATGACCCCTCTACTCCACATGTGAGTCTGTTCGACAAGCTATCGTCAGCCTACATCCATCAATGAATCATGTCAGCAATAATAATCAATCAACATAACATATAATCATATGTACATATGTCACATCACCAATATTCAATCCCCCAGTCCACTTCCTAACTTGATCCGACGTCCAAGGGGTTTCGTCGATGCCTCTGCATCCTCAAGGTCCAAAGTCCTACACACTCATGAGAACCCAGTCAATAACTCCTGTCTATGTAATACAACCAAATAACATATCATCAAATACATAATATCTCATAATAATAATCAAATGACGAATCATATAATAATTTGGATCACTTGCAAGCAAGTTTCCTCAAAGAATAAGTTATCGCAGTGCGTGCAAGAGAGAGATACTATAGGTAACCAGATCGATCTCGATTACCATTTCTAGAATCTCTGGTGGTAAAAAATAAAATGGCTAGAAGAAAATGAAAATGCTAAGTTTGAACTAAACTCAGTTCACAGGGCATTGGTGCCGAACCCCTACAACTTGCAGCCACCTTGTAGCCATGCTTCCAGTGGAGCAACCACATTTTTTTTCTTCTTGGGGAAAGCGGTCTCGAATAGTGTGACCTTAAATCTTGGATGCCACGACTACAGTGCTAATTCCTTGCACAGAGCTATAATTTAAGATATCCTAAATTTAGATGAGGAAAAGAGAAAAATATCTAAACGAACCGTTAATTGATTACGTTAACAAGTGATCTCGCTTTCTGTTGAATTAACGCACATTATTCACTTTAAGAAATCCTCATAATTTTAATGATGTTTAACCGTGTATAAATTATTTTTTATGTTACGACTTTAGTTTAGCGATCTTTATATTTCTTATGATTGTAAGATTATGATTGTTATGCATCGATATAATTGTTATGATTATGATTTTTATGCATCATTATGATTTTTATGAATAGGAATGTTATGCATCATTATGATTGTCATCCATCGATATAATTGTTATGATTATGATTGTTATGCATCATTATGATTGTTATGATTATGATTGTTAAGTATGGTTATGATGGTTATCCTCATGATCTTAAACTAATGTACTTGGAGAAGAACATTGTTATTATTGTTAGACATTGTCTAGTAACACAAGTTAAGCTCTAGTTCTATTCATTGTAATGGTATCGATACAGTGTAGTGAGTAGTTTATTTTTGCTACATAGTATGATGTTATCACTCCATTGTTAAAAAGGTTATCTTTCTCTGTATGTTTTAGGGATCAAGGATTTCATTGTTCCTTGTTATAATTGCTTATTTGATCAATTTTGTTCGCCTACTATGTGCATTTAATTTCGATAGTTTGATTTCATTTACGATAAATAATCGATCAACCTTACGAGATAAACATTTAAACATGTATCTTCCAGCTTATGTTATCAAAGTTAGCAGTGAATAATTTTCAAGAATTTACTAGCATTGAATACTTTCATTCATGGAAATAAATGCCTAATTTATGCAATGAGATTATATTGTGATAGAATTCTTCTCATCGAGACGGTACATTCTTAAGTAAATATATCATTTTCATCCATGTAGTTATGCTTTCAGTTGATAAAGTTCTATTTTTATATTTAGATAAAGGAAGTTGTTTTAATTGAGTGCATTAATTTTCATTATGTTTTGCCTAAGTGTGGTGGAATGATTCTTACGATTGGGATCACTGTATTCATTTATCAATAAGCACATAGGGTAACCTTGTATTGGGTCGTGTGTTTCTGATGATGATGATGTTGATTATTGAATTGATGTTTGGTAATTTTCTTTGTAATGCTTGATTTTGATTTTGTTTTTTGCTCATTGGGAAGTTTAAAATTCATGTGTCACTTTTGTTGTTGGTTGTGTCTCGATGTTCTTGATTTTGTCATTTAGTTTAGTTGTTTTCATTCTTTCCTAATTGATTGTTCCTTGATGCTTCAAGCTACTTGATGTGATAGTATGATAGGTCAGTGTGTTTATGTGTTGTGTGAATTGTGTTCATTATGTTCGTCGTCGAGTTGTGATGATTAATTGTGTTAATGACATTATGTCCCTGCGATTAAAAAAATTTAATATTGTACTTGTTCTACATTGCTTTTTGTCATAACAATAGAGTCTGTTGCAACATGTAAACATCTATCTCAAGTTCTTCACATCATAATGCTAAAAAAACACATTGTTTTCTAATTCTCTTCTACTACTAAAAAAACACATTGTTTTATAATACCGTCCTCTAAATATGTTGTACTAAACATTTAAATCTTCAATAAAATACCAACAACATATAACATTTTTCAAAATAACAATATAATTAAAAAATAACATCAAAATTGTAAATTATAAAAACCATCACATAAAAAATATATATATATATCCTAAGTACAACAACCATACAAACATCAAACCTCAATTTATTTAAAAATAAATAACTCACTAAAAAAGAAAGTAGTAAAAATACCATTAAAAATAAGTATACAAATGAAATTACAAAAAAAAAAAATTCAAGGGAATATAATTTTT
Source organism: Picea engelmannii (assembly GCA_009831015.1). NCBI lineage: Eukaryota > Viridiplantae > Streptophyta > Pinopsida > Pinales > Pinaceae > Picea > Picea engelmannii. The sequence goes on along the minus strand of ML798054.1, from coordinate 183,295 downwards.
TTTAGCTATAAGACATAATACGACCACTTTTTACATTTTCCTACTAAAAATGACATCACACAATAAAACACCTAATTCTCATTGTAAATAGTAAATATTGAATGTCATTTCCAACTACACTTTATTCTCAACACCTTTAATTACTTCTACTTTCCTTTAAGATTGGGAATAGGATTCGTTTTCTTATTATAGAAAATGGTGAAGGAGAACTCAAGGTTGATCTTACAAAGATCGAGGTCATCATCAAATGATGGAAAACTCATATATGAGGGTGGAAGTGGGGGTTGGAAGAAATATTAGAGAAAACATCTCCACCCTCATACATGATGGTGGGTGTGGGGAAAAATATTAAAGAAAATATACGAGGGTGGGAGAAATATTAGAGAAAACGTAATATGTTTTCTCTAATACTTCCCCCCACATCCACACCTACCCTCATATACCTGGCTACAAATCTTTAAATTCTCTGCATGCTCAAAGTCTTAAATGCTCTGCATGCTCAAATATGTGATTCATTATCTAGAACAACACCGCAACATATGGAAACATTTAAAATTCTATAACATTATGATTATTAATCTCCTACTTAACTGTCGGGTTGGGGAGAAATATTAGAGAAAACATATTTCCCTAATGTTTTCTCTAATATTTCCTACCACCCCCACACCTACCTTCTTATTATGTTTTCTCTAATATTTCCCCCACCTAACTTCATATACCTGACTACAGAGCTTTAAATGCTCTACATGCTCAAATGTTTAAATGCTCTCCATGCTCAAATGCGTGAATCATTATCTAAAACAACACCCCAACATATGGAAACATTCAAAACTCTATAACATTATGCTTATTACTCTCCTTCTCAAGCACATGAATGTTGAATATCATTTCCACTAACACATAACTCTACGAATAAATATGCCAAGTTCCAACTGTTAGCATTGAAAGTCACACTTTGACTGCTAAAGTGTAAGCTCAACACCCATCAAAATGTAAAAGATAACTTTGGTTTTGAATAGGTGGATCAGAAAGATGGATAAATAAAGAGAGAGGGATGCAAATTGTAGATTAGTAGGCTACACCAATGCAAAATGGAGTCACAAACATCCTACTCATCGAAGGCACAAAAGATGCTCAACATAAGACAAAATTATATGTTGATAGGTGGAAGAATGAAGAAGGAAAACATAATATAGAATGTTCAGTAAACAAATATCCTCTCAAGTTAATGATTCAACAAATACTTGATATAAGCAATGACTGATGGGAAAAATATAACAGATCCTCTGCTGCTTAGGGATCAATAAATCATTGATAGATGTTGATCCTCAAATATGAAATATATTCAATTAAGAAGAAATATAAACAAAAGGGTTACAATCTAAAATCATAGCTGTCATGAGTCTCCAATAACAATAATGCTTATAGTCATAAAATTCCCACAGGCTTACAAATGAACACACACAAGAAAATTGCTTACTCCTACTCTCTCTAACCTCTTTTGGCTCATCAATCCTCTTTCTCCAAGAGATATATCCTTCCTTAAATAGAAAATAACATCCAAATAACCTTAGGAGGTTGAATCCCATCTCTTCCATTGGATTCTAATCCTTGGAGATAGGTGGCAACAATCAAAGAGACAAAAATCCAACAAACTGCTAATTCTCGGGAATTTGTTGGAAGTCATTAATAAATTGTTTCCACCTCATGCATGAGGCCTTTGATGGAGATAAATATTACATGAAGGTGTCTCTTGACATATAACTGATCCTTTAGAAGCCATTTGAATCCTCCTTGAGAAGTGGCAACCTCCCAATAAGGCGAATACCAAAACCATGACCGCTACTGGAAATTAGGTAGTGTCATTGTGCGGATTTGGTAGAGCCACTTGTATGTCTGATATCTCTCAAAAAATAACACATTTTGAAAAAGAGAGAGAGGTTTTTGTTATTTGGAAATTTATGAACAAAAACCTCCTCCAGTTTTCAAAAATACCTTCTCAATTGTTCACAATCCAAGTTTTAAGTTAGTGACTCAAAACTGGTAAAACAACTCTGCACAATTCGTTTTCTGCCAGAGTTTAGGTAGCGAATTTAGCTAGCGCCCACCTATGTGTCTACGTGCGATTGAGTAGCACAAATTTGTGAGTGATTTTGATTCTTGAACTTGGATATTGGGCATAACCCAATATAATTTCAATTTTTCCCAAAATAAATAAAATATCCCATAACATTTGTATTCATTTGCCAAAATGAATAATGAAGGATTTATGCAATGATGAGGATTAAAACTAGCTTGTGCTAACATAGGCTCCATGTGGGATAGATTCCTCCTTGTGAGGCTCTAAGAACTCTTGTATTTTCATTTCCTTATCCTAGGGTTGCTCCCAACCTTTAACCTCTACAATCTGCTTTGATTTGTGAACTTCAACTAAAACTAAATACAAATGAAAACTGAAACTCAAACTGCCAAAACTGATGAAAATGATGCTTTTTCAGCAACCTTATTGCACACACCTACTCTAATTATTGGAAAAATGAAGCATTCAAGTTACATGAAACAACCAATGAAGCCATTTCATCATTTTTTCAATTGTTTGAAGCTTTGAAAGGTGCTTCCTTAAGCACGAGAGATAATTATTACTTGAATACACATCAAAGAAACATTTGGAAATACACTTTCCATTGAAGAAATCAATGAGCCTAGGCCCACTTTCTTCTTGCAGACAGGTTGGAAATGGATCCTGGAAAACATCATCAATACTTACCCCTGCAACATTGCTTTGTGTAAAAAGGAAAAGTATTGCATCAGGTCCTTCCTCCACTATTCTTGGTTGTTATATGGCTTGTTGATTTTCTGATTCATCCTCAATGCATATGACCTTGGTCCACTCATGTTCATGAGGTGTATTAGGAGAAATTCTTAGTGATTCTTGTATGTCTTTAATTTCAACCTTTCTCATCTCGTCACATGGCATTTGATCTTGGTTGCTTGATGAAATTGAGATTGTGTCTTCAAGAGGTATAGGGGGTTGATATGGCAGCTCATCACGATTAGAAGTGCTTGGGAAAACACATTATTTTGTCTTATATTATGATTGTGATGGATATTCATCATAGCTTGGCTTATGGTCCCAATTTCTCAGTTTTTCACCCTCTAAAATTAGATTATCGTCTTTTTCTTCTTTTTTAGCAACACAAATATGACATGAAGGTTGAAACAAGCTATTTTTGCTTTGATGTGAAGGGTACTTCTCTGATATAAGGTCTTCAACAGACTGTTCATGGAAATCATCTTCATAATCATCATACAAAGATGAATTAGTGACCATTTGACTATTAATGGATGAGAGGATTAGTACAATAGCTGGGACAACTCGTTGTTTAGTGAAAACATCCTCATAGTCATCAAAACTTGGAAAATCGTGGCACACTGGTTCATTAACAATAGAAGGGATTACAGCAATAACTGTTAATCTATGAATACGTTCATGTTAAGCTGCAACACTATTCTCGTGATGAAATAAATCTAAACCTAAGATGACCTCTTGACTTAAAGAATCAAGAAAAGGAGGAGAAAGGGAAATGATGGATTGTCCATATTGATCTTTCTCTTGGGGACCTAGATTTTGACATGAATGATGGGTTTGTTCTTCAAATTTAGGAAAAACATTATGAAACTCATCATCTAATTTCGGCTCTATACAATCATCCCCTTCATAATCACTGCTAGAGGAATCACTTGTTGAATAATGAATATATGATGCATTCCCCTCACAACAATTCTCAAAATGTCTTTCAGCTGGATAAATTATCTTGCAATGAGAATAACAAACATCATGAAATTCCTTCAAAGAGGAAATACTAGAAGCATAGAGTGTTCTATACCTTTGTATTGCATCACCTTCCAATGAATACATGAACATTTCTATCAATATATCTTCATGATGGATGTTACGTCGTTACATTAAAACATGAAATTTATGAACATGCTCAAAATGGTTGTCATCCCCATCTTCATAAAATTTGGGCAGCAGATATTTCCATTCATCAATTTGAGGAACACGATGGATAACCATATATGGATGAGAAATTGCGTGGGGAAAACCTCTTGGCCATGATAGCCTTCATAACAATTTAATTTGTCTCATCCCCAGTGGAGTCACCAACAGATTTTGAACAATGGAGTCCCCATGATGAATGTGCAGTCTTGAAGGTGTCCAACTTTAGTCACCATCTAAAGATGGAGCTATGTAGTGTCATTCTTCCTAGGGAGATTTTCAATCAGCTCAAATTTATCCCTGACAATGGCGCCAATTATGTTAGCACTAAAAGTCACGCTTTGACTGCTAAAGTGTAAGCTCAGAATCCGTCACAATGTAAAATATAACTTTGGTTTTGAATAGGTGGGTCAACAAGATGGATAAATAAAGAGAAAGTGTTGCAAATTGTAGATAAGTAGGCTACACCAATGGAAAATGGAGTCACAAACATCCTACTCATTGAAGGCATAAAAGATTCTCAACAAAAAACAAGATTATATGCTGATAGGTGGAAGAATGAAGAAGGAAAACATAAGATAGAATGTTCACTAAATAGAGATCCTCTCAATTTAATGAATCAACAAATACTTGAATATAAACAATGACTGATGGGAAAAATGCAACAAATCCTCTGCTGCTTAGGGATCCATAAATCATTGACATTCTTTGATCCTCAAATCTGCAATATATTCAAATAATAAGAAATATAGAAAAAAGGGTTACAATCTAAAATCACATTTCTCATGAGTCTTCAATAGCTGTAATGATTACAATCACAAAATTCCCACAGGCTTACAAATGAACACACACAGAAAAATTGCATGCTCCTACTCTTTCTAGCCTCTCTTGGCTCATGAATCCTCTCTCTCCAAGAGATATCTCCTTCTTTAAATAGAAAATAACATCCAAATAGCCTTAGGAGATTGAATCCCATCTCCTCCATTGGATTCTAAGCCTTGGAGATAGGTGGCAACAATCAAAGAGACAAAAATCCAACAAACTGCTAATTTTTGGGAATTTGTTGGAAGTCATTAATAAATTGTTTCTACCTCATGCATGAGGCCTTTGATAGAGCAAAATATTAGGTTCAAGTGTCCCTTTACATCTAATTGATCATTTAGAATCCATTTGAATCCTCCTTGACAGGTGGAAACCTCCCAACAAGGCGAGTACCAAAACCGTGACCGCTACAGGAAATTAGGTAGCGTCGTTGTGCAGATTCGGTAGATCCACTTATATGTCTCATATATCTCAAACCATAACAAATTTTGAAAGACTGAGAGAGGTTTTTGTTATTTGAATGTTATGAACAAAAACCTCCTCCAGTTTTCAAAAATATCTTCTCAATTGTTCACAATCCAAGTTTTAAGTTAGTGACTCAAAACTGGTAAAATAACTCTCCACAATTTGTTTTCTGCCAAACTTTAGGTAGCACCCGCTGTGTGTCTGCGTGCGATTGGGTAGCAAAAATCCATACCCTAAAGCATAAACCAACCTTGTGCTATACCAACCATCTGCGTCCTTCGTTAATTAGTTGTTAAGGTAATAACATCACACATTCATTCAAGATTACTTAACCACGTGAATGTTGAATGTCACTTCCTACAATAGCTAACCACGTCCTCAATTTGTTAACCACTTTTTCACATGTTATAGATTATTATGGTAAATAGTTAAAATTTACTTGTTTCAACATTTAATTATTTTTTGTTGTGATAATAGTGATGGAGATGTTTTTTAAAAAATATTTAAATATTAGGATTATAAAAAATAATCAGTTAAATATATGTATTATGTATCTAATAATTTGATAAATATCCCCAAAAAAAAAAATATAAAAAATATAATCTAAAAAAATAAAAAAAATAAAAAAAATATAATCTAAAAAAATCAATTAATAAAACGTTTAACCTAAGACTTTTGGAAATCCTTTTATAAACTAACATTTACATTATGAACATGGTTGAAATCCTTTTATAAACTAACATTATCGACATGGACAATCGTTAAGCACTCTGGAAACTCGAAATGCAGAAGTTGAAATCACCCTCCGTTCCTGATTCTAACCTAGTGCACAATTCCGTCCAATTCTAGACATCCATCATTAAAATTTTGCGTGAAGGACTCTGTTTACGATACATACATGGGAAGTATTATGGAGATTCCAAATGCATAAGTAAGTTGATTCATACAAGCGTTGATGCCAGTCCCCAACTTTATACAAGCGTTGATGCCATCAATTTCAAATGCATATTTGTTACAGTCACCAATTTTATAGAAACTTAGATGCCATCAATTTCAAATTTACACCGCCCATTTCAAAAGAATATTTATTACAGTCCCCACATACCAAACCCACTTTCTTGTTTTAATAATTACACTGTACAACGGTATAAACTTGGTAAAAATACTCCAGCAACAAGTATTCCAATATAACACTGAGCTTCTGTCGCCACATTCCTGACCGACGACAGTTCCATCGACACGTCCTTCCTTTCCCTCTTTCATGGTATTTATGGCACCTCGCTCTTAACTGAAAAAACTCAGAAAGTCAGTGTCGGATTGCCGTTCACATCAAGAATTCATTCGTCAATAATGGAATCGTTGAAATTTAGGGAGGGAATGAGTTATCGTGCATTCATTTGATTATTTGAATGAACGAATGGTCAGTTTGGACGGAGTTGCCATTATTTTAACCAAATAAACCTCCTTGACTGCATTGTCCTTTCTTACTATAGTTTAGGAGGAGATGTATAGGCTATTAAGTCATCCCCTTCATGATAAATTGGAAGGGGACATTGCACTGCGTTTTTAACCATCGATGACGTATTTTCTTGTATCGCATTCATCACGGACATTCACAGTGAAAACTTCATGGAGCATCACCACTCAATATATATTTAAAAAACGTCACGGAGATTCACAGTGAAAAGTGCATGGAGCATCACCACTCAATATATATTAAAAAAAAAAAAGAGAATTATACCATTCTTATCAACTTTGTCCAAAACAATGGCTCTGCGGAATCCGACATTCAGAAGCCAGCTATTCAAAACAGAAAGATAAGTTCTGGACGAAATCATTTCGATATTTGCACGCAAATTGGACGGTGGAGACAATCTCTTTCTTTATAGTCTATACTACGTTTGCGCAATCGAAACTTGGTATTAGGTAATGATAATTCGAAAACTTTGTCTTTAATCTTTATCCTTGGTCTCCGTCGTTGGTTTTTAGCGTGCATGGTTCTTTCTAAATATGTTCAACACAGTGTTCACATTTTAAACTGGCTCTTTCTTGGTGTTCTTCATAATTCTGAAGAATCTGTCAAAGTAAGCTAGAAATTTGCAAGTACAAGGAATGAACAGGTGTTTCAATGCAAGTAAGGTACGAATTTGCAACTACAAGGACTGAGTAGGTATTTCAATGAAAAGGGAGAGCACCCTATGAATTTGGAAGGTTATAAATTGCAGGAATGTGTATGAACCCATTTGTCATTGAAGAAAAGCGGTTAAGAAAAACTATTTTATAGTTAAAGGGATTTTTATAGATAAGGGGATGGGCAATGTCTATGAATCTAATGGGTTGCAACTTTTAATATATAAATTAAGAAACATTTAAAGAACACAAAGTAACTTGGAGATTTTGATTTTCTAGGTTACAAAATAATAAGTAAAGAAGATAATACAGAGAAGAAGAATTGAGAATAAGAATGTGTAAAGCTACTAAGTTGAGGTTTATAACTAACACTTCATCTTAAACTTAACGTTGGAGGTTTACAACTAACACTCCTTCTTAAGCTAAACATTTACAAACATGAGTACTATAAAGCCTAAGTGCTTTATTTGGAAAATGGATTTTAACAAAAACAAAAAAAAGAATTCAAAAATGAAAATGCCCCCTGGTCTATGTCTCATCTAGGCTTACAATATGTAACAACAAAACTAGACTTAACTTTTCACTTGAGTTGGGTTTCTTCTTTTTCTTCTTCCAAACTTTGTATTGTTCTAATGTGGTAATTTTTTTCATTTTGTCATTGATACTGAAAGCTCTGTGCTTTGTCTTTTGTCTTTGTCGCTGCAACTTCATATTCGGAATTTTCTTTTGTCTTCTTCTGCAACAAATTTTTCTTTGATAGTGGGCTAAATCCACCAATGAAAACTATCATAGTTTGAGCTACATAGTCAACGGACTTCTTCCAAATTAACTCAGAATAAAATCCGATTTCTTCAAAACTCCATTGCATGAAAATGGTTTTAAACTTGTCTTTATTGAAATCCACATCCATGTCTTCATCTTCTTCTTTTGGCTGCTCACCTACATACGTAAACAACTTGTTAATATGATATAAAAAATTATAACAAGAATCACATTGTTTCTCTTATCCATGTTCTTTCTGAGAGAAGTACCCATCATCATCATCATAATAGATTGATTGTTCAATCCATTTCAAATATTCATCAACATTATCTTCTTCTTCAACTGCTTCATTGGCAGACATAAGTGTAGTGGATTGAATGCTACTGTCATCAAACCTTCTTTCAAGCACTGCTTCTGCAGTCACCAAATCATCCACTTGGTTATGAATGCCAAGTAGGCTTCCTCCTCCAAACATAAATTCATCAATTTTCTTCTTCTCTACCATTATTTAAAGGCACTCATCATAAGGCATATTATCATCACCAAATTCAATTTCAAGATTTCTTACCTATGTTTCAAAGAGGCCAATTTCTGCACATTGTTCATCAAATATCATTGATGTTGATCCTTTGTTGTCATCAACAAACACTGTTGGAATCATTTCATCAATGTCGGTTGCTGTATTGATAGCTTCACCATCAATTTATGCAATTTTCCCATGTTATACTTCACACAGATGCACCTTCATTATTTTCTTCTGGTGGCTCTGCTTTAGACATAGATGCTCCTTCATTTTGTCTTTCTGTTAGCTCTACTTCAGACACAAATGCTTCTCTCTTCTGTTCATCTACTATATCTGCTTCAGACATGATGCTCCTTCATTCTATTCCTCTGGTAGCTCTGCTTCCTCATGCTTGTTGTATCCAATTATTTTTTGAGTGTACTATTGACTATGGATTGTTCTCCAAGATCTGTGAAGAATCTTGCATCCTGTTCTCTTGTCTGCGAGACAATGTAAGCTTTACGCTCTTCTTCTAAGCATCGAGCTGCTCGTTAGGCTCTATGAAGAGGCTTACGTCCTAAGCTCTGATACATAGAAGACAAAATGGAAACAAGAATGTGTAGAGTGCATAACGCCGAGTACATTTCATTGAGGAAAAAGAGCTGAGCTAAATAAGCTCCAACAAATCAAGAAAACCAAGAACATGCACAAAAATCCTAACAAACTTGTATTGGTAAGAATCTTACAACTAACACTAGGTAAGAATCTTTAGAGAATTGTTAGATTAAACAACTTACTGAATATCATTTTGTGCATGTTTGATTAATGCTTCTAATAATTGTATTTTCCTTGATAGTAAATAAGGTAAATAATATATGTTTTTATGTATAAAATTTCAAATTGATAAAAATTATGTCAATAATTACCAAAAGAAGGATGGCCTAAGGAGGAAAGATTAATTGGTTTTGAATTTTTAAAAGAATTTGATTTATAATAACATGTACCATGTTATTATTAAATTAATTTTGTTTGTGTAACATTGAAAAGTTATATAGCCTGAGTGGGCCTAATGGTTAAGAACATGTGTTTCCTCTTAAGAGGTCACAGGTTTAAATCCAGAGGGGGGTAGGGTCTCATTAATTATTCACAAATGATTCGATCAAATCTCACCCCATGAATTGAAACTTCTAATAATAAATTAAAAAGATTATATTAAAGTATCTCATGACTCATGCATGCATTAATTGATCAAATCTCACCCCATATCATTAAACTTTTGAATATTCCATGTGGTTAGCTCAAGTGTTTTAACCAATTATTTACTTTGAATTCCCTTAAGTGATGCATACTAGTCCACGACACCAATTTTACTACTGATGTCATCCATGAATGTCTTAGAAGCATCCCTTGATTTTCCCCAAAAGGTATTCATTGGAGAATATATATACAAATATGTGTGTGTGTGAGATTATTTTTATATTTCTCTGACATCCTTAGTAAACATATTCAAATAGACTAGTGTATCTCACTTATATATATATATATATATATATATATATATATATATATATATATATATATATATATATATATATATATATATATATATATTACAAGGTATACCCTATGGGGAAACCCAATGGATGTTTCCCAAAATTTGTGGATGGTATCCCTAGTAAACATATTAGCATAGAATAGTGTGCCTAACTCAAGGGAACTCAATGAAGAAATTATATGACACAACTAAGGAAATGCCTCATGAACATTGATTTAAATCAATCAAAAATATATCTGTGTGTGTTGAAGACATGTTCTTGAGGCATGGTTCATAAATTGAAATCTAACCAAGTCACTTGGCGTTACCAGGTGTTATTATGGTTACCAATTAGATTCATCCTAAGAGGTTTTCTTACATACACATATATCATATAATCTATTCACAACAATTATGTTTATTATTATAAAAATAAATATGATCCATTATAACTATATTTAATCTCTTTAACTTAAAAAAAAAATTAACGAAAAAAAAATTAAACGAAAGTAATTAATTTATTTTATACATTTTTTTAATTTTAAATATTACAAAGATTTTTTTTTTAATTATAAATATTAAATTGTAAATATCACTATCAATAGTGACTCTTTCTCTCAAACACATCTATATTAATATTATTGGTTTTTAGTTACATTGAGCTCAAGTTTTTTTCAATAAATACTCCATCATACATCTTCGAAAATCTCTTTACACAATTGATTTGTTTGCTTTCCGTCTAATAATTTATTAACTTTTAATATTATATTATATATGTCTAATTAAAATATTAATAACAAATATATATTTATTATATTATATTTTTTAATATCTATCAGCAATTTTTTTAAATATAAAATCATATATATAAAGAAATAAATATAATGATTATGATGATAAAAATGCATAGTGAGATAGATAATGATAGATGACTGTCCATTAAAACCATTAAAACTGAAACGGTCTTTTATTTATTAAATCTTAAGAAAAAATGATGATCAGGCCTTTATATTTTTGTTTTAGCATTTTGTGTTTAGATTGAAAATATTAAAGGAAAGGTTTATGAAATTTTCTTGATTGTGATGAGTTAATAATTTAGGTAAATGATTAGTGTTATAATATTTTGAAATTTAAATTTAAAGTGGGTATATGAAATAATTGTAAGAGAAATTTTTTTCATTGTTTACTCTTTTCACTTTCTTAGTATAATAAAGATGTTAAATTTTTTCATCTCATCATGTTTTAGGTTTATCCAACACCTAGTTTTATTAGGAAAATCATGAGAATTCATTTTTATTTCAACAATGTTGATTGTATTCTTTAATCTCTATATAGAAGATACATTTAATCTTCAAAATTGAGATTAATGATATATTTATAGTAAATTAATTCACTTATTCTCTATTTATTCATTACATTAAAATTTCTAATTAAATTTAGATGTAATAATATTTTTTATAAGATCAATATTCTACAAAATAATTTCCTATTCTATTAATGTATTTCTTTGTTTGAACCAAATACTTTAAATAATAAAACATGAATTCTAAAACATAGAAAATATATTTTCATTTAAAAAAATTAACAAACAAATAACTTGTTTTCCTTTCATTTATCTAATAAATATTTAACCACTCAACCACCAACCAAAATTGAATAAATTCAACCACCAGTCAAAATTGACTAACCAAAATTGATCATGGAGTTTATTTAATGCGCAGCACTCAACTGCTTTCCATTGACTATACTACTTTCCATTTGTTTACAGAATTTTTTTCATGGTGTATTTCTGGGACCTCTGATTTGTTCAGCTTTCATGATGTTTTTCGGACATCTGGTTCTTAACTGAAAAAACTCAGAACCTCAGTATCAGAATGCCGTTCACATCAAGGATCTATTCATGGAATCGTTGAAATTTGTGGAAGGAATAAGTCATCACGCATTCATTTTATTATTTGAATGACCGAATGGTCAGGTTGGACGGAGATGCTATTTTCCGATGTTATAATATTTTCTTGTATTAGCATACGTACACCGCACTCATCGTGCTCTGCCAGGCATTCACAATGGAAACCGGATGGGGCATCACCACTTAATTTTTATTTAAAAAAAGGAATAATGCCATTCTTATCAAGTTTGTCCAAAAAAATGGCTCATTCAGAAGCCAGCTATTCAAAACAGAAAGATTTAAGTGATGGACGAAATCATTTCGATAGTTGCAGGCAATTTGGACGGTGGAGACAATCTCTTTCTTTATAGTCTGTACTACGTTTGTGCAATCGAAACTTTATATTAGGTAATGATAATGGGAAAACTTTGTCTTTAATCTTTATCTTTGGTCTCCGTAGTTGGTTTTTAGTGTGCACCGTTCTTTTTAAATATGTTCAATACAGTGTTCAAACATTTGAAACCGGCTCTTTCTTCGTGTACTTCATAATTCTGAAGAGTCTGTCAAAGTAAGCTACGAATTTGCAAATGTAAGGAATGAGTAGGTTTTCCAATGCACAGGGGGGGCACCCTATGAATTTGGAAGGTTATCAATTGGAAGAATGTGTCTGAACACATCTGTCATTAAAACACACAACATATATATCCACTCAAAACATAAAATAGTTGGAACAATTACTGAGGACTTAGGAATTTTTCATCAATAGAAGAGGTTTAAATTTTGCAAAAGTTTAATTTTTGTCAGGGATTTTCTTGGAAATATGTTGTCTAGACAAATTCTATTAAATGATGTATCAATTATTGTCAAGGATTTTTCTATGGCCATCTAGTCACCTAGAGGCATGGTTGAATGTATGGTTGCACTTAAAGAGATTATTTTAAAGTATGTCATGAGTCATGCACATATAATTGGATCAAAACTCATTACATGTATCTAAACTTATGATAAACACCTAGAGAGGTTATATTAAAGTATCTCATTACACATGCACACAAAAATTGATCAAATCTCACCGCATGTTACTAAAATTTTGAAGATCCCATGGGGATAGCTCAATTGTTTTAACCAATCATTTACATTGAATCCCCTTGGTTTATGCATACTAGTCTACGCCAACAATTTTACTAGTGATGTCATCCATGAATATCTCAGAAGCATGTTAGGTTTCCCCATGAGGTTTTCATTGGATAATATATACAAATACATATGTGTGTGTGTGTGTGACACTTCCTTATATTTTTCAATGGCATCCCTAGTAAAAAAATTAAAATAGACTACTATAACTGAACTAGTATAGACTTAAGACTGACCGTTGACAAAACTTTGTGATGCAAGAGGAATAAACAAACTATCCATACTGACTGGAAGAATAACTAGTCACATGAATAGACTCTAAGTAATGATTTCAAATTGCTAAGGCCATGCTAAACCCAAACCTTGGATGAAATGCACTCAAGAATTTGTGCTTTGTTCAAAGCCTACACGACTCCTTCCTATAGGATATAATATTCTTTTCCCGCCCATCTTTTTTTTTTCATAGTAAAAGAAATGCTATGATACAAGAGAGGAAACACGTGTCGTCAGTAAGAAACTGGTTCCAAGAAGTAGAAAATATCTATGCTTAATACAAGGGAACACATGTGGGACATGGACATTGGGGGGGGCATTTCCTCTTCAAGTAAAGGGTGTTAATCCACAAAGGATATATAGAAGGAACTTCTTGGCTAATGCGGAGAATTTATGGGGAAAAAGGCTTATAATGAGAAAGAGGGATCCGGAATTAGGCTCAACAATGGAAGAATTATAATGGGATGCAACTACAACCTAACCCAAAAAGTGTCATTTTTTGTAACTTTAGTCCCTTGGACCCGAAAAGGTATAAAACAATACCGAGGAGAAGTCTTCTAGCCAATGGTGACTAGAATATTGCTTTTTCATAAGTAGTCTATTTTGTCCAAAAAAGGGTTAAACTAATACCAAATTAGAAATACTTTCAAAGCCATTTAATGAGTCTGAAAGAGACAAATTCACTCGACAATATTTTCAATTTTTTAGTAGTCAGAAAAGAGCTAAACTAAGACACGACAGGAGTCCCATAGGTAGTGGCTAGAATGAGAATGAGTAAGATTAATGAGGTTCGAATGAAAATTCATATAGAAACTATAAAGGACTCCCAGACCTATGGAGTAACTTCTGCATGGGAAACAAATTGTAAGGGTTTTCTAACTAGGGTACCCATGTTTGGTAAGTATCTACCATTCAATAAGGACACTTCTAGTGACAATGAGAATGTTGAGTGTAGTTGAAAAAAATGGGTTCGTACCTAGGGCATATGAATCATCGTCATATGACGATGCAAAAATTTAAAGTGAGGTGAGAACCTATCCTATATGTCAGTGATGGTATATACATGCAGGAGGAAGAAATGGGCCGAAGAATGATAGAAATCTATAAAAACCCTGGACAAAACCACTTCAAACTAGGTATTTGACCACACAATTAGTCTTTATGGTCTTAAAAATAGGAAAGATAGGGTAAAAACTTTATAAAATGGGTGAAAATTTTCTACAAATAGTAAAAATAAGAAATTTTACCATATCATTTGAGTTTTTTACCCACATAGTTCTTTTGAGGCCATTTTACCCACAATCTTCCAGTGACAATTCCATGAGATACGATCAACAAATTTGGAAATCGTCTGGACCAAGTAAGTGCTCATCCTGTATTCTTTAATTTCAATGCTGTAATTTATATATTTAGTGCTTAATTTTTGAGTTTTAGAGGCTGTAAAGTTGAAAATAGGGTGTACGCGGGAAATAGTTCATCGGGTCATGTATACGACCCCGTGCATCCAATAAAAGTGAAGCATGCCCGCTTATATGAAGCATTATACATGAATGTTATAATTGTAGCCTATGCACAACTCCGAGAACACGTTTTTTAATAAAAATTGACTCAAATATTGATGTTTCCTTTGCAGGATGGTGATTGAATGGAGAGAGAGGGAGCATGAGGAGGTTGATGCTACAAAAAAAAGAGATATGGGGGCCCAACAAGATTTTCAAATATGTGGCATCTATACAAATTTTCCATAAAGGAATGTGGGCTCAAGTGAGGGTTCTCCAAACATTGATAAAATACTATGATTCAGAGGCTGAGGCCTTTATTCTCGATGGGAAACAATTGAGAATTGAGGTGGAGGATATCTACTTTATCAAAATGTTGGTTCATTGAGGGAAGATGGTAAATATCTAGGATCGAGGGGTTGGAGGTGGGAGGAATATGGAGGAGTGCATCATAACCTACTACATTGCAAACACAGAGAAAGTGGGGAGCGAACTCCCTATTAGGGAGATTGAGAAAGTGAGTCTGAATATCATCATCTTGGTACTCACAAGGATATCAAGATCAACCTTGTTGCATCAGGCATCGAGGTGGATTATGTTCTATTCACTTGAGTGTTTGAGACCCACAGTTTATTATTGGTGCACCTCACTACTCGCCAACATGAATATCTAGTTGATGGACTACAAACTTTGGAGGACGAGGAACTTCAGGTTTAAATCCATTTTATGTATTTTTTTCTTTGAGAGGGTTCCATATCTTATCCCTAGAGTATAAATTCTTCCACATGGTCTAAGTGATATAGACATGTCATGGTGCAATGAGGTGATGTGGCGGTTGGCGGGTGGTAGGGTGCCAACCCCCTACAACAATGACTTCTTTTACTGGTGGTGATGAGAGATCATTTCCATCAATCATTATCCCTATAAGGGGATTTCATATGTAGGGGATCATGACATGTCGTTACTACTAGGATCTTCTTTTGGATAGATTGGTAAGAATTTGATTTTTGTATATTTCTTTTTTTTTGTTTTTCGATTTGATAAACGCAAACAAAAAGTAAAATATTTTTGTATGGTATAATATATTAAAATTTATTTATTTAATGAATACGTAGTTCCACGATGACCAGACAGATACCCATGGAATCAATGCAGGGGCCAAGGATATGAGATGGTTGGTGGGGAAATAAAGATATTCCTCTAGAATGTGCAGGGAAACTTATCTCGTTTGATGCACATGATTCCTATTGTTTAGGTGGAGTATCTATCAGAGGCTATGCAGAGGTAGGTTTTGGGTGTACTT
>ML798054.1:146862-157954 GCA_009831015.1 Picea engelmannii | reverse complement strand
TACCACACGTGAAACATGTGATAATTCCTCCTCTGCCTCTTCCTCTACCTCGGGTACGAGGAAATATATTTGCATCAGCATATCCTCCTTGCTGATCATCTTGCTGTCTCCTCGGCTCAGAATTTTGCTGCCTCTGCTGTGAGTTTCCACCCCTCTCAGCTTTACCCTGAGGTCTTTTCCAATCCTCCTTGGACTTATGAATTCTTTCTTGGCCAATAGCCTTGCCTCTGGGCTGGCTTCTGCCTCGCCCTCACTGCCCCTACTTGCGGCTCAGCTTCTCTTCGGCTCTTAGAGCCATCTGGTACGCCTCCTCAATTGTGTGGATGGTGACCATGCTCAATTCGTCCTGAATATCATACCTGAGACCATTCAGGTATCTCGCCACCTTTTCGTCATCACTCTCCCGATGACCAGCTCGAATGTTGAGCCTGTAGAATTCTTCGGTGTACTCCTTCACCGTCATCAACTTCTGTCTCAGGTTCTACATGCGCCTGAACAAAGTGATCTGGTAGTCCCTTGGGATGAACTTCGCCTTCATCTTGGCGATCATCCGATCCCAATTCTTAATCTTTGATTTTCCTTTGCAGCGCCTATCCGCCTGCAATTCATCCCACCATAAAGATGCATGTCCTTTCAGCTTCGTGACGACGTGCCTTACCTTCTTGTCCTGTTCGATGTCCTCATAATCGAAGTATGTATCGAGTGCTCGGATCCAATCCAGCAACTCTTTTGCGTTCAGACTTCCCTCATAAATGGGAATGTCCATCTTCGTCTTCGAGCTCATCCTCGAAATGGCTTTGATCAACCTCTCTTTCGAGGCATCTTCTGTTGAGACCTCCTCTTCATCATGTCCAGCTTCCTCTTCAATCTCGGGGTCGCTGAACTCTCCTGCGTCAGCTCCACGCCTCTGGGTGGCCTCCATATCTTCGAGTCTCACCCTGAGATCTCGTATCTGACGTTCCATCTCAGCATTCCCTGCTAGATTTCCTGCTGGTCTACCCCTTCTTCGGGCATCCCTGTCTTCGCGATCAGGTGACTGCCTTTCTCTCTGCGGCGGCATTATATCTTCTCTATCCTCACTTCAGAAAGCAAAGAATCCCGCTCTGATACCACTCCTGACGCAACCCCCACTCTCACAGTGGACGGTCGCTCCACCAGGACCTTCTTGCTCCTTGGTCCGAAGAACTCAAAGGTTCTTCACTCCCCTCGAGAGAATCTACCCACAGTAACCTTTTTCTCGCTCCGGTCCTCCCTACTTGATTATCGGAGGATCTGCTGTCGCAACTTCACGAGTCCTGCACTTGCGGACGAAGTCCTTGAATCCCCGATACCCGATATCCCTGGTCAACCTTTGACTTTCCTCAGCGCGTCGGAACCTCGCGCTATCGCGGCTTGCGCACTATATCTTCGGGTTTCCCAGTCTCGAGATCCGAGACTCCGAGATGTTGACCATTTGCTTTCTCGTCTTTCGTTAGCTCGCTACTTGCAAGACCAATCTCTAAGCCCTTTATGCTCCAAGACCCGATGTCCCGAGATCACCCTTCACATCAACCACTATGACTCACGTCGTGCACATGATTTCTGCGGCATCGGCTCTCGCGTTCTCACGCCTGCTTTGGCCAACCTATCAACTCCGCCAACGCGAAGCGCCGGTAAGCTCAATCTCTGAGTATAGGAGTGATTGTTGAAGTTCTTCTCAACAACACTCAAGTCGTCGATTCTCTTCCTCTATGAAGAAATATCCGCTCTTCCACCTTCGTCCTGTACGACCTCCACTAGATTCGGTTCCACAGCGAACTAAGGGAACTATCCCTCCTAAGCTTTGTCAACTCAGACTCCGTCGGGGATTTTCTCGAACACGCCCCGTGCTCCGCCTTCAATCACTTCCTAAAATGATGAAGTCTTCCAGTCCTTGTACATTCATGCCACAACAGCTTCGACCTTCTCATTCTCAGACTTGCTACTGAGACTCAAACCCGACCTGCACTCATCTGCAAGGCTCGAATAACTCGACTCAACTCTGAGCAAAGTGAGAACGAAGGTTCAATTGTTTAGCCTCCCCTCGACGCACTCTATGCGGAGGAATTCGACTCCACTCTATGCAGGAATATCCTGGACTAAACAGAGAAACAATCGAAACTCATTCTCTCAGGTTACGAACCTGATATGCAATCACATATGCAGCATAAAGAAGATAATCATAGAAAGACGCAAGTATGCAGCAAAATAACATCAACAGCACAAAGAATTCAAACACAGCCATGATATTGAATCAAGAGTTCCTTCCTATTAATTCAATCTGTACATGGGGTTTCTTCACGAATTCCCTATCCTGTTCTCCCTTGCTCTCTATGCAAAAAATGTTGATACTGATACTAATGCCAATGATCCAATAATACAAAGGAGGGTTTCTATATCTTGTTTTCCCTCTCAAAAGCCAAATTGTCAAATCTAAACTTAATGGTCCTATCTACCTGCACTAAATCTAATCTCTCTGCATTAAATCTAATAAGTGCCTCTGTTGTACAAGGACGAGAGCTTATCTGCTCCCGGTCTATTTCAGTGTACAAGTATTCCTAAATATGGAGGCTTTTATTTAAATGGCGGCGCTCATCAAAGTGGCCAAAACCGTGATGCTGGCGTCACCCTGCGGTCTCTTTTTTTTTTTTCTTTTCTCCACATACGGCCTCGCGTAACGAGGTGTGGATGCTCCTGCATCATGTGAGCTGGGAGCTAGTTGATTCTTTGGTTAGTGTGTGTGGCCCCTCTGCGGCTTGGGGGGATAAGGGGGAAGAAGAGTACCCCTAGCATTGGATGGGAGGTACTGGTGAAGTCTCATCGGTCGACAAGTGGATGTTGCACGGAGTGAGAAGGACATCAACTCAGAGTAGATGACTTGGGCTATGGTACGCTTCCTTTATTTCTGCATGGTAGATTGTTATTATGATTTATGCTTTTAGTTTTGTATGTTTAATTGGGTAAAGAAAATGATTGTCTTAACATTTAAATTGATGATTGATTTTCCCATAGCCTTAAGCTCGCTTTTGATTGATTCCCTTGGATTTCAATCCCTACATGTCTTGAGTGTCCTATGGTTTTATTGATTTGTGATTATTTGCACTTATTTTTTCCTTCGTAACTAACTCATTAGTCCATGCCTGAGTAGTCGGCCTGGATCCTGATCTACAATCATCACTTCGGTGCTAATACACCTATGGATCTAAATGCCCTTCTTTTTTGTGCGTGGATGATGAGAAAATGTTGTTCCGGCCTATCGTCTACCCCTGTTGATTTTTCCAAGTAGTGTGTGGTCTTGCACCTTGATGTGTTTAGTTAACCCTAGAATTTTTTATTGTTGGCGAAGTTTTCTTTAACTTTGCATTTTTATATCTTGTTGGATATTCTCTACATTTTCACTTCTCAACTATAATATTTGAAGATGATCGAGACTATGTTTTTCCTCTACAATTATTACTTTTAAATGACAAAATTGCCCTGTTAATTCACTCTTCATTTATAGCTTTATTAACTGTGATTCTCCCTTTTATTTGGATATGTTTTTCAAGATAACATCAGTGCCATTCGTATGTTTAGACTCAACAAATTCCCTTCTCCTATTGACTGAGTTGAAAGTTTTATTATCGACCATAAATTAGACAATGATTTTTTTATAAGGCGATTGCATTTATCAGTATAAAATTTTACCTGCAAGTCTTACTTTGCGATTTTACCCCTCATATTTTTTACACCTTTGGATTTTCGTTTACCTTTTCCCTTAATTAATTTTAAGATGAGACTTAGCAAGCCTAATTTCCCACTCTTTGACCAATTATAAATCTTGGGACTGCATTTGAATCTTAATTACGCAGTGAGTTTACGAACTGTAACATCATTTGTAATTGATTTACTGTTTTCCTTCTGCAGCCTTGCCTTGCAAACGATTTTATTTGTTGACTGTCCGCCAATTTCAAGACAACAATTTTACCACAATTCGTACAATGAATACCCTGGTGTTAGATGGTGAATTTCCACTCCCATTGACCACGATTTAGCACTTTCCATTAATCTCTACACTCTGTATGAGGTGATGCATGAGCAATTGGTTAAAGCTTGTGTCCTGGTGTTGTAGAACCTCCAGTTTAGAACTGGTAGTGAAATTCTCATGATAACACTCACCTTTCCGTCTGAATTTTTACAGCGTGAATTGTTACTTGACTGTGTATTTATTTAATAACCCTCAATGCCTTGATACTCAGACTCTGCCAACATTCATACGAACCCATGATTGGGATAAACTCAACATTTTTGTGTTGTTCATGACAACGATATTCATAAATGCAATGTATTGCGAAACATAGTGGTATTATATGATTTTCATTTATCTGCATTGTCCATAAATTCAGTGATATATATATATATATATATATTTTCCTTCAATAAAACTCTGTGATGACAACCAACGATTTGAAACCCAACTATTAGGATAACGCCCATCCCTCTGGGCTAAGAATTAAATAAGATTTTTTTTTTAAGGAAGGGATAACATAAGGAATGGGGTCATGCCACGCCTTTTACCCAGGCTTATGCTGCATTTTAATTATGCCTTCGACTGAAATTTTCTTTCCTTTTAATAGAAATTCTAATCACTCCTTGCTAACCTCCTCTTAATTTATAAACCTTTTAGAAACGAAGGTTAGGGATCTGAGAAATTAATGATAGCCATACCAATGTTTATCCCTGCATTTCATATGTGTTTTACCTGCCAATCCTTGTCATTAACTGCTCTTCCCTTTTCCTGTACCTTGTTGGCGTGTTAATTATTCTGGAAACGTTTGGTGCATAGCCTTGACTCCGCGATTTTATTTATATGTATAGGTTGATTTTTTTATATATGGTTGATTCAGTGAATTGGTGTAAGGTGATATTACTCTGTAGAGTTCCCTTAAATATTTGTGCAATGATATCTTGTTGACTTAGTCCTTCTTTCAAATAGAAACATATCTAACCTTATATATTTAAGATAACAATGTTTTAGCTCGACACCTTTGCTTGGCCTTATATTTTGTAACTTAACCTTTGCGTTAACTCTACTAGTGAGATGGACAGTTTTCTTTACATGTTAGACAACGTTGATATGTCTATGATTGATAGGCTTTAGTGGTTAGAGATTGGGTTATGTACTTTGGACAACATTTGTTTTCTTACATGTTTAGGGGTAGCATTGAGTGTTGATTATTTTTACCACCGTAGATTTTAATGGACCAAATTAATTTTTATGGAATGGCTTTACCTTTGTTATATTTAATAGTCCCCATGGGCCACCTTACGACCACCTTTGTTAAGAGTAACCTTATAGTAGTTAACGCCTTCGCACTCTAACTTCATTCTTAACTTAATGGTTTTTGGTTGTTGGCGAGTCATTGTTTAGTTCGAGAAATTCTAAATCGAGCATTGTCACCTTGCGTCAAGTTGACTCATGGCTTGGGGGTGCAAGGGTAGTCTTCTCATCGTATATTTGGCTCCTACCAGGTTGGTTTGTCTTGAGTCCTTGGTATAGTTGGGTTGCAGTGCTACGGTTGTTGTCGCTCCTATCATCGAGTGACCACATGATTCTGGAGGAGGGGATCAATGCATGACCTAACGGATAGAGGTGATTGATAACTTGGCCAGAGTCTATGCTACCCGTTGCGGGCGTTGATCATCGTAAGTTGTTGTTGGTGCTCAGGTTGTAACACCTTCTTTTGTTTGGTTTTCATGCCATTAAGGTTTCAGTTATTGGTCGTTGAGACCATTGTGCCAGTAATTTGGATTGTGTCCCTTAGTCGGTAGGCATCAACGTGATTGTGTCAGGCGGGTAGTCGTTTCTATTTGTCCTTGATTATGCATGTTTCACCCAGTTGCTCAGTGTCCCAATGTTAATTTGTTGTTATCTATTTTTGTATCTGTTTGCATGGTGTGTTTCGTAAGTGATGTGGTTCAACTGTTATTATCGTTACCTTCCTATGTAAAAACAAAAAAAAAATTGCACCCTTTGCTTCGCTGGTAGTCGTAACGATAAGGGGTTGTCACAACCCCCCAATTGGTGAAGGTATAGGAGTAATGACTCAGTGAAGAGGGGAAAGGTGCAAGAACATATTGAGAGTGAATACCTAGAAAGGATGACACATCTTGACCACGTCTATGCAATCTTTAAAAAATGATGGCCAAAAATAACCAGCTCAATATTTTTTGTGCTTTCACAATACCGAATAAGTGGCCACCACATGCCCACTATGGTATTCAATGAGAATAGCTTCAACCTCCTCATGAGTGAAACAACGACAAAAAATATCATCCACCCCTCGATGATACAACATGTCACCCACAATGAGTTAGTTTTTGGCCTGATGGTGTATACGTCGTCGGTTGTGTCTTTAAATATGTTAGGGGAGATCCAATGTTTGAAGGTATATTAAAATATCTCCATACTAGGGGTCCAAATATGAGATAAGGAAGATGTTTTCATCAATGAATGAATCATCGTGAAAAATATCCTCATCCTTCTTAGGGAAGTCTAACATTAGTTCCACAAAAACTAGCGATTTCTTGGATTTCGCGGAGGTAAAATCAAGATCAAACTCTTGCAGAATCACAATCCATTTATTGTATTTCCCCCCTATTATATAGCTTTTCAATAAGTATTGAAATGGATTGATATCAGAAACCACAGTATTTTTGGAGAGAAAGATATAGTGATGTAATCTATGAACCACATGCACGGTTGTTAAGGCTATCTTCTATACATGAGAGTACTTAAGTTCATGAGAAATCATATCTTGGATAAGGTAATAGATAATGTTCTCATGGATCTTTTCATATTCTTGAACAAGAAGCATATCAATAATCCCTTCGGACGTGGAAATATAAAGCAAGAAATCTCTATTGTAGTATGCGGGATTTAACAGAGGTGTTCATACCAGGCCCTTCTTTAAAGAATCAAAGTATTCATGGGCTCACTCATCCCATATGAACGAAATTTCCTTTTTCAAGAGACACATGAAACCCTTATTTATATTGGCATTATTAACTATGAAACGACGCAGTAAGTTAGCCTTCCCCTGTAAACCCTGAAGTTGTTGAATATTGCACAGGGGAGGCAATCAAAGTATTTCCTCAACGTTCATAGGGTACACCATGATCTCATGCTCAGAAAATATGAATCCCAAAAGATGGCCAGACCTAACGCAAAATATGAATTCGTGAGGGTTCAACCAAATGAGATAATAGAAACATATTTCAAATAATAGTCAAAGGTGAGTTGGATGATCAACCCTCTTGTGAGAGTGAGCAACGAGATAGTCTGGATAAGATTTGACTATATTATTAAGGTCGTGAAATGAAAATTTCATGGGACGTTGAGAATTTTCTTCGATGTTTTTATGATAGAAAGGAATTTTCCGGTATGAAAATGTCCCCCAAGGACAAATGGACATCGACTTATGTTGATCTTCGGGATTAATTTGAATTTTATTATAACCTAAAAATTTGTCCATAAAATAAAATACCTTGCTTCCTGCACAGTCATCAATAATCTGATCAATAAATGGAGTGGGGAAGTTATACTTACGACAATATTTATTCAGGTCACTAAAATCCATACATACACGTACAATTCCTTGCTTCTTATCTAGGGGAACTAGATTGGATACCCATTCGGTCAAGGGAACCGGGTAGATGAAGACAACATTAAGGAGCTTCTCCACCTCTACCTTAATCGAGGGGACCTTCCTAGTATTTACAACCCTAATTCATTGTCGAACAAGATTAACATTTAGATAAGTTTTAATTTCATGTTCAACAACACTATGGTAGATCCCTAGAATTTCTTCATACAAATAAGAAAATACATATTCAAATTCCTTCAAGAGATCGATGTAAATCTAAATTTCTTTAGGAAAACAATCTGAACCGATATATGTGTTTTCTATTTTACCATGGGTTTGAGATATTTCGATTGTGATGGTAGGGGAAATGTTCACCATGTTTCCTTTAGAAAATATACCACGTGTATCTAAAAAAACCATGGTATAACCAACCATCTAACTAAGAATTCACTTAAACTCATCTTGTTCAATCCTTTCAAGATTTGGGAGAAAATAATATCTATTATGAAGGTTGTCCCAAGGTCTATCAGGACCAAACATGGCCTCTAATATTGCTTCATCCGAGGATAAATTATCATCAAGGAAATCATGCGAAATAGATGAGTGTGCAACACATATGGACTCTAAGATGGGATCCAACTCTTCCCTATTTGAGGAGGAAGGATCCAGTTCTGTAGTAGCTTCTTCTATATCCTGATACAAAATATCTACTATGGAAAGAGACATCGACATCTCGTTGTGTGAATGACCTTCATACAACATAGCTAGAGAAGGTAAGTTCCATTGGTCGTTGAGATATGAAGTATGAAAATGAACATACCTCCATGATGATGAGGACTCATTGGATATGGTATTAATGTACAATATTGGTGTGGAGAAATTAAAATTTCTCATCAAGGAGGAATACATTCTGACACCAAATTTATGAGTTGTCTGTTGAGAATTATCAATAATGGGGACCAAAGGTCCCACCGATGCAGAAGAACTATGATACACAAAATACAATTGGTCGATCGTCACAATATTCCCTTCGTGAGGAAATAATAAAACACAAAATATTGACGATAAATTGGTTTTCATAGTGTAAATCCAATTACACCCCAGTCACAAATTTTAGTTGAGAGGTGCATTAACCACCTTGACCTTGACCTCCAAATATTGTTGCCTAAATCGACCGAAAAAGAGGGAAGGATACCATGGGGTCTAAAACAATGTCCATCAAATGTAGTTAACATGGTCATATATTGAGAAAGCGGCAGAGAGCCAATTGATTTCCAACAAGATAGAGACATTACAGATGTCAAATCACCTTCATCAATGACAATATGCTTGATGGTAATATTCATACACTGATCCACATGGATTTCAAAGGCCACATGGTAAGGAAAGAGAGGCTTGAAATCCATGACATCGAACTAAGGTATAGATCTCCCAATTCACATAGAAAGGCATTCCATTATGTTGGACATGTCTGAAAAACCTCCAAAGTTGACATCCTGAACGACTTTTGTCCTAAATCCTCAACAACCGAGTAATTTTTTACAGCTCTGGCATTAGGATTGTGAGAAGAGCGCTTAAGGACTCCTTTCGGAATGTGAGGCAGAGGATTATTATTTTTTATATGCAATTTTGTTTCAAGATGAGGAGCATTTGAACCTAAAACCGGTTGCAAAGAACCATAATCATGAGCCCTAGTGGCTACACTAATCTCATACCAGACCATATTGATGCATTTATTCCCACCATAATGTCTCGAGGGATTTTTCCTCCCACTCGACACATTTATGGTGCGGGAGGCTTCGTTAAGCCCTAATATTGGCTCATTAACCCTTAATTGGGCAATATTAGATTAGTAATGTTATTTTATTTATGTTGGCTTTAGGCCATTAGTTATAATTATACCTCCTAGTCTCCTATATATACCAAGGAGACATTTTCATTTTGAATCATCTTGTACTTGAACATTTAAGTGTGGTAAAAGAAGGTTGCCCCCTCGAAGAGGCTTATTATCTGAAATTATCTCTTTTTCAAAGCGTTGAGTACTTTTACTTTTCCTGAGGTTTTTCTATGCTATATTGATGTTTGGTTCTTAACATATGGTATCAAAGCTCAAGGTCTTGGGGTTTCGTTGCTACATCTGAGACACCATGCAATTTTCGAGATAACTTTTTTTCTAAAACATCTCAGAAGGAACGGCTCAAAGGAAAATTAGTAGACGGAGCAAGGTACGTTGGGTTCAAAATTCAGCTCCTAAGGCCTTATACTTTCGGAGATAAAGCCTGTACAATATAGGGTTCTCGAATCATCCTGAAATGAGTCATTGTTGAATTTTTGCTATAAAATATTTTTTGTAACGTTTCCAACCTTGAAATCTGGAGGAAATTTACAGAAATTAGTAAGGTATCTGTGGTAAAAATTTCAACTTCTGGGTCATCTTAAATTTGTAGATACACCTTGTGTAAGATAGGGTATCTGACTAGTCCTATTGACTAGTCTCAAGAAGGTGTTCCAAGTAAAACAATCATAACTTATTGCTAGACTATCCAAATTGAGTGGGACTAGTTTCATTGTATCGTGAATAGTCTGTAGTATTTTGGGTGCGAGTTTCAAAATTTGATATCAATTATTTTTTGCGGGGCATGCTATACAAGTGAGATCTCCTTGAAAGGCCAAAAATAGGCAAGTTGTGAGGAAGTTACCATAAATTCCACTTAGCACTTCCAATTTTGATCAGACTTGTGGCATTATAGAGAAGAAATATCAGAGAACTACCTAAAAGAAAGTTTCATACCCAGAACAACCAAAACTTGGGAGATAGAATAGAATAAATATTTTCTAGCAGAACCGCCTCAAAAGAAAGATTCAAAAGTGATACTTGGCCAACATTCCACCGAAAAAGGGACCTTCTACACCAAATAAGCCTCCAGAAAATCCTAATTGGACTCTTGATGAAGGTGAAGAAATGTGTAGGGACATAAATGAACTACAAAAGAAGATGGATTCAATGGAACCTAAGTTGATGGATTCAATAGAATCTAAGTTGGATACTAAGATGGATTCAATGGAAGCTAAGTTGGATACTAAGACAGATGGTTTAAAAGGGAAGATCATGAAAGTATTGAAAAATTTCGTAACAGAGAAGACACCTAAAAGTGAAAATGCATCCCATGAAATTCATGATCAGGACATAAGGAAGGTGAATCAAGAATGGAGATACTCCAACTTTGGTTTGAAGACCAACCACATTCCTAAGATTGATATGAGTAAGTTTGATGGCAAGGACCCAATCACATGGATACTTCAGATGGAGCAATTCTTTGATCTCCATAATGTGCCACATACACAAAAGGTATGAATTGCTTCTTGATATTTAGAACCTAATCAATTTGTATGGTGTCAATGGCTTTGTTCTCGCAAATCACTCATCACTTGGACATTTTTCACAGAAG
>ML798054.1:123066-146072 GCA_009831015.1 Picea engelmannii | reverse complement strand
TGTACTAGGAATCCAATGGTTACAATCATTAGGAACAGTGGCTTTTAATTTTCAAGAACTTTTCATGAAATTTTTATTGGAAGGAAAAGAAATTGAGTTAAGAGGTATCACAGGGAAACCCGGTAAGGTGATAAGCTCTAATGGAATGACAAAATTATTGAAAAAGGGCATCAAGGCGTTATTGCAAAACTATGCTCACTAGATGTTCAAACATCTAAGCCATCTATTCCTCAAGATCTCTAAAGGATCATTGATAAGCATTCCATAGTATTTGAAGATATTCCCAAAGGTCTTCCACCCACTCAAAATCATGATCATGAAATTCACCTAATTCCTGGGAGTGTTCCTCCTAACATCATGCCATACAAATAGCCTTACGCCCAGAAGAGTGAAATTGAGCGCATGGTTGAATAAATGTTAGAGGCTGGCATTATTAGACCTATCCAAATTTCTTACTCTGCACCAGTGGTAATGGTATTCAAGAAAGACAGCTCATGGCGTATGTGTCCAGATTATAGAGAGCTCAACAAGATCACTATTAAAGATAAGTTTCACATTCCCGTCATTGATGAATTGTTATATGAACTACATGGAGAAATCTATTTCACAAAATTGGATCTCTGTTCAGGGTATCATCAGATCAGAATGAAGGAAGAAGATATCCCAAAAATAGCATTCCAAACTCGTAAAGACCATTATGAATTTTTGGTCATTCCTTTTGGCCTTACAAATAAACCTTCCACATTCCAAGGGTTGATGAATTCCATTTTCAAGGCCTTCCTTCGAAAATTTGTGCTAGTATTTTTTGATGATATACTAGTCTATAGCAAGTCTTTGGAGGATCATCTGCTACATGTTGACAAGGTGCTACAACTACTAAAGGAGCAACAACTATATGCCAAACCATCCAAATGTTTCTTTGGAGCAAAGGAGGTAGATTATTTGGGTGATATTGTATCTCATGAAGGTGTCAAGGTAGACCCTAACAAGATTAAGGCCATGATGGACTGGCTGATTCCCAATGGACTGGCCGATTCCCAAAACATTAAAGAATCTTAGAGGATTTTTGGGTTTGACAGGTTACTACCGCAAGTTTGTTCGGAACTATGGAAGAATAGCAACACCTTTAAAAACACTAACTAAGAAGGATGCATTTTCATGGACTCCAGAGGCAACTAAAGCTTTTGAACAACTTAAAGAGGTGATGTGTAAAGATCCTGTCTTGACCACTCCAGACTTCAGAAAAATTTTTATTGTGGAATGTGATGCCTCGGGAAATGGAATTGGTGTTGTCCTAATGCAAGAAGGAAGGCCCATGGCTTTTGAAAGTTGATAACTCAAGGGAAAGGACTTACACAAACCCATTTATGAGAAATAAATGATGGCAATACTACATGCATTGAAGAAATGGCATCCTTACCTAATAGGTAGGAACTTCAAGGTCAAAACAGATCATGATAGTCTTAAATACTTCTTGGAACAAAGAATATCTTCAGAAGAACAACAAAAATGGGTAACCAAGATATTGGGTTATGATTTTGAAATCATCTATAAAAAGGGGAAGCAAAATGTTGTGGAAGATGCACTCTCAAGAAAGGATGAAGATGTTGAGGCCTTTATTTATGTTATCTCAATCATCCAACCCGATTGGATAATAGAAGCAGGGGATGAATGGAAGAATGATGGAAAAGTGTGGATTCTCATTGAAAGGTTGCAACAGGATTCTGGTGCATCAGATACATTTACATGGAAAAATGATTCACTATGGTACAAAGATCACTTATATTTATGTAAGAACTCCCAACTCAAACAAAAGGTACTATTGGAATTGCACACCTCTCCAGTAAGAGGGCACTCAGGATTTTTGAAAACCTATCATAGAGTCAAGAAGGATTTTTTTTGGGATGGCCTTAAAACTGATGTTCGAAGGTTTCTGGCAGAATGTTTGGTTTTCCAACAAAATAAGGTGGAAACAATTAAGACCCCATGTCTTTTACAACCATTATCCATCCCAAGTCAGCACTGGGAGGAGGTTTCCATGGATTTCATCACAGGGTTACTAAAGTCTGAAGGAAAGAGTGTCATCATGGTGATTATTGATAGACTGACCAAATACGCACACTTTTGTGAACTCTCTCATCCCTTCAAATCTAGTACAGTTTCCACCGCATTCATGGAGATAGTTCAAAAGGTACATGGCAGCCCAAAGATTATTGTAAGTGATAGAGATCCCATCTTCACTGGACATTTTTGGATAGAATTATTTTCTTGTTTGGGTACTCAATTGGCTCATAGTTCATCCTATCATCCTCAATCTAATGGACAAACTGAGATAGTGAACAAATGTCTGGAAGGATACCTTCATTGCTTCGTCTCTGATAAACAAACACAATAGCTCAAATGGTTACCCTTGGAAGAATGGTGGTATAACACTTCCTTTCATACTGCAACAAAAATGACACCATTTATGGCACTTTATGGATACCACCCTCCTTCCATCACTTCTTTTCTAAAAGGAAAATCTAAGGTTCAAGCAGTGGAAGATCACATCGAGAATCAAAAACAAGTTCTCCAAATCTTAAAGGACAACCTGACCATGGCACAAAATCGCATGAAACAACAAGTATATCAACATCGTAGTGAAAGAATTTTTGAAGTAGGGGATTGGGTATTTTTAAGACTACAACCATACAAACAGATGTCCCTCAAGCAAGCCAAGAAGGATAATAAATTATCACCAAAGTACTATGGCCCTTATAAGGTATTGCAAAAGATTGGTACTATGGCATACAAATTGGAGTTGCCTGCATCTTCACGAGTACACCCAGTTTTCCATGTTTCATGCTTAAAGAAGGTTATAGGCGACAAGATCAGAGTTCAAACTATATTTCCAGAACTTGGCTAGGAAGGAAAAATCATATTGGAGCCTGAAGCCATCACTGACACAAGAATTCACCAACTGAGGAATAGATCCATTTCATATTATCTCATTAAATGGAGGAAACTACCGGATGAAGATTCCACTTGGGAAGATGAGTCTTTTATAAAAAATCATCCAGAGTTACTTAAGAGTTGCGGACAACACTTGTCTCAAGGGGAGGGGCATGTTAAGCCCTAATATTGGCTCACTAACCCTTAATTGGGGCACATTAGATTAGTAATGTTATTTTATTTGTGTCGGCTTTAGGCCATTAGTTGTAATTATACCTCCTAGTCTCCTATATATACCAAGGAGACATTTTCATTTTGAATCATCTTTTACTTGAACATTTAAGTGGGGTAAAAGGAGGTTGCCCCCTTGAAGAGGCTTATTATCTGAAATTATCTCTTTTTTAGAGCGTTGAGTAATTTTCCTGAGGTTTTTCTATGCTATATTGATGTTTGGTTCTTAACAGGCTCCCGAGCTCACATTTTGATTATATGGAAACATGTTAGTCAGAACATTAGGTTGTTTCACTATGAGCCTTGAGGATTCCTCAATTTTTTGGCACAAGTGGGTAAGGTGATCTTCTTTACAAAGTTTACATGGAAAATTCACCTTCCTCTTTTCTTTCTTGACCTCACTAGCATTATTATTAGATTTATTATTATTTTGGTCTTCCTCTCTTTTATTATTATTATTATTCTTTCCACCCTTATGATTATTAATATGACCTTTCTTCTTGTTCCCTCTGGGTTTCTCATTACCATTTGGGTTCATTGACTTTATGGAATGCAAATCTTCTTACTGGATGGGTGAGGATGAATTTGTATCTTGTCATGTTGCACACTAGTTAATAGACAAATATTTCAGTTGGTTCCTAACCTGATATGCATACTTGGCCCTTGCAAATCTTATGATGCCATTAGCATGAAGCCTATGATTTTTTATAGGATCAAAATTTGACCACAGTGCATTAGGATTTATTTCGTAAATCATCCCAGATTGAGCATATATAAGATCCAACTGGTGGGATTTAAACATGGCCTCTTCCTCAAATGTTAGCATGTATGTAGAAACATCCTTTGAAATGTGAGGCAATAGGGACTTGAGTAACCATTCCAATATAAAATATGGAGGAATGTAAGCTTTAATCAACCTCTTCCTTATACTCCACTCTTTAATATGATCTGAGATGTGGGTGGCTTTGTATTGAAGAAAAGCCAATAAAATTTCTATGTTGGCATTGTAACCAACCAGTAATTGGAAGTGGTTGAGAGAAAAACCAAGACCATCGCATTGAAATTTCATTAAGTTCCCTGGGGTAACTCGATATAACATTTCGAGACAACCCCCATAACAGTGCGTTGAATTAGTCTCAAGCAAATAGAGTCATCATTAAGGGAGTTATACGAGAACCATAGGTGAATGGTAGTCACATGATCACTTGGGTCCTCACTAGTCTTTCCCTCAAACTTTAAAATGTCAGAGAGAAGATTGGTAGTGTCGGGGGTCCATGATGGATCATGACACACTGGGTTGTTGATCAAGTTTGAAAAGTCTAGAAGATTTAGCATGGCCATAAAAGGGAGTCATGGTTGTGGCGTTTGAGACCATTCTCATGGGAAAGACTGGTTTTGAGATATCATGGGCCAACAAAGGTTTTGGTATACACCATGGCCCTATCCGATAGGATAATATCCTCCTCCCAACCGATTCATAAAAGGTTGTAAGGAAATCATCACCCAGGAAGATTTTTGTGAGGAGAAAGTGACATGATACGGGTTACTCTAGTGAGGATATATGTTTCCCCCAGACAAGGTAACTTTAGGCAGGGTGTTTCCCATACCATAAAATTGAGTCCCTCATGGTGAAACACTAGATATTATAGGAAGTTTTTCCATGATAAAATCATTCGTAGGAAGATGTCATTTGGAAGAAGGATGGATAGATGGGATATAATAAGTAGAAGGACTTCCCATTTGAGCACTCCACCCTGGAAAATTATAGCTAGGATTGGGTCCAGAGGAAGGAGGACAAATACCTCCTATTGTGGGAGTTGGTTGAGGGATATGACTCCAACCAAATGAAAAAGGAGTATAAGGAGGTGATGTGCTCCTAGATCCAAAACTAGTATTTACATTAGACGTCAGAACAGACGATGAAAAGTACAAAGACATGTATGGAATACCAAAAGAGAAAGGATTGTAGGTCCAATGCATTGATTGAGTACTATGATTAGATGTTCCTCCATTGAATACAAAAGGATTTGTTCCCATGGTCTGAACATAGACCATGGGTTGGGTAGAATTAAGTGAGGGATTCTCCGGAAACCAAACAACTAATGATGAGGGAGTCGAGGGGACTCTAATAATCATTGTGGAGGCTAGAGTTGAAGGGCTTCCTGACACATTCATATATGAATCAATACTTATAGTAGTATGATCACAAGCCTGAGAAGAAGAGACATATGTACCATGTTTATTAACTCTAATCCTTTTAGGAGGTGGCTTTGGTAACATACCAAATTGTGATACTTGACAAAAAAGATGATGAGACCAACAAGGAGGCTTGTCATACTCCATGATGACTCAAAAATCACAACATAAAACCAAAATCCTAAGGAAACCTAATAAACAAAGAACACACTCTTGAATAAAAATAAAGGCCAATGCACACAGATAAGATATGATGGTTGAAGGGACCTCCCGAAGTAAAGAAGGTATGTGTATCCCAGGAGGGAATGGCACTCCTGAAAAATAGAGTGGAGATAACATAATCATTTATAAGGACCCTCGTGAGTTTCACAAGGCATTCAGTTAGATTCCTCCAGAGAAAAAATCCTCCATAAATTTTTTGTGTTGTCTGATCCCTATCTAACTCAGGGTACTTGCAAAATAACCCATGCAAGCAACCTATGTGGATACCTACATCAAGAAACTAAATTCGCCATGGTATAACCAATTCTCAAGTGAGCATTCACAGGTCCGGTCCACCATATGGATAGGGTATAAAATATTAAAGTCTCAAAAGCAACGCCTGTCAAGGAGGTAAAGGAACTAGCGAAACCACCAAATATGAATAGAAACCAAGAAATATCTTTGATGCTAGGAAGGTCTTAGAGGGATATCACTGCAACCACCTTCATGTGACCTCGTGCTTAAATCTAGTGTGAGTGGATCCTCCTGAGGACACCAATTATACAATGGTTTGAGTTTTATAGTCTTGGAGAAGTTTTCTCACAAAATTCTATTTGAAGGCCCTAGGTCCTACACTTGTTTGTGTACCCTAAAAAATAAAATCGATTCTAATCAATTTTAACTATTCAACATTAATTTTAGTGGATTATTCTTACTCAAGAGTCTGGATTGTGAAAATTATGGAGTTATGACTCAGCATATATATAAAAAATAAGAAAATGTAAAAACATTGCTAAGTACTAGTGTTGATTTTTAAAGAAATGGTATGCTTCTAAATGTTTTTCTCAAGATGTAATCTTTTCAATTTCAATGAAGTGGAATCTTTCCTATCATGCCAAAACTACAGTAACTCATAGGTATTCCCTAAATTGATGATGTTAGCTTTTGTGCCCACCTGGCATGCCTCTGTCTAACTCTGCAGAGTTCATAAATTCACCCTCTATGCACGGCTATTAGAACCCGCACTGTTCTGTCATACTCTCCTGGTGTGAAGCCTGAAAGACCTCTCAAGCTTGAAGTCAAAACAACTCCTACAAATGCATAAACATAACGTACATTCACAACATATAAAGAACACTCACAGACATTCATTTAACACATAAATATGCAGGAAAAATTGTTTTTCGTATTAAAATGGAAAATGCTTGTTTGTACAAGGTGTTCTTGAGCACGGCCTGTAACAAGGTCTCAACTCCTTCTATTCTTCTCTCTACTCGTAGACCCTCTACCATCTACCATGAGATCCAATTACCATCTGAAGATATTTTACATGAGGAGGCTCTTAGAGCGCTTCCCTCCAACCTACCTACCCTATTCAATAACATTGAATGGGTTGTCTAGTCCACAAATCGGATCTAGATCTCAACCTTTACAAACATTTAAAGGCCTACCTACTCTAATGCCTGCACAAAGGCATGGCTCCATGGCTCAACAACCTACAACATTTATTACATTCAAATTCAAAATTGAAGATGAGGCTGGGCCTCTCTTTAGCCTTCAATGCATGTGTTGACGTGGCTGACTGGCTGGCTGGCTAACGTGGAGAGATGCTCCTGCATCATACTCCTCAGCTGCAAAATTCATGATATCTTTCTCATGAGCTTCCCATCTCAGCTATTGAAATCCTCCTTGATCCCAAACAAATTTCTGGAGTTGTTCATCTTCTCCATCTCCCTTTTGCTACTGTTGTTGCTTCTGCACTGTTGCAGTTGCTTCTTTCCTTTTGCTTAGCCTCTCCTTGCTGACAGTTTCTGCTAACCCTACCATCAGCCTGCTAACCCTGTCATAAGGCATTGAACTCATTGAGCTGATGCTCAATGAATTCCTCTGAAAGGTACCTCTCTCGGAACCATTCCTTGAATAGTTCCCATGACACATCTTCGATGGCCATGTTCAACTGGGGTAGGAGTGTCTTCCACCATAAAAGAGCGCTCCCCTTCAGTTGAAAGACCATCATGCGGACCTTCATGTTGGAGGTATAATTGTAAAGTGAGAAGCACATCACTATGTTTTCCAACCATGCCTTGGCGGTGGTGTCATCCAGGGCACCAAAGAACTCGGGAAATTTGACCTTCTCAAGTTCACGGTGAATGCTACCAGTAACAGTCGGTGCGCGCGATTGAATCTCAGCGGGCGCTGACGCTCTAGCCTCATCTCTGTCCAAACGGCTGATCAGTGCCTCAGACATGCACTGAAAGGATCTCATCATCCTGACTACATCTCCAACTACTATCTACTCCTGTTCGAGAACCTGCTCGTCTCCCTGGGGGTTAGACCCCTCAGGTGTGGATGCTACTGGAGGCATCGTGCCTCCTCCCCTAGCACCCCATCGTCTGCCTCCACAATTTCCTCTAACCATGATTACCTGGATGAACACAAGTCAACGGAATTATCAACAGTATAATCAAATCATAACAACGAAATTCTTAGCGATCCCAAGTCATGGGTTGAACCCGTTCTAATACCATATGTAACGACCTCCTCGTTACGCCGACAAACCTCTTATAACAAGTGAAATTTTTTTTTTTTGTGTGTGCGTGTGTACAAGGGTAACAAGACGTTATACTCTGCACTGCCACATGACGATGCATCATGACGCATGCAACTACGATATCAACATAAAGATCTAAGACACACATCAACATATGTCGGTAAAGAACAACAATCAACTGACCAAATAAGAAGACTGACTACCCGCCCGTCCTACCCTGCAATGGTTAGGACCTCTAAGACACATAAGAAACACTCAAGCCCAGGTTCCCATCGATTTTAACCATTTAAGGTCTCAGGATTGGCGAATGCTCTGAGGAACATGGAGGTGTCTACATCCCACCCGACACTAGCAGACCCAAATTACAATCTAAGGACATTTGCACTAACAACCCCACGCACCCCAGAAAAATACACATAATTAAAATCTATATCAACAGACTTATCAATATTATTGATACGTGTAAGGTTTTCAATCAAGAATTACATAAGGAAATCAACATGAGGGATATTTCAATATTAAGTGGCACACCCTCAAGGAAATGAAAATTAAGAAACACATTTCCAAGTCACTTTCATAACCCTACCGATGGGAGGAACTTCTAATAAACACTGCAACTTGAGTACCACTACTGATAAGTGTATATGGAAGTTACGACATGAAAACCAAAAGCGATAGCAATTAATTAAGAAATTTTTGTTTTTCTTTATTTTATCCCTTTTTTTTCTTTAATGCAATAAGCAAAAATGTCTAGTTCTAAGAAATGAATAATAAAACAAATTCATTGATGTCATTAGTAAAACATATATTAGATTTATATAACATCTATTTTCTTTTAAATACTTGATCTCAAATAGTAAGAGAACCATTATTATATTTAAAATTTTATTGCATCAACCATACATTTATTTTGATAATACACTTATATATTAAGTAATATTTAAAAGCTAACTAGATTGTCAAAATTATGATTGAGCCATTAATCTTGTTAACCTCAGTAATCATCTTAGACTGACTACTACCATTAAAATGAATAATGAAGCGGTGAACAAGGCGTTTAAGGACAATAATCGTTCATCTAATGTAAGTGAATAACAAGGCACCCCGTTTAAAAAAAAAAAAAAAAAAGTAATTAATATTGCATTAATACTATTACTGCCAGGTGGAAAGATAAACTGAGGTAAGGAATGTGGCATAAATTTCACAGCCAAACGAATTTCCTTTTTGATGTTGTTCATCTAACAATTAAACTTACTGCCTATTTAAAAATTTATGCCAACGACTGTCAATGAGCTGGATTCTGTTAGGTTTAGAAAGGTTTTTTCCAGTTTAATTATTACTGCACTTCTATCAATAATTAAGGGGGCAAACTGAGGTTGAAAATCCATTTATGTAATTAAATTTAAGGCTGAGAGCCCGAAAAGGGGATTTCCAAAATGGAAAAACACAGTGCAACACTCCAGCAAGTGAACTCGAAGAATTAAAATGCTTAAACGTGGGTGATTCTATAGCCACACAGTCAGAGTTTTCACAAAATAGTGGAGGTGTAAACAGGTAGAGGGAATTCAGTTGGGAGCCACCAATCGTGGGTGTTAATTAAGGTAAAGCGGGAGTGAAATCAGACAGAGACTGTGCAAGAATCTAAGTCTATCAATCAAGGTTGAATTCTGGGCAAGCATTATAATGAGAGTCAGATGAAGCAGTGCGATTGCCGAGAGAACTCCATCATAATTTCGTGTTCAACACGATAGCTGTCACGTATAACTTAGCGGAGGATTGGGTTAGTTACAACCAAAATTCATAGGGAGAAGGGTGCACACTACTAAAAAAAACAAGAAACAGGTGCGAATGAAAGGACTTGCACCAACCATCCCTGAAATAATAATTGACGTTGACCAAGATAGTTATAGGATAAATTATGAGGATCGTTGGAGTGAAGCCATGAGGTAACTCACAACAGCCAAACGGAGAAACCGATGCATTCATCACAAGGAGGATCATGCAATACTGCATAGTCACATTTGTGGTCAACCAAAAACACAGTCGACCAACCTTACTAAACACTGGAAAGACATCACATAGTAGAAATCATGGTTCATCTTAGCCAAGGTAAAATAATTCATGAGCAGAGGGCGCAGTGTTTAAATTTCTTCAATCAAAAAGGTTGTCTGTGGTAAAAGAATTCGCTTCTATAGGAGTCGTAAGAGATGTAATTTAAACATAATTTACAGTAAACAAAATGGACATATTCACATTTTAAATTAGCATTTGAACATCAATCATTGAGTCTGAACAACCAAATCTTTGATATTTTTTTAAAAGAAGAACATCCCAACAAATTGACGAGCTGAGATTTAACCATTTACTAAACACCCTGAGTAAAATTGTATTAAACAAACACCCTGGCAGTCTGGAGTGAAGGACTTGTAGCCGAGTCAACACCGGGAAATCGATCAACTGACCAGAAGTTAAATACAAGGGTTGGTTGTGCGTATTCGCCCCCAAGACAAAAAGTGCATTCGAAGGGTTGAGGACGAGATTATTTTCATTGGCTAAAATATGTAATAATCAAGTAAAGGTTCGTTGTTGTCAAGGAAAAACTTTACTATCAACAAGGGTAAAACAAAGTGGGGGTGATGGTGAATACATATTTCTTTCATTAACCAGAGATAAGAATAACCAAAACTAAAAATCAAGAACTATAACAGAACGTTATACAAACTTAACATCAGTTTTTACTTTTCCAAAATACGAGCAGATCCAAGCATACATCCTATTACGATCTACTCAACATAATTGAAAAACATACCGTTTCATGTTTGCCTGCCTCTGACATCCACGCGCTTTGTGCCGCTCCTTATCGCCGACCATCTAGACTACACCGGTACCTCCCAGCCAACGCTATGGGTACTCTGCTTCCCCCTTAGCCCCTCGAGCTGCAAAGGGGCCACACACTATCTAGATGGTATGTCTAGCTCCTAGCTCACCTCGCAAGGCTAAGCTACCACTCCTATCTGAGCTGGGAAATCCCAACTCCTCATAAGTAAATCAGTCAAGTCACTAATCCGACAGCATAACGTTGCGCTAACAGTCGATCCCCCAACTTCCTCCTCCTTCCTCTCTTTTATAGAGTCTTAGAACTTCCAAAACTTTATTTAATTTAAGTTTTTTTTTCAAATTCTTCTAATAATTCTCCTTGGCACAAGTGTTGTCCATCCCCCACTTTCCTCCAATAATTATTTTCTTTAAATTACTAATTGTCTCATTTCCCTCACCCACCTAGAGTTGCTCCTAAATTTACTCCTAGGTGTTCCTAGATTCCCTTACAGGTTTAAATACTTTCCCTAAAATGAACTTGCTAATTTAGTTCAATTTAGAAGGTTCTTAAATGCAGATTCTTTACTATGTTGACCTCGCTTTTTATCATAATTCCCCCTCTTTCCCTTATTATGTTTCCTCCATTCGTTAGTTTCCTAATTTTTATTATTCCCTTCTTTCCCCTTTTTATTAGAGTCAAAATGCCATTTGCGCAAATTAACCTCTTTTCCATTTTATTAATAATTTAATATCTTTTACACTTTCACAAGTTAAATAATTAAATTCTTCTTTACCCCCCCCTTTTTCCACATATTTTATTTAAGTTCTTACTCTCTTCATTTTACCCAAAAATTTATGAAGTCCACAATTATTACTTAAGCGATTTTTTATTTTTTTATTTTAAACTTTATTATTTTATTTTTAGAGAGATAAATTCTTACGGGTAGACAAAATTTTACCCCTAGCGAAGTTTTAGACTTAGGACTTAGATTCTGAACTAGGTGACATTAAAATTGAGAAGTTGTTTTAAAATTTCTTAAATAAATATTAGTCTTAGGGCCATCTAGGTTCGTTCCTTTAACACCATCAACGCGACGTGCCCTTCAAGAC
Organism: Picea engelmannii; assembly: GCA_009831015.1. NCBI lineage: Eukaryota > Viridiplantae > Streptophyta > Pinopsida > Pinales > Pinaceae > Picea > Picea engelmannii. The sequence continues at coordinate 134,035 of ML798054.1, read as the reverse complement.
GCACTACGTGCTCCAATGGTACCACTCGCCTCTAGTGTTTCTTTTGCGTGACATGCCCTTCAAGATGCACCATGTGCTCCAACGGTGCCACTCACTTCTTGACTGATTGGTAGACATCAATAACCCCTGGAGTCAATACTCCACCAGGTGAACTTGTGGGATACTAAGGACTTCTAAGGAATAAGTCCCCCGCCTTATTGTGCAGCCCTTATAATCATCGTGAGTGACTATCGCAGTATGCCCTCACGGTATCGTGGGTCCTCTCAAATTAGGTAATCGTTAACCTACGGTTTGATCCACGGTGGGAGTTCTAGTAGGTTGCAGTAGGGATATTATCCACACCTCTCCCTCAACCTCTCTGGTAGTCGTGTGTGTGGCCCCTTTACTCCATTTGTGAGTTTGGTTGGCAAGCTATCATCAACCTGCATCATCAACAATCATGTTAGACATGTCCACATCATATCATCTAATCAAGTGTACTAAAATCACAGTAAAACAATCAAACCCCAACAACACACTCCCTGACTCGATCCGGATTCCAAGGGGTTTTGTCGATGCCTCAACATCCTCAAGGTCCAAAACCCTACACACTCAATAAAACTGAGTCAATAGCACCTGTCTATGTCAATGTAGTAAAACATCATGTCATCTATCATAATGCATCATAATCAAGGACAAAAGTTTTAGTATCATAATAGTCTGGATCACTTGCGAGCAAGTGTCCTCAAAGAATAAGTTTTCTCAGTGCGCTAGAGAGGGATGTTACACATTCTGACCTTCATATTGCTAGAATAGTTGTATATCTGGAAATATTTTTTTATGTCTAATAACCATGCTTCAACTTCCTCCTCTATTCTAGATTCTCCATCAAAGGTAGCTAGTTTAATTTTCTTAAATTCTCCTTCAAGGTGGTCTACTCGTTTTCTCTTTCTGTCTATTTTTGTTTTGTCCTCGGCTGAAGGTGTACCTTCAGATGAACTATCTCCTTCTTATGCTTTAGGCCCGGAGTTCTTGGAGGCCCTTTTTCTGACCTCTTCTTCATTTTTATCATCCTTGGGGATTTTCTTTGTCACTATACTCCGCAACAAGACTTCATTTATCTTTTTTTCTCCTGTTGTGCTTTCTTCAGTTTCTCATTGTCATCTTTGAAAAACCTATAGCTCAACAATAAGATTCCTCATTGTTTTCGACACTTCCATAGGTCAACTTTCGTCACTATTCTATGTTGGATCTCCATGAGGTCTCTGCTATGGATTTCCTTCAATTCTGATTTCTACATCATCCTGAGCTACCATAATTAACACAAAATAGAAAGGGTTTTATGTTTGTAACAATAAAGGTTTACTAATTTTGCATAAATCTAAATATATGCTAAGAAACTAATGTGGCCCTATTAGAGGTCTAGTGTTGTAACATTTTCTATGATACCATATGTAATGAACCTCATATTTACCATAAAGAAAAAAATTCTTTATATAATTTCTCGGTAGAAGTAGGAAAAACCCTAAGCTCTAAAACTCTATTGTAAGCTCTGTTATAAAACTCTACTACAAAATTCTATTATAAAACTCCTAATTCCTACCTAACCCAATATGTTTGACTATATTATCTTGATTTGTCTGAGTAGGAAGGTTACAAGAGACGACCCCCCTCAAGGCTTTAAAAATTCCCTTTTTACCTTCATTTCAAAAACCTCTATGCATAGGGACTATGTGTTTAATGTGTAACCTTACGATCAATACTACACTCACCTTTTCCACATAAGGTGTCCATGATCATGCACAAGTCCACTTGAATAAATTAACCTTAGGGAACCATATTTGGTTCCCATCAAAAGCCATGGGTCAGGTTTAAAGACCAGTCACTATCATAAACTACCAAGCCATATCATCGGTGGAAATTCAACAACATGGGTCGAATTGTTGACTAAGACTAACATAGGGGGTGTGGAAAAGACATTCCTTAAGTGGGGAAAGGCTCACTGTCAGGGTAGTTAAATCTCTGTAACAATCATAAATGGTAGTCCAACTAATCACATTGAATTCATCTGTCTCTACACTTGAAGTTTCACATCGACTGATGCAATCGATCCCACCCCTTGGAGAACAATCGCTCTCACCAGGACCTTCTCTTTTCTCAGCCCAAATAACTCAATAGTTCTTATATCTCCCAATCAGGAGATCTGCACCCACAGTTCACTTCGCGCGACCCTCCTTTCTTGACTTATCGGAGGATCAGAATTTCGCAACTCACGAGTTCACTATCTATCTTTTGGGTTCTCAAATCCCCGAGACCCGATGAGCTCAGATGACGACGACTCACAGTCTCGCTCCCTCGGAACTTCGTCGTTCGTGAGTTTGAATAACTCCTGCCTCGAGTTCCGAGGTCCGAGTGGCCGATACCCGAGTATCACTACCTCATCTCCTCGTGTCCTCGCCGCTCACGAGACCAATCCCTTGATCCTTAAACTCTCGAGACCTGATGTCCCGAGATCACATGCCACGTCACCACTCCTGTAGTCCCCACGATCTATGAAATTCTTCAGAACTTCGTGCCTCGCAACCTCACAATCTACGTGGGCAACCTTCCAATCGCTTCCACGCGAAACACCAATATACCCGATCCACGAATAGAGCCACGCTCCCTGTGATTCTGATCGATGCCCTTTCTCTCTCGAACTTCGAACTTCTTCTACTGCACTGTAGACTTCCTGTCCACCTTCCTCCTTGCGTAACTCTCGAACCAGAAGTGTCTCTCCATGAGACCTATGCGCCAACCTGCTCGTGTAACTTCCCCACTACCCTTTGAAAAATCTTACACGCACCTCTTGCGGCAAATCTTCAATCATGGCTAAGTGATAAAGCCTTCGATCCTACGCACCCTTGCAACAGAAATCTTTTGACCCTTTTCTCAGAATCGCAACTTTGGGACTTCATCTAGCCTACGCACACCTTGCACGGCTCTGGTGCCAAATCTGCACTCTTCGAGATATGAGAACAAAATCTATCTCTAGGTAAAACCCTGCAGTCACGCACTCCTTGCAGACAAATTCAACTGCACTCCTTGCAGGAATCCTCTGGTTCACTTAGAGAAACAATTGAAACTCATTCTATCTCTTCTTCAGACTTCAATTTAACCATGAAATCACATACACAACATATAAAAGAAAATGCATGATAGGAAGCAAATACTCATGATCATAACATCAACAATACACAGAGAATAACACAACCATGGAATTGAATCAAAGCTTTTCTATTAATTCAATATCTGTACATGGGTGTTCTTCTTACAATTCTCTGCTTTCTCTTCTTGCTCCTGTTTGATAATAATACAATGATACAAAGGAGGGTTTCTATATCCATTTTCCCTCTCGAGCTTTTAGGCTATCAAATATAGAATTAAATGTTCTATCTACTTTACATTAAATCTATTAAATGCCTCAGCTACCTAAGGACGAGAGCTTATCTGCTCAAGGTCCATTACAATATACAAAGTGCACTTCATTAAATTACCATATTAATATTTGGTGCAACAATATCAAGTTGTTTCAAAATTTTGTGCTGGCGTTATCCAGCTATCCTCTGCTTTCGTGTTGGCTCGCTTGATGTGGGTGATGCTCCTGCATCATACTCCCTGGCTTGAAAATTTTCATGGGCTCCTGTCCATGAGCTCCTGCATGGTCTGTCCATTCTTATGTATAACTGCCTCAGTCTCCAAGCTGGAATCTTCCACTGGGTGGTTCTTCCATTTCACCAGGTACTCGAAGTACTGCTTTAGCATGGTCTTCTTTCCCACTCGCTTGTCCAGTATGCACTCCATCTGCGGCTTTTGTGCAACTGGTAATTGCTTCTGCCACTGGACCACTGGTTCTTCTGTTCCAGCGTCTTCTTCTCCAGCCTTGTATGGGTATAAATCTGAAACATTAAATATCGGAGATATTCCGATGCCATCTGGCAACTCAATCTCATATGCATTCTCTCTGAATTTCTTCAGGACTCTACAAGGTCCGATTTTCTTCATCTTCAGCTTATTATATGTTCCCCTCGGGAACCTTTCCTTCCTCAAGTGTGCTAGAACCAAATCACCAACTTCAAACTGAGGTTGTCTCTTCCGCTGATCTGCTCTATGCTTGTATTCTTGATTTGATTTCATCAGTCGCTGCTTCACCTGACTGTGAAGTTCCTGCATCGCCTCAGCGAATTCTTCTACACTAGCACTGCTAGTCATAGCCTGTTCTGACTCCCTGAGTTCAGAAACTCCCCTCGGTTGTGTTCCATACACAATCTGGAATGGGATTTTTCCTGCACTCCGATTCACCAAATCGTTGTACGCGAACTCTGCCTGTGGTAATATCTGGTCCCAACTGTTGTGGTGCTCTGTCACCAAGCTTCTCAACAAGTCTCCCAGACTCCTATTGACCACCTCGGTCTGTCCATCTATCTGCAGATGGTAAGATGAACTAAAAGCCAAGTTAGTCCCTATCTTCTTCCATAGCATCCTCCAAAAATGACCTATGAACTTGGTATCCCTGTCCGAGACTATGCTTCTCGACAATCCATGTAGTCTAACGATTTCTTTGACAAACAAATTTGTGATGTGCGTTGCATCGCTGGTCTTCTGGCATGGAATAAAATGTGCCATTTTTGAAAACCTTTCCACCACCACAAAGATGGAATCAACCCCTCTTTGCATCCTCAGCAAAACCAATACAAAATCCATGTTGATCGCCTCCCATGGCCTCTCTGGTATGGGCAACGGCTGATAAAAACCCGTGTTCTGTTTTCTTCCCTTTGTGTGTTGACAAATCCTGCATCTGTCAACAAATCGTTTAACATCTGCTCGCATGCCCGGACAAAAATACGATTCGCTCAGCTTTGTGAATGTTCTTCCATGTCCAAAATGACCTACTAATCCACCACTATGCTTTTCCTTCACTAAATTCTCCCTCATGGAGCAATTCAGAATGCACAGCTGATTGCCCCTGAAAAACAATCCGTCCTAGATCATATAGTCTATCCACAGACTCCTATCTCTGAGAACTGGATTCTCAGCTACTTCGTACTCTTCTCTGAAGTCTGCATCTCCAGCATACATGTCCCTCAGGTTTTCAAATCCTAATGTTTTGACTCGGAACTCCTGCAACAACAAGCATTTCCTGCTCAAAGCATCAGCCACTTTGTTAGCAGTTCCTGAAATGTGTTTGATCACAAATGTGAAATTATGCATGTACTCTACCCATTTTGCATGCTTTTGGTTCAACTTCTCCCGTTGACTTACAAACTGCAATGCATGATTGTCGCTATAGAGAAAAAATTCCTTGGGTATCAAGTAATGCCTCCACTTCTTCAATGCCTGTATGATGGCATAAAATTCCTTATCATATGTGGAGTATTTCAGCTTTGCATGATCCAGTTTCTCACTGAAATATGCAACCGGCCTGTCATCCTGACTCAAGACCGCTCCTATAGCATATCCGCTCGCATCACATTTCACCTAAAATGTCTTCTGGAAATCAGGCAACACCAAAATTGGTTGCTCTGTTATCTCTGCTTCAACAAAGTGAAACTCTTTTCAACCTCTGTTGTCCAATGAAAAACTTTATGCCGCTTCTTCATGGTGTCCATCATTGTTGTGCTAATTCCACTGAAATTCCTAATGAATTTTCGGTAGAAACTAGCTAAACCATGGAAACTTCTCACCTCGAAAACATTTCTCGGTGATGGCCAATTCCTTATCACTTCCACCTTCTCCGGATCCATCTTCAACTCATTCGTTGAAATAACAAAACCCAAATAAATGAGTTCCATCTTCATGAAGGAACATTTCTTCATGTTGACCAATAGCTTCTCCTGCTGCAGTCTTCTCATCACAATGGCCAAATGATTTAAATGCTCAGCCTTGGTCTTGCTGAAAATCAGTATATCGTCCAGATATACGACGACAAATTTTCTAATGAACTCCCTCATGACTTCATTCATTAGTCTCATGAAAGTGCTTGGCACGTTTTTCAAACCAAACGACATGACCAGCCACTCGTACAAACCTTCGTTTCTCTTGAATGTTGTCTTCCATTCATCTCCCTCTCTCATGCGAATCTGATGGTATCTTCTCTTGAGATCAATCTTTGAAAAATAATTTGCCCCACTCAGGCAATCCATCATATCATCCATCCTAGGCAGTGGAAATCTGTACCTGATGGTGATTTTGTTTATCGCTCTGGAGTCTGTACACATCCTCCAGCCTCCATCCTTCTTCGGACTCAGTATTGTCAGAACAACACATGGACTCAGACTCTCTCTGACTAGTCCTTTATGCAGTAGATCCTATACCTGCCTTTTGACTTCTTCATTCTCCTGTGGCATCAATCTGTACGCAGCTTTATTCGGCAAACTGGCTCCAAGTATGAGGTCTATGTGGTGACTCACACTCCTCATTGGTGGCGACGAACGAGGTAGTTTGTCCATGATGATATCAACAAACTCTCCCAATAGTTCCTGGATATCATCTGGCAAGTCATCCACTCTTGTGCTAGTCAGGACAATCCTCGGTTTCTTGACCACAAATAATTGTGGATCTTCCTTTTTCTCCATCTCTGTGAGAAGTTCCTTCCCACTCATGAGAAGTATGGTACTACTCACTTCCGGTTTCACTTCCTTATCTTTTATCGGAAGAAAACTGTGTGTCCTCCCATCCTTTTCTAAGGTATAGGTGTTCATCCTACCATCATGAACCACATTTCTTTCATATTTCCATGGTCTACCCAACAATACATGACGTACATCCACGGGAATAACATCACACAGAATTTTATCATTATACCCACCTATTTTGAATTCAACTAAACATTGTTTTTTAACACTCACCCGATGTCCCTTCTGTAGCCATGACACTTTGTATGGACTTGGGTGATCTGTTGTCTCCAGCTCGAGTTTCTCCACCATCTCAGTCGAAACAAGATTATCGGTACTTCCGCTGTCCACGATGACGTTGCATTTTCTGTCCCTGGCTGTGCAAGCTGTCCTGAACAGTCTGCCTCTTTGAGTTGTGTCCTCCACCTCCTTCTCGGGTGTTAAGAGAACTTTATGTATCCCAAGCGATCTTCCGCTGTCTGCATATTCATTCTCGACATCATGCCTCTACGCCTCTGTGATGTGAGCTTCCCATATATCTTTCTTCTTCTCTGGACACTCGAATGACTTGTGCCCATTCTTCCCACATCTAAAACATGTGATCACTCCTCCTCTTCCTCTACCTCGACCTCGAGTATGAGGAAGTGTGTTCACGTCAGCATAATCACCTTGCTGATCAATTTGTTGTCTCCTCTGTTCAGCCTGTGGCTATCCTCACTGTGAGGTTCCACCTCTTTCAATCTTACCCTGAGGTTTCTGCCATTCCTCCTTGGGCTTCTGATATTTGTCCTGGGCAATTGCCTTGCCTCTGGGCTGACTTCTGCCTCGCCCTCGCTGACCTTGCTTATGGCTCAGCTTCTCCTCAGCTTTCAGATCCATTTGGTAAGCATCTTCCACCGTCCTGATGGTTAGCATGCTTAACTCATCCCGAATGTCTTATCTCATACCATTCAGATATCTCGCCACCTTTTCATCATCTCTCTCCCGATGACTTGATCAGATGTTGAGCCTGTAAAAATCCTCATTGTACTCCTTCACCATCATCAACTTCTGTCTCAGGTTCTGCATTCACCTGAACAGTGTGATCTGGTAATCTCTTGGGATGAATTTCTCTTTCATTTTAGCAATCATCCTGTCCCAGCTCTTAATCTTCTGTTTTCCTTTGGAACGTCTATCCGCCTGTAGCTCGTCCGACCACAAGGTTGCATGTCCTTTCATCTTATTAATAGCATGCCTTACCTTCTTATCCTCTTCGATATCTTCATAGTCGAAGTAGGTGTCAAGAGCTCTAATCCAGTCCAGCAACTCTTCTGCATCCAGGCTTCCTTCATAGACTGGAATATCCATTTTGGTCTTGGAACTCATCCTGGAAATGGCTTTTATCAACCTCTCTATTGATGCGTCCTCTACTGTGACTTCTTCTGCATGTCCAGCTTCTTCTTCAACCTCAGAATCACTAAGATCCCCTGCACCAGCTCCGTGTCTCTGCGTTGTCTCCATCTCCTCGAGTCTTGCTCGGAGATCTCTCATCTGGTGCTCCATTTCTGGATTCCCTGCTAGCCTACCTCTTCTTCGCACCTCCCTATCTTCTGGATCTGGTGATTGTCTTTCTCTTCTCAGAGGCATGATGTAATCTCTTCCCTGCTTCAGCAAGCAAAGATATTCCTGCTCTGATAACACTCTGACGCAATCGATCCCACCCCTCAGAGAACGATCGCTCTCACCAGGACCTTCTCTTTTCTCGGCCCGAAGAACTCAACGGTTCTTCTATCTCCCAATCGGGAGATCTGCACCCACAGTTCACTTCACCCGACCCTCCTTTCTTGACTTATCGGAGGATTAGAATTTCACAACTCGCGAGTTCACTATCTATCTTTTGGGTTCTCAAATCCCTGAGACCCGATGAGCCGATATGTCGACGACTCGCGGTCTCTCTCCCTCAGAACTTCATCGTTCGCAAGTTTGAATAACTCCTGCCTCGACTTCCGAGGTCCGAGTCACCGATACTCGAGTATTGCTACCTCGTCTCCTCGCGTCCTTGCTACTCGCGAGACCAATCCCTTGATCCTTCAACTCCCGAGTCCCGATGTCCCGAGATCACCTGCCATGTCACCACTCTTGTGGTCCCCGCGATCTACGAAATTCTTCGGAACTTCGCGCCTTGCAACCTTGCGATCTACGTGGGAAACCTTCCAATCGCTTCCACGCGAAACACCAATATACCTGATCCACGAATAGAGCCATGCTCCTCGTGATTCTATTCGATGCCCTTTCTCTCCCGGACTTCGAACTTCTTCTGCCACACTGTAGACTTCATGTCCACCTTCCTCCTTATGTAACTCCCAAACCAGAAGTGTCTCTCCACGAGACCTGTGCGCCAACCTGCTCGTGCAACTTCCCCGCTGCCCTTCGACAACTTTGAAGGCCTATCTCTCCTGAGATTTTATGAGTTCAAATCCCTCCAGAAGAAACTCTTGCACGCACCTCTTGTGGAAAATATTCAATCACGACTAAGTGATAAAGCCTTCGATCCTACGCACCCCTGCAGCAGAAATATTTCGAAACTTTGCTCAAAATCAAAACTCTGGGATTTCGTCTAGCCTGCGCACACCTTGCACGACTCTGGTGCCAAATCTGCACTTTTCGAGATATGAGAACAAAAGCTATCTCTAAGTAAAACCCTGCAGCCACGGACTCCTTGCGGACAAATTCAACTGCACTCCTTGCAGGAATCCTCTGGTTCACTTAGAGAAACAATTGAAACTCATTCTATCTCTTCTTCAAACTTCAATTTAACCATGAAATCACATACACAGCATATAAAAGAAAATGCATGACAGGAAGAAAATACTCATGAGCATAACATCAATAATACATAGAGAATAACACAACCATGGAATTGAATCAAAGATTTTGTATTAATTCAATATCTGTACATGGGTGTGTAACACCCCTGTCCTTGTTACGTCAACAAAGAATGATAACAGGTGCAATTTTTTTTTGTTTAAGGTGTGAGCGCGCGTAGAAGAACCGACACTCTAGACTCTACGCCGCCACTTGACACAATCAGACCCAGCACACGGAAGGTTTACCCATCCCGTACCACCTAAAATTTAAGAACAACACCCTTTCTTTACGAGCTCAGATTAATTCTATAGTGCTTAATTCAAGAACAAGTCAATGTATAAGTTCGTCCTTAACCCAAAACATTACAATTCATTATCAAGGACTAATAAATGCATTAAATTTATATCGCCTTGGCCTTGCGCATTAATAGGCACCTTCATCAATAGGGGAACTCCATAAAATACAACTTCATTAACTTTTTCCTAAAGATCACACTGAGGTACATCTTAAAATCCAAAAACTAACAATAATCCCTTGCATTGAAACTACCTGGTTCTTAGCACATTTTCCATCACTTGAACGCTAGTTTTATTACGCGTAAATTGTAAATTTATTTAATAGCCATCCCAATTAAATGCCATCCATTACCAAGCTACTTTAATTGATAGTACATTCCCATTTACTGAACCCCAATAAGTTATGGTACTTAGTTTCCGGGCCTTTCATTTAGGACATTAGTAACCATAAATTCAATAGCATAAGATAAAGTGCAAGATCATTCCCTTTTCAATACCCTAGTTGCAATTAACAAAACATATCCACCCTATCTAAAGGTTATCCAACTCTAACCTTACATTCCCTTGTATGTTCCAATGACCGTACCTTTACCCGACCTACTCTAATACTATATTGACCCCGCCTATAATTTGATGACTTTGCAATTAGAAAAACAATGGCATTCTATTATATGTCATCTATACTAAGGTTACCCTCTATATTAGATTGGAAACAAGGCCCTCACTGCACTCCCTTATGGGCTCACAACATCCACAAATTCCAAGACTATTCCACTGATATACCGACCGATAAGCAGTAACTAAAATGACCATATTTAACACTCCCAATATTAAGAAGGACATTAAAAATATTAACAATATTTAAAAGATCAAATTTAAAAGATAACACATTTAGAAATGAGAATAAAAAGGACATTATAAATATTAACATTATTTAAAAAGCCAAATTTAGAAAGATAACACATTGGAAATGAGAATATGAAAAATCACATTATAACTATTAACAATACTTAAAAGCCGAATTTAAAAAGATGACACATTTAGAAATGAGAATATAAAAAGGACATTATAAATATATCAATATTTAAAGGGCCCAATTTAAAAAGATAACACATTGGAAATGAGATTATGAAAAATCACATTATAACTATTAACAATATTTAAAAGCCAAAGTTAAAAAGATGACAAATTTAG
>ML798054.1:47472-64057 GCA_009831015.1 Picea engelmannii | reverse complement strand
TCTGGAACTCGTGTGTGGCCCCTTTACTCCATATGTGAGTCTGGTCGGAAAGCTATCGTCAGCCTACATCATCAACCATCATGTCAGATCATGTCAACAACATATCATGAAATCAATAGCATATCATCAAAACCACACAATATCACTATAAATGAAACAACCCAAACAGCCCACTCCCTGACTCAATCCGGAGTCCAAGGGAGTTCCACTGATGCCTCTGCATCCTCAAGGTACGAAACCCTGCACACTCAATGAAACTGAGTCAGCAACACCTGTCTACATCAATGTAGTAAAACATCATGTCATATAACTTAACGCATCATAATGAAGGAAAAAGTTTTATCATCATAAAAATCCAGATCACTTGTGAGCAAGTGTCCTCAAAGAAAAATTTTGGTAAGTGCGCCAGAGTGGGATGTTACATACACCCCCTCTTGTTCTAAACTTCGTCCCGAAGTTTCTCAGTATAAATGCCGAAATAAATGTACCATAAAATCATAAGTACCACAGTATCATAAGTCTATTTGTCAAACAAAAATGGAAACTGTTGACGCATATCATATGAGTCCTCCCAGGTCACAGAGTGCGGACTATAATTGTCCCACTGGACCCTAACCTGATCTAACGTTCGACGTCGTAACTATCAAACGTGATGATCTAAAATGCGGACTGGCTCAGCCATGAGCGCTCCCTCGTCTGATACCTGCAAGGAACTCATGTCAATCACATGTGTAGGATCACTAATATAATGTCTCCGAACAGATACATGAAAAACATCGTGCATACGCCTCAAAGAATCAGGCAAGGCTAGTCGATAGGCCACGGGCCCCTTTCTCTCCACAATCTCGAAGGGTCCCACGAACCTAGGAGAGAGTTTAGCTACCTTTCCAAACTTGATCAAACTCTTATGCGGTTTAACCCACAAGAAGACTCGATCACCGACCTCGTAACTACGGTCGACTTGGTGCGCATCGGCATAACTCTTCTGTCGATCCTGCGCTTCCTTTATCCTTTGTCTTATGGTTTGCATCTACTCTTCCATTTCTTGGATCACTTCTGGTCCCACCAGGACCCTATTCTCAAGCTGATCCCAACTCAAGGGCGTCCGACACGGTCGCCCATAAAGAAACTCAAAAGGAGCCATCTTAATGGTGCTATGGTAACTGTTGTTGTAAGCGAACTCTACGAGAGGCAAGAATTCCTCCGAATGCTTTTGTTGGTCCATCACGTACATGCGCAACATGTCTTCCAAGGTTTGGTTCGTACGTTCTGTCTGTCTGTCAGTCTCTGGGTGATATGCAGTACTAAAATTGAGTTGGGTTCCCAAGGCCTCTTGGAAACTCGTCCAAAATCGTCCAGTAAACACCGATCCTCGATCGGATATAATCTTCTTAGGCACGCCATGCAGCCTCACAATCTCACTGATGAAAACTCTCGCTATGTCCGGTGCCTGATACGTCATACGAATAGGAATAAAGTGAGCACTCTTTGTCAGAGTGTCTACCACCACAAAAATCGAGTCGTGTCTCCTTCCCGTCAGGGGCAATCCAACAATAAAATCCATTGAAATGACTTCCCATTTTGATTCCGGAATGGCATGTGGTTGAATTAATCCTATTGGGTGTCTATGTTTAGCCTTTACCTACTGACACTCGACACATCTAGCCACAAAGTTGACTATGTCGGCCTTCATTCCTTTCCAGAAGAACAAGGGCTTAAGGTCTGCCCTCATCTTCGTGACTCCTAGGTGAGCCATGTAAACGGCTCTATGAGCCTCACTCAGGATCAACATCCTCAACTCTTCGTTTGGCGGTACGTAAATCCGACCTCTAAATCTCAATAACCCATCGCTGTCAAAGGTAAATCCCTCATATCGTGGTACCATCATAGTGTTTTGTCCGATAAAATCCTCGACTTCCCTATACCAGTCATTGTCACGCTGCAAAGTGAGAATCTTCTCGCGAAGATTCGTTTGAAGAGGCAACACCGAAAAGATGCGTGGCCTCCGACTCAAAGCATCTGCCACTCGGTTCACTGTTCCCTTTATGTAAGTAATCTCGAAGTCGTACTCGCTAAGCAATTCCGACCAACGTCGTTGTCGCTTGTTCAGGTCGCTTTGCGTGAAAATGTGTTGTAATCCACAATGATCAGTCCTTAATTCAAATTTTCGTCCAACCAGGTAGTGTCTCCATACCTTTAAGGCATATATGATGGCTAATAATTCCAAATCATGTGTCGCGTAGTTTTCCTCGTGTCTTCTTAGCTTCCTCAAAATGTAAGCAATCACTCGTCCGTCTTGCATCAAGACTCCGCCTAAACCTTCCTTGGATGCATCAGTGCACACCAAGAAGTCTACGTCCATGTCAGGGACATTTAGTATTGGCGTTGTCGTCAACAACTCTTTAAGCCTCCTAAACGCTTCTGCGCATTTCTCTGTCCAAACAAACTTCTTGTTTTTCTTCTTCAATTCTGTGATCGGACCTGCTATCTTCGAAAATCCCTCGACAAACCGTTGATAGTATTCCGCTAAACCCATAAAACTACGCACTACTGTGACATTCATCGGTGCAGGCCATTCCATAATAGCCTCAACCTTGGCTGGATCCATGGCGATACCTTCGCCGGAGATGACATGCCCTAAGTAGTGAATCCTGGATTGATAAAAAGAGCATTTGGACAGCTTCCCATATAATTTGTTTTCTCGCAAACACTGTAGTACCAAGCGCAAGTGCTCGTCATGCTCCTCTGTCGCCCGAGATTAGATCAGAATATCATCGATGAATACTTGGACAAAATTGTCCAAGTACTCGCGGAACACCCCAATCATCAAGCTCATAAACACCCCTGAGGCATTTGTCAGTCCAAACGGTAAAACAGTAAATTCGTAATGTCCAAATCTCATCTTAAAAGCGGTCTTAGGGATGTCATCCTCCTTGATCCGTAACTGGTGATACACTGATCGCAAGTCAATCTTAGAGAACATCGTCGCACCCTTTATCTGATCAAACAAATCGTCAATTCTTGGTAAGGGGTACTGATTCTTGATCGTAGCCTTTTTCAGTTGACGATAGTCAATGCAAAGCCTCCACAATCCGTCCTTCTTCCGAACGAAAATAACGGGTGCACCCCACGGTGACACACTAGGACGTATCAATCCCAAGTCTAGCAACTCCTTTAGTTGCATTTTTAACTCTTGCAACTCTGTTGTCGACATCCGATAAGGGGTTCTTGCTATTGGTTCAGTCCCCGGTTTCAGATCTATAGTGAACTCCATTTCTCTTTCTGGCGGCATTCCAGGTAACTCCTCTGGAAATACGTCCGCAAACTCCTTCACCACCGGAAGGTGTTCTAGACGTTTTGTTGCTCCCCTTTCATTTAGTGCAAGGATCGCATAAATCTTACACCCCTTGCGCATACTCTTTCGTAACTGTAAGGAAGAGACGAACCTCAGAGATACTCCCTGGTTTTATCCTACAATTACCCGTTCCTGTCCTTCATCGTCGACCAGGCTTAACTGTTTCGTCTTGCAGTTGAGTATCGCCTCATGCGATTCCAACCAATCCATGCTGATCACGACGTCATAAGATCCTAAGATTGTGACGTACAAGTTTACCTTCGTGACAAACTCTCCTAGGTTAAGGGCACAACCCGTAACCTTTCCTCCGACCTTTTGTTTGGCTCTTGAAGCCATCTCTACAAAGCTAAACTCATCCTATTCGACTACCTTTACCTTAATCCTTTTCATCACTGCACCAGAAATAAAACTCTCAGTAGCACCTAGGTCTATAAAAATACTAAGGGTCTGGTCAACGATAGTACCTGTCGTCTCGAGCACAGTCGACTGGTGCTCTGCCTAGCGGTTATTCACTGCTGCATGAATCTGATGGGCCTTACCCATATCTCCCACTGTAGCGGGTCCGGCTGATCCGAACGCCCTGATCCTCTCCACAGGACAATCGCGCTGGTAGTGTGGCTCCCCACATGTCCAACACCCCTTCTTTGGCCCAGTAGTCCTAGTGCCCGAAGTAGAAGATGACTGCCCACTGCCCTGAAACCCTGGTCTGTTTTGTTGAACATGTCTAAATTGTTGTTGCTGCTACGGGCGACGTTGTTGCTGCTGTTGTGGTCCTCGGTAAGGTGTCCACTGCTGAGGCGGCGGTCGTCGTGGGGTAGTAAAAGAGGACCCCCTCTGGAAGCCACGATACCCTGGCATGTGTCTTGCTGGTGTCTGCTGCTGCGGTGCACCAGATGAACCCTGCTCTGCTGGAGTCTTGGTCTAACCCCCACTGATAAGCTCCTCCTCTGCTATGAGGGCCTTTTGGACAGTGTCGTGCAAGGTTTGAGGCATCAGAATCCTAACCTTTGCATGCAGGTTGCCATTAAGGCCAAACATGAACTTGTTGACCTTGAGCTTCTCAGTGTTCAGATGCGGAGCATATCGGAGCAGCTCCATAAAACGTGCCTCGTACTCGGGCACTGTATGACCTCCCTGTCGTAGCGCGTTGAGCTCATTGAGCTGACACTCAATGAATTCCTATGAAAGATACCTCTCCCAGAACCGTTCCTTGAACAGTTCCCATGACACGTCTTCAACGGCCATGTTCAACTGCAGTAGGAGCATCTTCCACCATACAAGAGTGCTCCCCTTTAGATGAAAGACCGCCATGCGGACCTTCATGTTGGAGGTATAATTGCGAAGTGCGAAACACATCGCCATATTCTCCAACCATGCTTCGGCGGCTGCGCCGTCCAGGGCACCAAAGAACTCGGGAAATTTCACCTTCTCGAGTTCACGGTGAATGCTACCAGTAACGGCCAGTGCGCGCGGTGGAACCTCAGTGGGTGTCGACACCCTGGCTTCCTCTCTGTCC
Organism: Picea engelmannii; assembly: GCA_009831015.1. Taxonomy (NCBI): domain Eukaryota; kingdom Viridiplantae; phylum Streptophyta; class Pinopsida; order Pinales; family Pinaceae; genus Picea; species Picea engelmannii. Next base: position 59,186 of record ML798054.1, on the reverse strand, counting down.
AATCTGCTGATCAGTGCCTCAGACATGCGCTAGAAAGATCTCATCATCCCCACAACATCGACAACTGCAATCTTCTCCTGTCCAAGGACCTACTCGCCTCCCTGGGGGTTAGACCCCTCAAGCGTGGATGCTGCTGGAGGCATCATGCCTCCTTCCGTAGCACCCCGTCGTCTGCTTCCGCGGCGTCCTCTAACCATGATTACCTTCACACAACAATCAGCTCGATCAGCGACAGAATAATCATCATAATCATGTCAACCAAAAATCGTAGTGAATCCCAAGTATCGGGTCGAACCCACTCTGATACCATATGTAACGACCCTCCTCGTTATGACAACAACTCTGTTAACAGGTGCAAATTTTTTTTATTTTTTTATTTTTATTTTTTTATTTTTTTTTGTGTCAAGGTCTGTGCGCGTGTAGAAGTAACATCACACGTGACTCTACGTCGCCACTCGATGTTCAACAAGACGCAACCATGACAAAAGTAAAACTGACCATAATCAAGTACAACCTAATTAAGAAGAATGATTGTGCCCTTGCGGAAGGCGTGTGACAAGGACTCTGACAACGAACACCCAAGTTTAACGGTGTTTAAGCGAACCACCACATATGTTTTATTAGGAACAATGGATTATACTAGCCTTACAATAAGGTAACCATATCATTATGTTTGCTAAAGATAATAACATTGCAATAAGGATAAGGATCATGCATTTCAATGATATCAACTCTAACCTTGCGATTATTATATGGCGAGAACAATACCATTACTCATTTCCACACAATCTACTACAAGTACATAAATTATAAACAATTGTTTAATGGCATTCCTTTACGTATTCATCATCACCACCTTTACACCTTACATTAAAATTTCGGTCTCCGAACATACAATTTTCCGAATCCTATTTCATATTCATAATATTATAGTGTATGTAACCCTTTCACCCAGAGACGACACCCTTACCCTTGGTCACATCAAACTACTTCATATTTATAACTAACGTCATAATTGAACCTAACAATATAACATGGGTGACAATCAATAACCCTATTAGAATGACAATGATGAAAATACCAAACATGATGTTTTATATAAGATAACTTCATATATATATAAGTAACCTCCTATTCAGATACAATATGACATCTCATTTAAAAGGTTACAACACCACCCATATTTAAATGGCCATGTATAAAATAGCCCTACATGAAAAAGCCAACAATTAAGAAGGACTTTGTTTGAAAAAGACATAATTAATAAGGTTAAATGACAATTAAAAAAAAACATCTAAAATGTCAACATAAAGAATGGATTCTTATTAAAACATGGGAAATAATAATCGATGTTCCCCAAGATAAACTAAAATAAAGGGATACCTTATTACTACACTAACCTTCCTATTAAATAGATTTAAATAATAGGTTTCCACCTTTTGTCACAATACTTTTATATTATAATCAAACAATTAAATATCAAGGTTTTACCTTTTAAATTTACAGTAACCTTTGTATTCAATATTAATTCAAGGGAGAACCAGTGTTTAACCCCTAAATTTAAAAAAAAAACAAATTAGAATATAATAAGATTAGAATGACAGCAATTAAAAGACGGTATTCCGATTGGCCACCTATCAATATTAAAATACCATAATTAAAGATAACTAGTTAATGAAAATGCCGAAATATAGCCATAGAATTAGGATGATAAAATCGGTGAGAGTAATGTTTTACAAGCTCTGCTAGTTAGTAAGACTTTCCGGCAATATCTCAGGGTATCTCGGCAACGCTTGAAACGACCTTAACTCAATTTGCTCTCGCACAGACCTAAGCTGTACTAACAGTTGCATGCAATGGAAGACACAAAGAGGCCCAGTTTTAGGAAGGTTGGTTTAAAAATAGAAGGATCATAACAAGAACAACAACTACCCAACGCAGCCAGATCGTCGTGACAGTAGCAAAACGCCTTGATAGTATTATAACGCAATGAATCCGGCACTCCGACTCTGATGCAGGAGCATCTACGACTTCATTAAGCGAGCCAGCGTGGAGGAAAGAGAAGAACAACTGGACAGCACCAACGCATACATTTTTGACTCACATTGAAGATTTTTGCGCCGCCGTTTAACTAAAGGCATTCAAAGTTGAGCGCACTTGTATTGTATTATAGATAGGAAGGCATTTAATGGTTTTAATGCTGTTAGATAGGATTAGCTGTAGATTAGACAGTTTTTACTTCCAGGAGGGAAAACGAATATAGGCACCCTCCTTGTATAATTGAGATTATTATTCAGCATTTGCATAGAGGAGCAAAGGAGAACAACTCAGAGAACTGGCGAAGAATCCCCATGTACAGATATTGAGTTAATAGTAAATTTTAATTCAATTCATGGCTGTGATTGTTCTCTGTGTGTTGTTAATATTATGATGTTGTATATTTGCTTCTTGCTTTGCTTATTGCTTATATGCTGCATATGTGATTGCATGGCAAGTTCGAAATCTGAGGGAATGAGAGATTGATTTTAAATTTTTTCTCTGCCTAAGCCGGGATATTCCTGCATAGAGTGTAGTGGAGTACCTCCGCATAGAGTGCGTTGAGGAGGATGGACAGTTAAACCCTCACCTTTGTTCACTCAGAATTCGTGTTGAGTTATTCGAACCATCCAGGTGAAGTGTAGGTCGAGTTGAAGTTTCATAGTTAAGCCTGGGAAGAGAAGGACAGGAGAGCCGTGGTTAAATTCCATGGACTTGTTTATTTTCTTCATGCTGTTGGAAATATGCCTTTGCATATTTGCTTCTTGCTACGTATTTCTTTCATATGCTGCGTATGTGATCTTATGGAAGAATTGAACCTAGAGTGATTCTGAGTGGAAAGTTGGTGAAATCTCAGGAGGGAGAGTTCCTTACAAGTATTGTGGAACAGACCCAGGATAAGTCCGAACGGGAGAAGCGTTGAAGCAGGAGAACTCTTCTAGAGGAAGAGAATCAACGACTTGAACTCTTGAGAAAGAGTTAACCTCCAAGCGCAGTGGAACTCATTTGCCATCGCATTTCGGCATATCGGGTTTGGTGTGTGCAAGAGTTGCATGCACATCAAAATCGCGAGTTGCGATTTCCCGATTTCGTGGGAGCCGTCGATCGTTGGAAGGACAGGTGGTACAAACCCGGAGAATCGGGGTTTCGGCGTTCGGGTTTTCCAACAGCAGGGAACTTTGTGTTGAGGATTCGCGATCCACGAAATCCCGAAGTGACGTGGTAGAGTGGGGCCCGATAGATAGGATAGTCCAAGTGGAATTTGATCGAGAATCGACAACTCGACACTCGGGGTTTGGAACCCAAAGAAGTCACAGCGTGAGTGGTGATATCCCGAAGGCTGACCGTTGACCATCGGTACTCAGGGTTCAACGTTTCAAGTGATACGAGAGCAATGTCGTAAGGTTCGCGAGTCCGCGAAACCCGATCCTATGAAGTACGAAGGGAGCATCGTCGAGAAGACTGTGGGTAAGGAAATATTGAGGGAGTTGGAAGAGCTATTGACTCTTCGGGCCATTGAGAAGGAGAAGGTCCTGGAGAGAGCGACAGTGTTGTCGAGGGCAGGTTACGTCACAGTGGTATCCGAGCCTAAAGATCTTGTTTGTATATTTTAGGTGAGAGAAGAGAAGGAGAAAGAGGAAGCACTCTGATACACACGACTTACGTCAGAGTGGTATCAGAGCTAACCTCCAAGGTTGTGGAGCTCTCTTTGTTCTGATAGAAGAGAGAAGAAGATACCCCATGCCTCCCAGAAGAGAGAGGCAATCTCCTGATCGTGAGGACAGGGATTCCCGAAGAAGGGGTAGGCCAGCAGGAAATGTTGAAATAGAGCGAGAGATGAGAGATCTCTGAGCCAGACTTGAAGAAATGGAGACCACCCAGAGACGTGGTGTTGGTGCGGTAGAGTTCAGTGATCCCGAGATTGAAGAGGAAGCTGGACACGATGCCGAGGAAGTCACGGCAGAGGATGCATCAACCGAAAGGCTGATTAGAGCCATTTCGAGGATGACCTCGAAGATGAAGATGGACATTCCTGTCTATGAGGGAAGTCTAAATGCAGAAGAATTGTTGGATTGGATCCGAGCATTCGATAGTTACTTTGATTATGAAGATATCGAAGAAGACAAGAAGACAAGGAATGTTGTTACCAAGCTAAAAGGACATGCAGCCTTATGGTGGGACGAGCTGCAGGCAGACAAACGTTCCAAAGGAAAACAAAAGATCAAAAGTTGGGATCAGATGATCGCCAAGATGAAGGCGAAGTTCATTCCGAGAGATTACTAGATCACTCTGTTCAGGCGCATGCAGAACCTGAGACAGAAGCTAATGACGGTGAGAGAATACACCAAAGAATTCTATAGGCTCAACATCCGAGTGGGTCATCAGGAGAATGATGACGAAAAGGTGGTGAGGTATCTGAATGGGTTGAGGTATGACATTCAGGACGAACTGAGCATGGTTACCATCCGAACAGTCGAGGATGCGTACCAGATGGCTCTGAAGACCGAAGAGAAGCTGAGCCGCAAGCAGGGACAGTGAGGGCAAGGTAGGAGCTATCCCAGGGGTAAGGCAGTTGCCCAAGAAAGAAATCAGAATCCTCAAGCTAGAGTTGAAAAAGGTGGAACCTCACAGCAGAGGCAACAATATGCTGAGCCGATGAGGCATCATACTGAGCAGGGTGGCGGATATGCTGATGCCAACACTTTTCCACGTACCCGAGGTAGAGGAAGGGGTCGTGGAGGAATTATCACATGTTTTACATGTGGGAAAGACGGACACAAAGTCGTGGACTATCCAGACAGGAAATTGGACAGAGGAAAAGCTCACTGTTGCTGAGGTGCAGAGGCGTGATGTGGAGGATGAAGACACTGGGAGTGGGAAGTCACTGACAATGCACAAGGCACTCCTGAAACATGAGAAAGAGGTGGACAACTTATCGCAAAGATGCAGACTGTTCTGAACGACTTGCAAGACCAAGGGCTGGAAATGCAAGGTCATAGTGGACAGCGGAAGCACTGATAATCTCATCTCGACCGAGATGGTGGAGAAGCTGGAGCTGAAAACGAACAAACACCCGAGTCCATATAAAGTGACATGGCTGCAGAAAGGACACCAGGTATGTGTTACAAGGCAATGCTTGGTCAATTTTAAAATGGGTGAATATAGGGATGAAATTCTGTGTGATGTCATTCCCATGGGTGTCTATCATGTTTTATTGGGTAGACCATGGAAGTATGATAGGAATGTTGTTCATAATGGGAGAATGAACACATACACCTTAGAGAAGGATGGGAGATCACATACCTTACATCCGGTAAAGGATAAGGAAGCGAAGCCGGAAGTGAGAAATACCATACTTCTCATGAGTGGGAAGGAACTTCTCACAGAGCTGGAGAAGGATGAGGATCCACAATTCTTTGTTGTCAGGAAGCCGAGAATTGTCTTGACAAGCACAAGAGTCGACGACTTGCCGGAAGAAATTCAGAAACTACTTGGAGAGTTCGTTGATATCATCGTGGACGAACTACCTCATTCATTACCACCGATGAGGAGTATGAGTCACCACATTGACCTCATACCTGGAGAAAGTCTATCGAATAAAGTAGCATACATGTTGACACCTCAGGAGAATGAGGAAGTCAAAAGGCAGGTACAGGATCTACAGGATAAAGGACTGGTCAGAGAGAGTCTCAGTCCATGTGTTGTTCCAACGGTACTGAGTCCAAAGAAGGATGGAGGCTGGAGGATGTGTACAGAGTCCAGGGCGATAAATAATATTACCATCAGGTACAGGTTTCCACTACCGAGAATGGACGACTTGATGGATTGCCTGAGTGGGGCAAATTACTTTTCGAAGATTGATCTCAAGAGCGGATATCATCAGATCCGGATGAGAGAGGGAGATGAGTGGAAGACAACATTCAAAACAAACGAGGGTTTGTACGAGTGGCTGGTCATGCCGTTTGGGTTGACAAATGCATCCAGTAAATTTATGAGATTGATGAATGAAGTCCTCCAGGAATTCATTGGCAAATTTGTGGTCGTATACTTGGATGACATACTGATTTTCACCAAGACCAAGGCTGAACACCTGAGGCATTTGGCCATAGTAATGAGAAGGCTACAGCAGGAGAAGCTGCTGATTAATTTGAAGAAATGTTCATTTATGGAGATAGAGCTCATTTATCTGGGTTTTTTAATCTCGGAAAATGAATTGAAGATGGATCCTGAGAAGGTCGAAGTGGTCAGGAATTGGCCATCACCGAGAAATTTTTTTGAGGTCAGGAGATTTCATGGTTTGGCAAGCTTCTATAGAAAATTCATTCAGAATTTTAGCGGGATTGGTGCAACAATGATGGACACTGTGAAGAAGCGGCATAAGGTTTTCCATTGGACAACAGAGGCTGAAAAGAGCTTCAATTTGTTGAAGCGAAAAATTACTGAGCAGCCAGTGTTAGTGCTGCTGGATTTTTAGAAAACCTTCCAGGTGAAGTGTGATGCTAGTGGATATGCTGTTGGAGGGGTCTTGAGTTAGGATGACCGACCTGTAGTATATTACAGTGAGAAGCTGGATGACGTGAAGCTGAAGTACTCCACATACGATAAAGAGTTCTATGCCATCATTCAGGCATTGAAAAAATGGAGGCATTATTTGATACCCAAGGAATTCGTTATGTACAGTGATAACCATGCATTGCAGTTCGTGAGCCAGCAAGAGAAGTTGAATCAGAATCATGCGAAGTGGGTAGAGTACATGCAGAATTTTACATTTGTGATAAAGCACATTTCGGGGACTGCGAACAAGGTAGTTGATGCCTTGAGAAGGAAATGTTTATTGCTGTAGGAATTCAGGGTCAAGACTTTGGGTTTTGAGAATCTGAAAGATATGTATGCAGGTGACGCAGACTTTTGCGAGGCATACGAGGCAACTGAGAACCCAGTTCTTAGGGATAGGAGTCTGTGGATTGACTACCTGATTCAGGATGGATTGTTGTTTAAAGGCAATCAACTGTGCATTCCAGATTGCTCTATGAGAGAGAATTTGGTGAAGGAGAAACACAGTGGAGGTTTAGCAGGTCACTTGTGACACGATAAGAACTTCGCGAAGCTGAGCGAATCGTATTATTGGCCTGGAATGCGCGCTGATGTAAAGTGATTTGTTGACAGGTGCAGGATATGTCAACATGAAAAAGGCCAAAAGCAGAACACAGGGTTATATCAGCCATTGCCCATACCCGAGAGTCCATGGGAAGCCATTAGTATGGATTTTGTGTTGGGTTTACCGAGAACTCAGCGAGGAGTTGATTCCATCTTTGTGGTGGTGGATGGGTTTTTGAAGATGGCACATTTCATTCTGTGTCATAAAACCAGCGATGCAACCCATATCGCCAATTTATTTTTCAAAGAGATTGTCCGATTGCATGGATTGCCCAGGAGCATAGTCTCGGATCGGGACACCAAATTCATAGGTCATTTCTGGAGGATGCTATGGATGAAGCTAGGGACTGACTTGGCATTCAGCTCTGCTTACCATCCGCAGACAGATGGGCAGACCGAAGTAATCAACAAAAGCTTGGGGGATCTATTGAGAAGTCTAGTGACTGAGCATCAAAATAGTTTGGATCAGATCCTACCACAGGCAGAGTTTGCATACAACGATTCAGTGAATCGGAGTACAGGTAAGATCCCATTTCAAATTTTGTATGGGACACAGCCGCGAGGAGTATCTGAGCTTAGGGAGTCAGAACATGCTAAAACCAACAGCGCGAGAGCTGAGGAATTCGCTGAAGCAATGCAGGAACTTCACGCAGAAGTGAAGCAAAGACTGATGAAGGCGAACCAGGAGTATAAGCGCAGAGCTGACCAGAGGAAAAGACAACTTCAGTTTGAAGTTGGAGACATGGTTCTAGCACACCTGAGGAAGGAAAGGTTCCCGAGGGGGATGTATAACAAGCTCAAGATGAAGAAAATTGGACCATGCAGAGTCTTGAAGAAGTTCGGGGAGAATGCATATGAGCTTGAGTTGCCAGAGGGCATCGAGATATCTCCGATTTTCAATATTTCAGACTTATACCCCTACAGGACTGATAAAGTAGACATTGGAATCGAGGAACCAGTGGTCCAGTGGTAGAAGCAATTTCCAGTTGCACAGAAGCCTGAGATGGAGTGCATACTGGATAAAAGAGCAGGTAGGAAGACCAGAAGAAAGCAATATTTTGAGTACCTGGTGAAATGGAAAAATCACCCAGTGGAGGATGCCAGCTGGGAAACAGAAGCAGTGATTCAAAAGCATGGGCAGACTGTGCAAGAGCTCATGGACAGGATCCCATGAAATCTTTTGAGTCGAGGAGTATGATGCACGAGCATCTATGACTTCATTAAGAGAGCCAGCGTGGAGGAAAGAGAAGAACAACTGGACAGCATCGACGCATACATTTTTGAATCACATTGAAGATTTTTGCGCCGCCGTTTAACTAAAGGCATTCAAAGCTGAGCGCACTTGTATTGTATTATAGATAGGAAGGCATTTAATGGTTTTAATGTTGTTAGATAGGATTAGTTGTAGATTAGACAGTTTTTACTTCCAGGAGGGAAAACGAATATAGGCACCCTCCTTGTATAATTGAGATTATTATTCAGCATTTGCATAGAGGAGAAAAGGAGAACAACTCAGAGAACTGGTGAAGAATCCCCATGTACAGATATTGAGTTAATAGTAAAGTTTAATTCAATTTCATGGCTGTGATTGTTCTTTGTGTGTTGTTTATATTATGCTGTTGTATATTTTCTTCTTGCTTTGCTTATTGCTTATATGCTGCATATGTGATTGCATGGCAAGTTCGAAATCTGAGGGAATGAGAGATTGAGTTTAAATCGTTTCTCTGCCTAAGCCGGGAGATTCCTGCATAGAGTGCAGTGGAGTACCTCCGCATAGAGTGCGTTGAGGAGGCTGGACAGTTAAACCCTCACCTTTGTTCACTCAGAAGTCGTGCTGAGTTATTCGAACTGTCCAGGTGAAGTGCAGGTCGAGTTGAAGTTTCAGAGTTAAGCCTGGGAAGAGAAGGACAGGAGAGTCGTGGTTAAATTCCATGGACTTGTTTATTTTCTTCGTGTTGTTGGCAATATGCCTTTGCATATTTGCTTCTTGCTACGTATTTCTTTCATATGCTATGTATGTGATCTTATGGAAGAATTGAACCCAGAGTGATTCCGAGTGGAAAGTTGGTGAAAAATCAGGAGGGAGAGTTCCTTACAAGTATTGTGGAATATACCCAGGAGAAGTCCGAACGGGAGAAGTGTCGGAGGAGGAGAACTCTTCAAGAGGAAGAGAATCGACGACTTGAACTCTTGAGAAAGAGTTAACCTCCAAGCGCAGTGGAACTCATTTGACATCGCATTTCTGCATATCGGGTTTGGTGTGTGCGAGTGTTGCATGCATGTCGAAATCGCGAGTTGCGATTTCCCGATTTCATGGGAGCCATCGATCGTTGGAAGGATAGGTGGCATGAAGCCGAAGAATCGGGGTTTCGGAATTCGGGGTTTCCAACAGTAGGGAACTTTGTGTCGAGGATTCACGATCTGCGAAATCCCGAAGTGACGTGGTAGAGTGGGGCCCGATAGACAGGATAGTCCAGGTGGCATTTGATCGAGAATCGACAACTCGACACTCAGGGTTTGGAACCCAAAGCAGTGATAGCGTGAGTGGCGATATCCCGAAGGCTGACTGTTGACCATCGCTACTCGGGGTTCGACGTTTCAAGTGATACGAGAGCAATGTCATAAGGTTCGCGAGTCCGCAAAACCCGATCTTCCGAAGTACGAAGGGAGGATCGTCGAGAAGACTCTGGGTAAGGAACTCTCGAGGGAGTTGGAAGAGCTATTGACTCTTGGGGCCATTGAGAAGGAGAAGGTCCTGGTGAGAGCGACAGTTCCGTCGAGGGCAGGTTACGTCAGACTCCGTCCAGAGCTTACGCACACTGTGCTTTTAAAAGTCATGACAGGTGGGATGCAGTTGGTTAACTGTAACGCACAAAACGAAAATTCAACAGGATTTCAAATAAATTTTGGTTCCTTTATCAACTCTTACGAGGTGACCATGAGTGAATATACCAGCAGTGGGGTATGTTGTCACAAGTTATACACCGAATGAGAAGCCAACACGCAAGGATATAGTACACATGCCGAAACTATAGCTCACCCCTGTGCTCACTCAGCATAACGGAGTAGTAACAATGCAAATAAAGGCGCAACAAGTAAATACGTTGAGTGAATAGAAATGCACCCAAGAATAACACAGAAATAAAACGCACGCCCACCCATGCCATAAACCCAACGAACGTTGTAACTCAAAACATATTGACAGTAAATCTGAATAAACAAACTGCCCAAAGTCTACCAGCGAGATGACAGTAGACGGGAAAAGAATGACAGAACTTAAAAACAACAGACATAAATTCACACCCAGAAAGGCAGCATTTTATAAACCACTGCCACCACTGAATTGCCCACTGAAATCAAGGGGATGCCTATAGTCCCATGAATACAAGAAACCCACAGTAAAAATGTCCATTAGAAATGAACACGCCAGAAATTAATTAATCGCGCCAACAACCCCAAGGTTTAAAAAAAGGGTTCCAGAACAACTATCAAATTTGCGCATCATCGCAGCAACAACTTAAAGTTTGCATAGTCTAGGTGACCAACAGAAAATATCGGAGGAGGATATCCAGCAAGTGCCGGGGTTTCAACAATAATCACCAAATTAGAGTGCAAAGATCAATGGAAAGTGCAGAGATACAATCATCCTATTGATGAGTTAAAGACCATGAGCCAGAGATGAAACGGGCATTTCAGCAGTCATGGGATAAATTTAACATTCAAACATCGAAGGAAACGAAAGGTACCACAATGTTATAAACAAATTTTAACACCAGATTACTTATCCAATACCAAGCAGATCTATCTCATAAATCACAGTTGCATTCTATTCTACCAATTTAAAAATCATACCTTAGCCACACGCCCACTTCAAAGACATCCCGCGCGCCGTGCCTTGTCCGCTCTCCCTGCCGCTTCCGATTTCCAACCGCTGAAAACTCACCGGTACCTCCTAGCCAAACACTAGGGGTACTATGCTTCCCCCTTAGCCCCCCAAGCCGCAAAGGGGCCACACAAGATCCAGAGATAGACTAGCGTCTCAACTCGCCTCCACGACTGAGATACCACTCCAACACAGCTGAGATAACCCAACTCCTCACAGGCAATCCGTCAAGCCACAATTCCACAGGGTACGTTCCACTCACCCTTTCCTCCCCCTTTTCTTCCTCCCTTTCCCCTCCTTTTATAGAATTTTGAGACTGACCTAATTCATAAATCATTAATTAATTAATTTTTAATGACAACCCTCTAAACGTTCTCCGCCGTCCAAGTGTCACTCATCCCTATGGTTCTCCAAAATTAATTTCTTTTTAATATTTAAAAGACTCAATTCCATCACTTCCTCAAAATCACTCCTTAAATTACTCCTTAAATTATTCCTTAATCACCCCTTAAATTACTCCTTAATCACTCCTTAAATTACTCCTTAATTTACTCCTTAATTTCTAGTCTCTTTTATTCTATTATTTAATTCTCTCTTGTTATTTTTATTTTTGCACCCAAAAGATAAATGCGGTTTT
>ML798054.1:22950-38094 GCA_009831015.1 Picea engelmannii | reverse complement strand
TGTGCGCTCTTTATAGTTCCAATTATGCAATATATATTACAAGTTTAATAATTTTCTATCTGTTTGATACATTCTGAGCAATTGATTTAATTTTGTTTGGTTACAAGACTAATGATGGGACCCATGTTTCCATTGCGAGGGTACGCATCAATCATTTCAAGGTCCACACCTCCCCTTCAGACTGTGCATAGTTCACTTCAGCAACACCGAAGGGAAATGCACCCGCACCAACCTCAAGCTAAGTGTTATTCATGTGTGGAACCTTCACTATTTAATTTTGTGGATTCCTCTTGAACATTTCTTTATCTTCAATATTTAATTTAATTGAATTCTATCTTAACATGGTTAACTAATTATCGACTTTCTTGTAGGATTTAAACATTCGTAGTCAACGGATCTAGAACATCGCTTTGCTCGAAAAAGGTATTTGAGATCCAATTCTAGTTTTTTAGTTTTAAGGATTCAGATTCGGTGTTCAAGTTGTATTGGGTCCTTACCTAGGGTACTCTTTTTTTAAGGACTTGGTTCAAAATCCTTTGGCTATACAGATTGTTTATTATCTTATTATAAATGAATGCACAAACTTTTCTACAACCCAAACGAATATTGTTACATATTGAACAGTCTCTATAATATGTGTTATATTGAAACTTAGTTTATGGTTTTACTATGGTATAAACAGACTGTAATTTTTATGCCTTTAGTATAGTTTTATAAATGGAAGTTTAATAAAATTCTTATGTGGTCCAAGCATCGATGATCTTTCTGTGTATGAGTATTAGATATTTATGTAGCTCTAAAAATCTGTACAAGCCACAACATATACATATACATACATACATATATATATATATATATATATATATATATATATATATATATATATATATATATATATATATCTTTTCTTGTATTCATTCTAAATTTCTCTTTGGCATTTGTACAATCTAATATTCCTTAGATGTTTATAAAACTCTGCGTATCAAAACCTACAACAATATATATACATATATTTATATCTTGTATTCACTTCTAGAATTTAATTTAACATTTTGAACAGTCGAGTGTTCCTTAATTTGATTACTTATACGTATATATTCATATGTCTAGTAAAGGTTATAATTAACACAGTAATAATTATATTTTATTTATCTTATATGCATATCCTAGGTATTTACATAACTCAACTTCATCAACAGATAACACACATAGTATCTTTCTTAAATTTACTCAATGAATAAAATCAAACTGTAAAGGCTTATTCTACAATTCATTTCATTCTACCAGCTAATAAATAATAAAACAATTCAACAAGGAATAAGCAGATGTACATATCTGAACACAATGTTGGGAAAACAAATGGAACATCCAAGTTCCACCCAACCATAGAACAAAACAACCAATCTACTTGATCCATTCACCCCCTAGCCTGACCATGAGTCCATAAGGGTGAACTCTGATGTTCCTCTTTCACTATAATATTCTTTTATATCAGAAATTCCCCTTGCCTCACACTCAGAATGGTGCTCATAACAACAAGTGATATCCTTTCTCTAGCATACTAAACAACGTCCTGCCTCCTCCCATATGTTGTATATGCAAAAGAATCTTATGCCTAGGTATTTTCCCCCTTTGGGAATTTTCGCAGCTTTACGAATCCCTGATTTTCAGGGGCTGCTAATGGAAAAATTCCTCATTTTCCACTTGTAAAATTCATCCCTGAGGTATTTCAATCTTGTTCCCCACTCATGGAGTCATGGTCAGTTGATTTCAACCTGGGTGTTCCATTTGTCCTTCAACAATTAATATACAAATATTTTTCTTTTACAGGTGTCATAGTCAAACAGTTGGTTGAGAAAATCGAATCTTTTCCCAATAATCACAATAATTAATTAAAATTAACCAAATTCCAAAATTGGAATTGCCATGAATGGAAATAATTTTCTAAATACAAATTTTTCAAAAACGAAAATGAATTCTTAAGTGCATACAGACTTTAATAATTAATTATTTTGGGGACACATTCTAGGATGGAAATGGGAAGTGATAAGTGTGAATTTTATTAATAGATTTCCTAGAATTAGTAAAAAAATGACTCAATTATGGTTGTGGTTGATAAATTAAGTAAGACAACACACTTCATACCTATGAAATAAACTTGCAATGCAAATAATATAGCGTAACTATTAACAAAGAAAGTATTTAGGTTACATGGAATCCCTAAAGTTATAATATCTGATAGAGATGTTAAGGTTATAATAATTTTTTGGAAGGATTTTTTAAAGGGTTAGATACCCAATTGAATTTCAGTACTCCTTATCATCCGCAAATGGATGGGAAAACTGAAAGAACTAATCAAATTCTTGAAGACATGGTTAAAATGTATGTTATGGACAAACCTAGTAAATGGGAAGAATATTTGTACTTATTTGAGTTTGCTTATAATAATCATTATCAAGCTTCAACAAATCTTAGTCTGTTTGAAATTTTATATGGTAGAAAATGTAGTACACTTGTTTCATGGAGTAATATTGTTAATAGTTTGATGATAGGACTATATATGTTAAAATACATGGAACTAATAGTGAAATAGCCACAACATAACCTGAAAGCAGCCCAGGACATCAAGAAAAGTTATGATTATGCATAAAGGACTCCAAGAGAGTTCAATATTGAAGATCATGGGTATATTAGATTTAAACATAAAAAGAGCTCTTTACAACTGGGTAGGTATACTAAGTTAGCACCTAGATATTGTGCCCCACTTGAGATACTTACTCGAATAGGACTTGTAGGTTATCAAATTTCACTTCCATCTATGGTAAAATCACATGATGTGTTTCACGTTTTATTACTAAAAACATATATACATGACCCTGTTGACATTGTTGATTATAAAATGATAGAAGTCGAACCCGTGGGAGAGTTCCCAGTAGAGTCTTATTGTATTCTATAGCTAATATATTACATAGTAATTAATCTCATCATATGGAAATGGAGTTTGAAATTGGAGACCATATAGAGATTTAACTAGATATATTGAAGTAATAGTGAGACCTTCAAAAAATTTAAACCTCTCGAGTTTTAATCTGAAAATACTAATAGATAAATCACACCTAACCAAAGAAAGTATAATACTTCAACTTATATATCTGTTTTGAAATTGGTTTTCACTTATTTATTTCTAAATTCATTTCACTTGATAATTTGCAGTATCTCACACTTGAAATCAATATAGAGGATTAATTTCCTTCCTATCATTGTTTCAATTAATTAATGCACGACACCATTTTTCATAGTGATATTGAAATCAATATAGAGGATTAATTTTGCTCATACCATTCATAGTATTTTCACTCATATCAATGCACCATATTGTTTTAAGTTATATCATTTAAAATGAATACAACTACTTCAACAGAATCAATATGTTAAATAGGTTTTCATTGTATCATCACTGAAATCAATGCATGTTTTTTGCATTATGTCATTATTGAAATCAATGCAACTAATTGCTCTAAATTATTTATCATTGGTTCAGAACTAAAATCAATGCATTGCATTGTTTTTCATTATGTCATTATTGAAAGCATATCAACTAATTGCTCTAAATAATTTTTCATTGTACCATCTCTAAAATAAATGCAACCTATTGTTTTGTGTTATATCACTATTCAAATCAATTATTCTATTTTATTTCTCTAAATCATTTTTTTAATATCATTACTCAAATTAATATGCCCTATTGTTTTGTGTTATATCATTATCACTAAAATAAATGCACCATATGTTTTTTGTTATATCACTATTACTAAAATCAATGCACCCTATTGTTTCATGTTATATCATTATTCAAATGAATACAACTACTTGATTGTGATGAATCATTGTTCATTGTATGATCACTTAAATCAATGCATAGTGTTATGCATTATGTCATTATTGAAATAAAATGCATATTGTTTTTCATTTTGTCTTTATTGAAATCAATGCAACTAATTGCTCTAAATTATTTATCATTGTTTCATCACTAAAATAAATTCATTGTATTGTTTTTCATTATGTCATTATTGAAATCATAAAAACTAATTGTGCTAAATCATTTTTCATTGTACCGGCCATTTTTCATAGTACCATATCTAAAACAAATGATTTGTAAATTAAATGAAATTTAATACAATTAGGTGAGGAAGGATCGAGAATCCCCTCTTTTGTATGAGGATCAATGTATTGATTATTGTTGAAATTATTCTCTAGGTAGATAGGAGAGAGAGGAGGAGAGGGGAAGATTTGAGACTTTCTTGCATTTTAGTATTGTAAATACTGTAAGCATTGTAAAGGTATTCATATTTAATATAAAAGAATATTTTCTTGCATATGAATCTCTGTGTGTGTTATTTATGTGAATGAGTGTTTGTTTTATGAATGTTTACTGAAGGTCTATGAATTTCATGAGTGCAAGTATGTTCCCTTTGCAGGAATAGATATAATTCCCTATCTGTGTGAATATTTTAGTGTTTTGGGATCACGAGGAGGTATAAGGAGTGTTGATGTTGGAGCATCGCCAACAACAAGCGAGCGCAGAGGCGGAAGACAACTAGGATGAGCGCAATGCATTTTTGCACATGTTGAAAATGTTTTGAAATGTTTTGAAAGAATAAGGAAGGAATATTAATGAAATAGTTAAGGAAGGCATATGCACATTTATGAATAAGTGATTGTAAACAGATCTTGCACAATTTTCTCTCATCTGTCAATGTAAAAGGCATTTATGACTAGTTAATGAAAGTAGGTAGATTTAAATTCCAGATTAGATTGTTTTAGGAATAGGAGGGAAAACGACTATAGACACACTCATCTTTGTATCATTGTATCAATCAGAATTATATCACTAAGCACATTAGCATAGAGAAGAAGAGAGTTATAGAAGAAGAGTTGTAGAGGAGAACCCATATACAGAAGCTTGAATTAATATATGAAGCTTTGATTCAGACTCATGGTGTTATGATGTTTTCTTTGTATACATGCTGAATGGTCTGCTTACAGTTTCTTACTCTCCTTGTCATGCATTGGTTATTATATTGTGTGTGAATGTATGTTTTCACATTGAATGTTTATATTCTGAGAGGGAAAGAGAATGAGTTTCAATTGTTTCTCTTCCTAAGTGAGAGTTCCTGCAAGAAGTGCAGTGAAACGTCCATAAGGAGTGCGTTGATGAAGGTTCAAAGTTTATCTTTGAAAGCTCAAGAGGGATACTGTTGTTCTCATTTTAGCAAAAGTGAAGCACAAGCATAGAAGCTGTGCAGGGTGTGTGTAGGCTGGTTGAGACCTTAGAACTTATCTACTAAGGTTGAGAGATTGAAGTACTGCTATTGTAGAGAAAGTGAACAGAGTTGGGAGTTCAAGTACGTTGAAGTATTTGAAGGATTGTCGCAAGGAGTGTGTGAAGGAGTCTCCTTGAAGACATGAGTTTGCGAAGAAAGCTCAGAAGGGTTAGAGCCTTGAATCATTCAATAGAAAGTACTAAGTTCAAGTCGCTGTGCAGAAATCATGCCCCAAAGAAGGATCGTAGAGTCGATTTTGAGCTAGAGGTTCTTGAGTTGGAAATCGAACGGTCATAATTCTCCGAGGAGAACTCCCAAAATAGCGAGGACCATAGGATCTAAGAAATTTGTGGGGGAAGTTAAGCATTGGACAAAACCACCTTCAAAAGAAAGGATTTAACATGGACCGTTGATTTCGATCATTGGACCATCGAGATCATTTTGGCATTTCAAGGGTCATAAGTCTGAAGTGTGGTCTAAACCTTTGGTTGATCAAATCCACGAAATGCAAAAAGAGTTTTCGTGTATAAAGGCAAAGAGTGACGAGGTCGAAATTTCTGAACTTCAAAATTATAGGTTTTGGAGGTCCTAAGGATGAGTGATCAGGACAAAGGGGGGAGGAAATCCTGAAATCACAAGTCACAGTAGGATATTTGTAAGAATTTAGGTAATTGGCATTTCTACAATCCTGTTGACAAGGAGTAGAGTGCTCCACATAAGAAGCTCCAAAATCGAGAAACACAAAATACCTTTGGAGGAGGGTTTCGACATTTCGGCATTTTGGGATCCAGGATCTTGAGGAGATAGTGATTTGAAATCAAGAGTTTCGAACTCTCGGTTCGTGAAATATAGAGGGAAGAAAACCATTTTTTCATTTCGGTAATTTGGGGTCCGGAACGTATAGGAGGTAGAGAGTTCGAGATCGAGCATCACGAACTCCCAATACGCGAAATTGTGCCAGCCATCGGATCAAGGAGACATCTACAACCGTTGATCTCCTTGGAAGTGAGATAAGAATTTTGGTATTTCGGGGTTTGACATACCGGAAATACTGATGACAAGGAATGAGGAGCAGTAAAGGGAAAATCTCGAAGTCGTGAAGTGCGACAGGACTTAGAGTGGACTTTCAGGATTTTGGTACTTCAGATTTTAGGACTCTGGGAGTCAAGAGGTAGAGTTTCACATCAACTCAACTCCTGAAATCACGAAGAGCGAAAAGCCAAAGTCAGTGGCGAGAAGTGTCTAGTGTTTTATGTTTTCTGGTTTTGGGGATCAAAGAGGTAAGGCGCTCGACATTAGGATTCACGAAATCCAGTATCCTGAAAGGAAAAGAGGAAAGTCCCAATGTCAGTTGGGTGTTGATCGTGGAGTTCATGCCGGTGAAAATACCATGTGACCATAACTCAAAAGGACCTGTGAAATACACTCAGTTGGGTGTGTAAAGAAATTCTGAGAGGAAATAAAAGAGCCATTCAGACTCTAAGGGGCCTAAATTGAAAGGTCCTGTGCGAACTCCGACCTGAGGGTTGGGGGTTTGTGTCAGTGTGGTATCAGAGCCTAGAAAGAGTTCTTTTCTTTCTGTTGCAGAGAAAAGAGAAAATATTTGCAGCTAGGCCACTGAGAAGAAGAGACAAACCAAATCTTGATCCAACAGTGGAAAGAGAAATGCGGGAACTGCGTGCTAGGCTTGATGCCATGGAGACAACACATAGGTGCACAATCAACACTAGGGATATCAGTGAAAATGAAGCTAGACACGAAGGAGAATAAGTGGCAGTCGAAGATGTTGTAGATGAATGCCTATTCAGGGTTGTTGCAAGGATATGTGTCTGGGAACAAATGGAGATTCCCATGTATGAGGGGAACCTAGATGTTGAAGAGCTTCTAGACTGGATTAGAGCTCTGGATAAATATTTTGACTATGAGGATGTTGAGGAAGACAAGAAGGTCAAACATGTTGTTACTAGATTTAAAGGGCATGCAGCATTATGGTGGGATGAACTACAGGCTGACAGACGCTGTAAATGTAAGAAGAAAATCAAAAGTTGGGATAGAATATTTGTGAAGATGAAAGCCAAATTCATACCCAAGGATTATCAAATCAGTCTGTTTTGGAGGATGCAAAACTTGAGACAAAATTTGATGACAGTGAAAGAGTACACTAAAGAATTTTACAAGATCAACATCAGGGTAGGTCATCGGGAAAGTGATGATGAAAAGGTTGCCAGATACATGAATGGTCTGAGATATGACATTAAATATGAGATGAGCATGATAACCCTTCGAACCGTAGAAGATGCTTATCAAATGGCTCTAAAAGTTGAAGAGAAGATGAGCCGAAAGCAAGGTCAAAGAGGCTGAGGAAGAAGTCAGGCCAGAGGCAAAACAATTGCCCAGGACAAGAATTAGAAACCTAAATAAGAGTGGAAGAAACCTCAAACTCAAACTGAGAGAGGTGGAAGCTCACAGAGAAGACAGTATGCTGATAGAAATACTTTTCCTCAAACCAGAGGAAGAGGAAGAGGCAGAGGTGGAGAAATAAAATGATTTAACTGTGGGAAAAATGGACATAATCTTATGAGTGTCCAGACATAAAGAAAGAAGGTGGTGAGACTCACATTTTTGAAGCTCAAGGATGGAATGTTGAGGGTAGAATATCCTTGATGATGAGGAAAGTTCTCTTGAAGCCATAGAAAGAGGCAAAGAACTCAGTCTAAAGAAACAATTTGTTTTGGACTGATTGCAAGATGAAAGATAGGGTATGCAAAGTCATCATGGACAGTGGTAGCACATACAATATCATTTCTATAGAGATGGTAGAAAATATGGAGCTGGAGACTATTGAGCATCCAAGCCCATACAAATTTTCGTGGCTACAAAAAGGACACCAGGTAAATGTCACTAAACAATGTTTAGTTGAATTTAAAATAGGAGGATATAAGAATGAAATACTATGTGATGTCATTCCCGTGGATGTTTGTCATATATTGCTGGGTAAACCGTGGAAATATGATAGGAATGTGATTCATGATGGGAGAAAGAACACATACACCCTGGAGAAGAATGCGAGAACTCATATGTTGTTGCCAATTAAGGATAAAGAAGTGAAACCAGAAGTGAGCAACATTGTACTTCTCATGAGTGGAAAGGAACTTCTTAAGGAGGTTAAGAAGAAGGAATATACACAATTCATTGTGGTTAGGAAGCCTAGAATTGTTTTAACTAGTACAAGAGTGGATAATTTACCAGAGGAAATCCAAAAGTTGCTGGAAGAGTTTGTTGATATAGTAGTGGACGAACTACCTTTTTGGTTGCCATTGATAAGAAGTATAAGTCATCACATCGATCTTATAGCTAGAGCTAGTTTACCAAACAAAGCAACATATGGATTGACACCACAGGAGAATGAAAATGTCAAAAGACAAGTCCAGGACTTAATGGACAAAGGGTTGATTCGAGAAATCTTGAGTCCATGCGTTGTTCCAACAGTGCTCAGCCCAAAGAAGGATGGAGGTTGGATAATGTGTACAGACTCGAGGGAAATCAACACGATTACCATCAGATATAGGTTTCCATTGCCAAGGATGGATGATTTGATGGATTCCTTGAGTGGAGCAATTTTGTTTTCAAAGATTGATTTGAAAAGCAGATATCATCAAATTCATATGAGAGAAGGTGACAAATGGAAGACAACCTTCAATACAAATGAGGGGTTGTATGAATGGCTTGTTATACCATTTTTCTTAACAAACATGCCCAGTACTTTCATGAGATTGATGAATGAAGTCTTGAAAGAGTTTAACGGGAAGTTCATCATCATATATCTTGACGATATATTAATTTTCAGCAAGACAGAAACAAAACACTTGAAGCATTTAGCTACAGTGATGAGGAGATTACAGCAAGAGAAGTTGCTGATAAATATGAAGAAATCAACATTTATGAGGACATAACTCATTTATTTGGGTTTTGTTATCCCTCCAGATGAGTTGAAGATGGATCCAAAAAAGGTAGAAGCGATTAAGAATTGGCCATCGCCGAAAAATGTATTTGAGGTTCGAAGATTCCATGGATTAGCTAGTTTCTACAGGAAATTCGTCCAAAATTTTAGTGGGATTAGAGCACCAATGATGGACACAGTGAATAAAAGACACAAATCTTTTCATTAGATAGAGAAGCAGAAAAAAGTTTCAACTTGCTGAAGAAAAAGATTACTAACCAGCCAATTCTGGTGTTGCTAGATTTCAGTAAGACATTTCAGGTCAAGTGTGACACTAGTGGATTTGAAATTGGAGCGGTCTTGAGGCATGATGACAGGCCGATTGCATACTTCAGTGAGAAATTGAATGAAGCAAAGGTTAAATAATCAACATATGACAAGGAATTTTATGCATTCGTACAAGTGCTGAAGAAATGGAGACATTATTTGGTTCCTAAAGAGTTTGTTTTGTACAGTGATAATCATGCCTTACAATTCATGACTCAACAGGAGAAGTTGAACCAAATACATGTTAAATGGGTTGAATACATGCAGAATTTTACTTTTGTAATTAAACATATTTTTGTAACTGCTAACAAATTTGTTGATGCTTTGAGTAGGAAATGTTTGCTTACGCAAGAATTTAGAGTCAAAACTTTGGGTTTTGATAATCTCAAAGAAATGTACAGAGATGATCCAGATTTTAAAGAGGCATATGAGGCATATGAGATTCCAATTATTAGAGACAGAAGCTAGTGGACTGAATATATGATCCAGGATGGATTATTATTCAGAGGCAATCAATTATGTATTCCAAAATGCTCCATGAGGGAGAATCTGTTGAAAGAAAAACATAGTGGAGGATTGGCTGGACATTTCGGTCATGAAAAAATGTTCTCGAAATTAAATGGCTCATATTTTTTGCCAGGGATGAGGACATATGTCAAAATATTTGTGGACAGATGTAGAATTTGTCAGCACACAAAGGGAAAAAGGAAGAACATAGGGTTGTACCAGCCATTACCCACACCTGAGAGGTCGTGGGATGTCGTAAGCATGGATTTCATATTGGGACTACCAAGGACACAAAGAGGGTGTGATTTAATCTTTGTGGTAGTTGACAAATTTTCAAAGATGGCACATTTTATACCATGTCAGAAAACCAGCGATGCAACTCATATTGTGAACCTGTTTTTCAAAGAAGTCATCAGACTTCATGGATTACCAAGAAGTATGGTTTCAGATCGAGACACTAAGTTTGTGGGACATTTCTAGAAGACTTTATGGAAGAAGCTGGGGAAAAATTTGTCATTTAGCTCAGCTTATCATCCTCAGACGAATGGGAAAAAAAAATTTGTCAACTAGAGCTTAGGAGATTTTCTAAGGAGCCTAGTGACTAAACACCATAGTCAGTGGGATCACATTCTACCATAGGCGAAATTTGATTACAATGATTCACTCAACAGAAGCACAGGGCAGATTCCATTCCAAATTGTGTATGGAATGCAACCAAGGGGAGTTTCTGAATTGAAGGATGTGGAACAAGATGAATTTAGAAGTGCTAGTGCAGAAGACTTTGTAGAAGCAATGAAGGAGATTCACAGCCAAATCAAGGAGCATTTGCAAAATTCAAGCCAGGAATACAAGCGCAGAGCAGATCAACACAGGTGAGAACTTCAATTTGAAGTTGGTGATCTATTTCTTGCACACCTAAGGAAGGAAAGGTTTCCAAGGGGAACATATAACAAACTAAAAATGAAGAAGATTGGACCATGCAAGATCATAAATAAATTTGGAGCAAATGCATATGAGATCAAATTACCCAATGGGATCGGAATTTCATCGATATTTAACGTCTCATATTTGTACCCTTACATAGATGAAGAAGCGGGAGTAGACAGTGAACAGACAGAGGTTCAGTAGACTAAACAAATGCCTGTAGTTGAAAAGATGCAGATGAAAAGTAAACTTGACAAGAGAATCAACAAGAGGACCAGGAGAGAAGAGTATTTTGAATACTTGGTCAAATGGAAGGGACATCCAGTTGAAGATGCCAGTTGGAAGAAAGAAGAAGAGATTCAGAAGCATGGACAGACTGTGAAATAACTCATGAATAGGAGTCCATGAAAATTTTCAAGCGAGGGAGTATGATGCAGGAACATCACCAACAGTAGGCGAGCGTAGAGGTGCAAGACAGCTAGGATGAGCGCAACACATTTTTGCACATGTTGAAAATGTTTTGAAATATTTTGAAAGACTAAGGAAGGAATATTAATGAAATAGTTAAGGAATTCATATGCGCATTTATGAATAATTGATTTTAAATAGATCTTGAGAAATTTTCTCTCATCTGTCAATGTAAAAGGAATTTATGCCCAGTTAATGAAAGTAGGTAGATGTAAATTCCTAATTAGACAGTTTTAGGAACAGGGGGGAAAACGACTATAGACACCCTCATCTTTGTATCATTGTATCAATCAGAATTAGATAATTAAGCACATTATCATAGAGAAGAAGAGAGTTGTAGCAGAATATTTGTAGAGGAGAACCCATGTACAAAAGCTTGAATTAATATATGAAGCTTTAATTCAGACTCATGGTGTTATGATGTTTTCTGTGTATACATGCTGAATGGTTTCGTTACAATTTCTTACTCTCTCTGTCATGCATTTGTTATTATGCTGTGTGTGAATGTATGTTTTCACGTTGAATGTTTATATTCTGAGAGAGAAAGATAATGAGTTTCAATTGTTTCTCTTCTTGAGTGAGAGTTCCTGCAAGGAGTGCGCTGAGAAAGGTTCAGAGTTTATCTCTAAAATCTTAGGAGGGATACCATTGTTCTCATTTCAGTAGAAGTGCAAGACAAGCACAGAAGCTGTGAAAGGTGTGCGCAGGCTGGTCGAGAGCTTAGAACTTATCAACTAAGGTTGAGAGATTGAAGGAATGTTGTTGCAGAGAAAGTGCACAGAGTCGGGAGTTCAAGTACGCTGAAGTATTTGAAGGATTGTCGCAAGGAGTGCATGAAGGAGTCTCCTTGAAGGCCTGAGTTTGAGAAGAAATATTAGAAGGGTTAGGGCCTTGAATCATTCAAGAGAAAGAAAGAATTTCAAGTCATTGTGCAGAAGTCATGCCCCAGAGAAGGATCACAGAGTCGATTTTGAGCCAGAGGTTCTTGAGGAGGAAATCGAATGGTTGGAATTCTCCAAGGAGAACTCGTAAAATAGCAAGGACCGTATAATCCAAGAAATTTGCGGGGGAAGTTAAGCATTGGACAGACCCACCTTCGAAAGGCAGGATTTAACATGGACCATTGATTTAGATCATTGGACCGTCGAGATCATTTCGACATTTCGGGGGTCATAAGTGTGAAGTGTGGACAAAACCTTTGGTTGATCAAATCCCCGAAACAAGAAAATAGTTTTTGTGTATAAAGGCGAAGAGTGACGAGGTTGGAATTTCGAAACTTTGGAATTTGGGGTTTTGGAGGTCCTGAGGACGAGTGATCGAGACACAGCAGGGAGGAATGCACAAAATCACAAGTCGCAGAAGGATATTTGTAAGAATTTTGGGAATCAGAATTTCGGCTTTCTTGTTGACAATGAGTAGAGTGCTCCACATAAGAAGCTCTAAAATCGTGAAACGTGAAATACCTTTGGAGGAGTTTTTCAGAATTTCAGCATTTCAGGATCTGGGATCTCAAGGAGATAGTGATTTGGAATCAAGAGTTTCAAACTCCCAGTTTGCGAAATCCCAGGGGAAGAAAACCATTTTGGCATTTTAGTAATTCGGGGTCCAGAAGGTATAGGAGGTAGAGAGTTCGAGATCGAGCATCACGAACTCCCGGTACACGAAATCGCGCCAGTCGTCGGATCAAGGAGACATATAAAACCATTGATCTCCTTGGAAGTGAGATAGCGGCATTTCATTATTTCAGGGTTCAACATACTAGCAATATTGATGACAAGGAACGGGGAGTAGTAAAGAGACAATCCCGAAGTCATGAAGTGCGACAGGAATTAGAGTGGACTTTCGGGATTTTGGTACTTCGGATTTTGGGACTCCAAGAGTCGAGAGGCATAGTTGCACATCAATGCAACTTCCAAAATCATGAAGAGTAGAAAACCGAAGCCATTGGCGAGAAGTATCTAGTGTTTTATGTTTCAGGTTTTGGGGATCAAAGAGGTAAGGAAATCGACATCAAGATTTGCGAAATCCGCTATACCGAAAAGAAAAGGGGAAAGTCCCAATTTCAGTTGGGTGTTGATCATGGAGTTCATGCCAATGCAAATATTGTGTGAGAATAACTCAGAAGGACCTATGAAATACACTCAGTTGCGTGTGTAAAGAAATTCTGAGAGGAAATAAAAGAGCCAGTCGGACTCTAAGGGTCCAAAATTGAAAGATCCTGTCTGGACTCCAACCTGAGGCTTGGGGGTCTACGTCAAGTGCACACTGGAATTTTTAGAGAACTCTAAAAAGTCAAGACAAGGAGTGTCCAAGAACTGAGTTTTGATTTCAGCAGGAACCTGCCAAGTGGGCACACCAGAACCAGTTAAGCTCAGAATGGATAGTGAAATATTTCATAGAGTGAGCATAAGGAGTGTGCCTATACTCATAGTATTGTAAAATCTCAATGAAAGGCTAGTGAAAGGAGTGAACAAAGCTAACATTTTTTTAAAGTGCTGGTAAGATCAAGTGGAAGAACACAAAGTGACATGAGGGAATTGAAGGAACATTTTAATAGTGTTCATAAGATTAGGAGGGAGAAGCGTAAGGAGTGCACAAGATAAATTATTATAAGTTCCAATATTAGGAGAAACAACATTTCATAGAATGCAAGAAGAAACTAAGGAGTTGACCCTGCAAGAGAAGATGAAGGTTGCAGTCTTTAAACCTTGAGAAATCCTTTGTTGGAGGGAAGCAGAGCCGAGAAGGAGAAGAATCCAAAACAAATGTTAGATTATTTGTGGAAATATATCTGGGTTGTTAGATCTTGCAAGAAGGAATCCCAAGAGTAGAGGAGAAGTGTGGGAAAAGGATATTAGATCCCAGCCATTAGATCTAGGTGCAAGAGAATGAGAGTCGTCAATTGAGGTTTTTGGGCCATATGTCTTGACCAAATTAGATTGAATCTAAGTCGTAGATCACATACTAAAGCATGGGATATGTATCTAGGAGCCCTTCAAAAATTTAGATATTTGATGATTGTTATAACCCTAAATTGCATCAGACATGCATACCTAGCATTAGGCCATCTTACTTGCTATATTTTCCAAATCCATCACCAAAGAGCTCTTCTAAAAAAAAAAAACTTGTTTTTGATAGTGTACGCACCCTACACCACTACTTCCTGCATACACACACTTATTAAACCACTACAACCCGCATACACTCACAAAAAGCACAAAAAATGAAAATTGCAAAGGGATATAGGTTTTTAGGCTGTTACCTAACCATTTGACCACCTATAGCCAATCAACCCAACCATTACTATCTCTTTTGGCCTATAAAAGAAGGTGTTTGGGTCCCATTCCTAAAAGAAGCATGAGAGCATAGAAACTCTACCCATTTCAGTATTCCCGCTTTGTCCCAATACATTGCAACCACATTGTGAGTTTGAGCTAGAACTCCTTATTCCTCCATTGCAAACCCTTCCCATTTCCCTAGAGAGAACTGAAGAGGAGATGAATACGTGAAAGCAGTTGGTGCATGGTGAAGAGGAGCCTAGGACAGAGTTCAAGGAGCAGTTTTTGGTCTCATATTATAAATGAATTTTGTGAGATTAATATAAAGAAATACTTTTTCCATCTTGTAA
The DNA here is from genome assembly GCA_009831015.1 of Picea engelmannii. Taxonomy (NCBI): domain Eukaryota; kingdom Viridiplantae; phylum Streptophyta; class Pinopsida; order Pinales; family Pinaceae; genus Picea; species Picea engelmannii. Next base: position 22,976 of record ML798054.1, on the reverse strand, counting down.
CAACCCTCTTAGCTAAGGACAACTAC
>ML798053.1:264656-276585 GCA_009831015.1 Picea engelmannii | reverse complement strand
GTCCTCATCGGGGGGTAACATGTGTCACGTTCCAATAGGAATATAGGGTCTATGAAATGCAAAAACCAAGGTGACATGTGGCTCATTGATCATGGTTCCATGTCACCCTGGTGACATCATCCTGCCACATCACAACAGATTGATATCCTTACAACGTCCCTCAGATCTCACGGTCAAGGTGCATCCACATAGATCCATGAATCTATGACTCACGTTAATTAATAAGTTTGGCGTTCAGGAGTTTTTCAATGTAAAATACTCTTTGCTTTCGGAGTTGGTCAGTGTTGGACTGACCACGGCCCAAATATGATGGTCTTGAAAAGTCTCGAAACATCCTCGGATCGATGACTCTCATCACTTCAGGCTTCAGAGCTTATCGACACACCACACCTCAAATCCCCCAAATTGCCAAGTTTGTAGACTCAAGGATTTGGCACCATATGTCCCCTACCTGTCAATGACTGAAATTTACTCCATCATTCATGACTTCGATAGTCTTCACGCCTTGAAGACTCTCAGCCAAGTTCCTCCGCATTGCTAAGTCTCCGGACTATTGGATCTAGTGACACGTGTCCTTAATGATGGATGACTGGGATGGACTCCAACCTTTCGGCGCTCCGAAAAAGTTCAAATTCACCATCATGTCAAAACCTCCCGGATATACTTGATCCGTGGACACGCATCTTGGTCGATGGATGGTTATGAGGCTTCTCAACGGAGTCCCCAGATCATCAGTTGAGGAGGATCCCGAAGGATCCATAGAGCCACGGTCCACATTACTTCACTACTCCGACCTTCAGGGGATTTGACATTACAACACCCTGATCCTCCCAAAGTGGTCAATGCCAAGATAACTATATTGTAGATCTGAAAATTGGAATAGTTCTCGGGCATCCTCATCTCTACAACCTATATTAACTTCGGGCTCTGGGACTTCGGAGGATCCGTATCCCTTACAACGAATACAAAAATTCTCCAAAATCATGAAGACTGAAGGAGTTGAGGAGTTAACACCTACGCTCCTTCTCTAAATCCAATGTTTGTGACAGACCTTTGATCCTCCTGAATGGATCTCATCCACTTGTCTTCCAAATGAAGGGATCTTCCCTTTTGAGACTTAAATATCGCTATCCTTCCTGAGCTTCGTGATTTTTGAAAGACTTAGGCATTGGCACGCGCTTTGCGCTCTTTCTCCCAAAATTAACAGACTACTTCTCCCAGGAGAATCAAAATAATTGTGATTGTTGACATGCATACCGGAAACTATTCCCAAGGTCGATGAACTCACAATTCATTTACTTAAACTTGAGCCACTACAGGGCTCGATCAGTTACGTGTATAAACCATATAGTTTCTTACTTTATTAAATAGATGATCAGGAAAAGATAAAGGTACATAGTCCAATAATCAATCAAACATGCATATACCTGAAACATTCATAGGATATCCAACTTTAATTTATAGTTATAGTTCAATTAAACAAGATATGAGAATACTTATCTATTACAGGTTGTAGCCAACTAACTGACCGTGGGTGGGCTCCTTTCCACCCAACCATAGGCTCAGAGGCATTCACTCTTAGCACTATGGCCACCCCTGTTCCAAGCCATGATATCACCAGGGAAATTTATGTCATTTCTCAAAGATCCTCCTTTAGTCATAGGAAACCAATGAGGTTTATTAGATGCTTCCTCGGCATCAAGCTTGTGGCCTTCCTCTTTTCTTCTGCATGTCCAGGTCGCGCCTTCCCCAATGTGCATGCACTATTGTCTGGTGTCTCTTCTACTCTCTATTGAGCCTCTCATGCATGCCTCCTCAGTGTGTCTTAACTTTGTCTCTCTTCGCCTGTATTCTCCTTGGGAAGGTTATGGATCTGTCTTGTTCCTTCTGTCAGAAGGAAACTTGGGTCAGTCTAGGCCTGTAGGAAAAATGCACCCTATGGTACTTCGGGCTGACTCTTTTCTATCTCCCCAACCAGACCCTCCATGCTTCCATTCATTGGGGTGGTTGATTATCCAACCACCAGTCCTTTCTTCATTTAATAATTCCTCTCCTTGGGATCTGCATGAGGTTTATTATCTCAACAAAGGCAATTTGGGTCATTTGAACTAATGAACCCTCTCCATAGTTTCCTCACTCTTTCCTCTAGTGATATCATGGAAAATACTTCAAGTCTTCACCCCCACAGTCAGTCATTGGAAATCTAAATAATACATTTACATTGTTCCCATGCCATATCACGATGATCATAATTAATGATTAATTACAAGCTAGGGGAAACAAGGGTATTACATCTTAGGAGAGCCAAGTGCCTTCCAACAAGAAACATATATGATGCAAGTCGAGGCTCCTTCATCAACCACGGTTTAGAATATGTTTTTCCCCACCGATCGCACTTTGATATGGAAGATGAACTGATGGGAGAGACTATGAGTAACCTGAAAAGAATCAAAGGTTATCAAAATTGACTCAGAGGGATCAACCCCACCTATAGAAAACAACAAGGATTTTCACTGCACTGGGCATCTTTGGAGAACTTCGAGTGCAGACATGGCACAAGGTGCCTTGGTCAATTTTCCACAATATTGTAGTTGTGGGTGGCCCGTGAATTGAGATTATGTGTCATGCATCAAATAATGCCCTTCAGGGGTTGAAGCGTTGTGTCAAAACATGGATTCTCAATATGAAGAGGGTAAATAGGATGGAAGGAAGATGTTGATTCATGAACAATAGAAGTAGGCTTGAAATTGTCATAGTTCTTGGCTCGAGTTTGAAAATTGACTTTCAGGTCATACATGAAAATAAAATCATTCGAGGAAGGACCCTCATGCTGAGGGGTACCTTCCATGCCCCATTGCGGAGGGGGATTGTTTTTTGTGACCATGTGTTGAGGTTGAGGGGCAAAAGGATGAGTTAGGATAATAGTTTATTGGGGGCCCCCTTTCTGAGCAAAAAATAAATGGACCTCATCCTTTCAAGGAAATTAATGATTAGGGTGGTCCTCCCCACAAATTGTGTAGGGGAACCCACTCTTATTATTCTCTTTCACGCTCCCCCCTTGATTGTTTTGGGTGGGAACGGTCCCTTGCTCAGTGTTGGAATTGTTCTTTTTGTTCCGCTTCTTCTTTCCTCCCATTTATTGAGGATTCTTTGGTTGTGTGGACTACATCAAATTCACCTCAGAGGTATGAGGAGGGATCATTGTAGTTTGAGCATTAGATCTAGAATTTGATTGGTGTGACGAAATAGACATGTGACCCATCTCGTTAGCTAACTAGTTCATAGAGGTATGGGAAACAAAACCAACCACACCATCGACATGGGGTCCCAGGTTTGGATTTTTAGGATCCGTTGATGGCCTAGGAGCATGTGGTATAATTTCATAAAGAGTACTTGACTGAGAGTAGATCAAATCTAAGTTTTGGTCAAGCATAATGGCTTTCTCCTCGGTAGTCACCTCGAGCATAGCTACATCCTTAGCAATGATTGGAAGGAGGGATTTGGTGAACCACTCCATCAAGAACTTATCCAAGATCTAGGTCTTGATCATTCTATGCCTTCTTTACCACTCATTTGTATGATCATAAATGTGAGTGGAGGTATCTTGACACATTGATTTCAAGAGCTTCATTCCTATCACGTATCGTATGGGTAACTGGTAATGCATTAGAAATTCCATTTCCAAGCCATTGAATCTTTTAAAGGAAGCACCTTGTAACTCAATATACCACTTGGCGACACTTCCAGTTAGGGATATTTGGGAAAGACATAACCGCACATTATCATCCATGAAGGAATTGGATGAGCACTACAAGTGATATGTCATGATATGTGTGGAGGGTTCTTCTCTCGGCTTTACGTCAAATTTTCATATGTCCCCAGTGGAGTCGTCGGTTCTGTTACAGGGAAATATCACCATTATGGTAAGTTATATCTCCCTAGGATCTTCCTACTGATCCTAGAGAGACATTGGGGCTAGACTTCTAATGGTTTCCCTATATCTAAAAGGGAGAGAATGGAATACCTTGCTACCAAAGTTTGTCTTCGTATGTCTTGGATGTTGCATATCTTGAGTTCTAGCTCTAGATATTGCGACCTGCCTCCTACACACAAGTAACAAACAAACACTAATCTCTTTCTTCTCCTAGTGTTAGAAATCACTAATCCAATTCAAATATATTCTAATCTATTGATCACAAGACCATCTCTAAACATTTTCAAATCATACACAGACATGTTTAGGGTAAAACCAATGATCTATTAATTAAAATTCAAAGGAAATACATCAATCATCATAACTTTGGTGTGGATGCATTCCCCTTTGCCCCTTGCTCCTTGCTCCTCCTCAACTCTTCAACCAAGCTAGGAAACATGACTACAACTAATGTATATGGAAAAGGTCCTCTGTATTTGGACAACATAACTCTACAAATGACTCTTCCTCCCCATGCTCCAAACTTTCCTTCTCTATATATATCCTTGGCCGAGGCTTGGGAGAGCTTCTATATCCTCTAGAGACAAACATATACTTGAATGATGTGAGTTCTAAGGCTCATTCCATGAAGACACAACTAATCCCTCTCCTATCACTTTGAAACTCCGTGAATCTGGAAGGTTGTAGGGATTGTTTCTTGTTGCACTATAGATGAAAAATGATGATCGTCGCTTGTTGTCCCATGTATGACCAACGAAAACCGTAAAAAATGAACCAAATCCTAAGCTAGAGATGTGTCTTGGCTTTCATCTTCTGTTGGATTCCCTTTTGGCCTTATAGGGTGGAAATTAAGGCTATAACGGTCTTAACTGCTTCAACCAATAGGTCAAATATCATTAACTAATTTTCTTCTAAACAAGGAAGGCAAGTCACTTCAATATAATTAGTCATCAATGTTCTCTTAGGTGAAGGTAAATCCCGATTTCCCTTCACCATTTCCCACTCTTCGCATCATGGCCAATAATTCAAGGCTTCTCCCTTCAGTCAGTTGGTTGGAATTCATCATTAAGCATAAAAAAAAATTACATTGTCCATCAATCACAGTCATAATTAAGTCTTAATCATAGTTACAGACTTGGGGGAAAACAAGGTGTCACACTTGTTGTTCATTTTCTCTCAGTAGTAAGCCACATGCAAGATGAAGCTATGAGTCCATAAGGAGGTCTATCCCTCCTAGATTTCCTCTCTCCACACTCAGTAGCCCAAAAACCTCTTTCCCCTCAACCTACACAACCCAAGGACTGGGATCCCCCTTCTCTATCATGTATTCCCTCGGGCCTTCCCACTCCTCTCCAGGGCTCCAGCTGATCCAGGTGGATATTGGTGGCCGCCCACCTATGCCAAATGGATCCTCTTGACAAATTTTAATTCAACACGTTCTTTTATACTTCTTTGTAATTGTGGGTTCTACACTTCCAGGGCTGTCTGAAGCCCTACACATATTCTAGGTGGATATTGGTGGCCACCCACCTAATAAAACTTGCTTAGTTTGGAATTTTTCATGTCAGCACATCTTTCTATACTTCTAGGGCCGTTTTGGGCCCCTAAACAGTTTTTTTTTCGCTTTCCAAAGTCAAATTGTAGATAGACCCAGAGTTTGGCAACGTAATGTGTAGTTCTTTAAAATACCTTTCAAACGGACTAACACGTGCCTAAAACAGAGGTCGTATGCAAAATTTACGACCTCGTGAAGTTGAGGTACCAACTTACCCATCGGGGCCCACATAACGTTTGGCGTTTCACCTCCCGGGGTTAGGTTTTTGGATGTCTAGGGTTTTGGAATTCATGAACAATGTTAAAAGGGAATATGGAGCCTCATTGTAATCATTATGCTCAGACGGATCCACATAGCAACCACATCTCTTCTCAAAGATAGCTACCACCATTCGAGCAAGTTGTTTTAGTTGTGCAGTTTTACAGTTTCATCCTATTTCATTTATTCATTAGAAGTCATTGTTCACTGGGTATATGTTGTTATCTCTATGTTGTTATATTCAGTCTGTTATTAATTTCGTTCCTCTCATAAATATGGATCAATGGTATCATATTGGTTTGCTCTTCATTTATTTTTCTTTGTGCATGTCCCTGACAAGATCTGGGTACAAGAAGTTGGGACTCGAACCAGTTGAGACTTTACAATATCGGTCGCAATTAGCCCAAAAAAAACCCATGGAGGAAAAAAAGAAAGATGATGGAGCAGGAGATCCTTTTAAAATGTTGCTCGAAGAAGCCCTTGCACGAAAAGGGAACGAAATTATGAACAACTTTGCACATATGCTTCAACGACTCCCCACAGGAGAAGCATCTCCATCAAGTGGCCATGAAACCCCCTTCAAGGTATAGGTAAATTTTGATATTCCATTATTTGAAGGACTGATAGATGCATATGTTGTAGATAAATGGTTGAATCCTCTCGAAGGGAATTTTTAGGTCCATAATTTTTCCGATAGGGAAAAAATTACTTTTGCACTCCTCAAAGTCATCCGCTGTGTTAAGGACTGGTGGGATACTTACTCTGAGAAAAGGGCCATAGAGGAATATACAATATTTGCGGTCTCCCTCACATGGGATTCCTTCAAGGATGCCATTAAAGAACAATACTACCCTATTGGAAGCTACGAGGACCAGTACACCAGATGGACCACCCTCGGTCATGAAAGGGACCAAACAATACCAGATTTCACAAATATTTTCCATACCCTGTGAACCAAATTGGGTATCAAAGACTATGAATGACATCCGGTGCTCAAATACCGCGGTTGTTTGCATAGATACATTCAAACATAAATGGAGTTTCTAGACATCACATCATTAGGTACTATGTATAGATATGCTGTCAAGATCGAGCATAAATTTAAGAAGAAGAGGCGAGAGTTTGGATTTTCAAACTCCTCACAGCCTAAGTAGAGAAAAGGTGGCCCCAACCCACACAACAAGGGATAGAGAAAATATGGCCACTCTTATTAAAACCAGTCTAAGCCGCAACACAAGAAGGGAAATGAGAAGTCAAAGAAGGACATGATAAAATGCTGTGAATACCATAAAAACCCTTGGCACAACACTGAAGAATGTCGCTCCAAGCAGTCACTCATGACCGAACTAAATGCTTTTGATTCGAAGGCTGATTTTGACTCCAATTAAAATCCAGAAGGAGGGAAGTGGATTATCAATGTTGAACCCAGTGCCACGGTCTCTACCACCAAAGTTCAGCCAAGTGAACTAGAAGAACCATAGGAAGAGGAACACCTCTTTCACTCGCAGATGTGGGTAAAGGGGGCTCTGCTTCATTTCATTGTCGATAGCGATAGTCAGAAGAACCTTATCTTAGCATAGGTCTTCAATAAGTTGGACTTGTCGATGACACCTCACATGCATCCCTACACCATTAGTTGGCTTCACCAAGGAAGATATCTTCGTGTCAGCCAACAGTTTTGTCTTCCCTATGACATCAAGCCTTTTAAAGACAAGGTATTGTGTGATATTTCTCCCCTTGAAGTTTTTGATGTTCTTTTAGGAAAACCATATTTGTGGAAGCGGCATGTTGTGTATGAGTCTAGATCCCATAGTGTTATTATTAGTTTGGGTAGACAACTGTACAGGATACCAGAGGTGGCGCCACCTACCGCTATTTCCTTAATATTTGCTAAGAAATGCAGTAAGGTCATTTCACACACCACAAAGTTCGTCTTCTTTCTGATCCATGCTCACAGTAAGCAGAAGGTCATCGCCACAGTCGTGGCCTCTACATAGAGTCTCTCTTTACAGCAGAATCAAGTGGATGGGATCGTGGAAGACTACAGAGACATCTTCTCCTCACCTACCGGGGTACTGACACACTACCAAGTCAAGCATCCAATTGATCTAACCCTCGGTGCACCTCTACCTAATGGACTAGTCTATCACCGCTCGCTGATGGAAAATGAAAAAATCAAGCGTTAGATGCAAGAGATTCTTCAAAAGGGGCACATCAGACCCACATCCTCCCCTTGCGAAATCCCGATTGTACTGGTGCAAAAGAACGATGGGACCTGGAGGCTATGCATTGATTATAGAGCATTAAACAAAATTACAGTCACGAACCGGTACCCAATTCCTAGAATTGACGACCTTCTTAACCAATTCAAGGGGGGAAAGTTCTTCATCAAGATTGATCTAAAGTTTGGCTACCACCAGGTTCCCATCGAACCAACTGATGTATGGAAGATAGCTTTCAAATCTAAATAAGGTCTCTTCGAATGGCTGGTCATGCCCTTTGGCTTAACAAATGCACCAACCACTTTTATGAGGTTGATGGATGATATATTGAGACCCCTCACCAACTCTTTTGTGGTGGTATATTTGGATGACATCCTCATATTTAGCATAACTTGGGAGGAGCACATGCAATATATTCAACAGGTTTTGAGCATTCTGCGACAACAAAAGCTATATGCCAACTTGGAAAAATGCTTCATTGGCATGAATAGAGTCCAATACTTGGGATACATTGTTGATGAGCATGGGTTACATGTTGATCCAACTATGATCCAAGTCATCTGTGACTGTCCAACCCCGACCACACTAACCAACATAGATGTTTTTAGGGGCTAAATTTTTCCAATGGGCTAATTTTCCATGTTTTTTCCAAAAAACATATTCGCTAATTTCCGTTTTTTCTAAAAATGATTTGCCCAAATTCCATAGAATAAAATTATCTTACCTTAACAATCGCCAAAATTTTATAGAAACTATATAAAATCCTTATAAATTTGAATATTTTTACAAAACTATCACCAAACATTTTATATTTTTCATATTAAGGACTAGTGAGATTAGCCCATGTTTCTACATTTTAATATGAATTTCCATCCTTAAAATTATCCCTGCTAACCGAGCTTCAAATTTTCCTGGGATTGGCCAACTTATACCGACGGTTTGTGTTGGGATTCTCCCATATTGCATAGGCCCTCATCCAAGTGACCAAGGGTGGTGGCAGGGAAAATTTCACGTGGGGGAAGGAACGACACCGAGCCTTTGATGATATGAAGCATCGCTTGTGCTCAACTCCAGTACTCTCCTTACCCAATCTACAACAACCATTCGATATTGAGACTGATGCATTCGACTATGTTGTAGGCACAATTCTCACTCAACATGGTCATCTGGTGGCATACCATAGTGATACACTCTCAGATTCTGTCCGAAAATACCCCACTTATGACAAGGAAATGTATTCCATTATTCAAGCTTGTCGTCAATGGAAACATTACATTCTGGGAAAGGAGACAATCACCCACACTGACCATAAGCCTATGCAATTCAGACAGACACAGGGGAAGCTATAGAACGATTACCATCAGAAGTGGTCCACCTACCTACAACAGTTCCATATCAACATAAAATATAAGATAGGGAGCACAAATCGTGTCGCTGACTACCTCAGTCGACCTCTCGTGGCTGCACTCACCACCATTCTCCATTCCTGTGGAAATGACGCATCTTAGTGTCGCCCACTTTATCAGCAAGATCCAGACTTTGCCACCACCTATCAGCTCTTGGGTACAAGAGGGAATGTCACTGATTTTCACATTCAGGATGGACTGTTATGTCATATTGACCATCTCCGTGTTCCTGCAAGCGAGTGTGCAAAGATGATCCGAGAGGCTCACTACAGTTGGATGGTAAGACATTTTGGCATGGAGAAAACTGTGGCCATTCTACATAAAAAACATTATTGGCCAAAACTCAGACAGGACGTCAACAAGTATATCAGATCTTGCACTTCCTGTGCCATCTCCAAGACAAGCATCAAGAAGCAAGGATTATACACCCCTCTTCCTACTCCCGAGAGGCCTTGGGAATTCATCTCGATGGATTACATGTATATCCTTCTATCCACCAAGAAAGGCAATGATTGTGTATTTGTGTTAGTTGATCGGTTTTCAAAGATGGTCATCCTCACAGCCTCTAAGAAGAGGATCACATCGACAGATATTTCCAAGAACTTCTTCGAACGAGTGTGGGTCCATTTTGGGATACCACATACCATCATCTCTGATCGGGACAATAGGTTCCTCAACACATTTTGGTTGAGTCTTTGGTCACTGTTTGGAATCCATCTTGATGGAGTACATGTCTATCCTTCCATCCACCAAGAAAGGAAATGATTGTGTATTTGTGTTATTTGATCGGTTTTCAAAGATGGTCATCCTCACAGCCTCCAGGAAGAGGATCACAGTGGAAGATATTTCCAAGATCTTCTTCGAACGAGTGTGGGTCCATTTTTGGATACCACATACCATCATCTCCGATTGGGACAATAGGTTCCTCAACACATTTTGGTTGAGTCTCTGGTCACTGTTAGACACCAAGCTCACTAAATCCACTGATTTCCACCCCCAAACCGACGACAAAATAAAGGTCATCAATCAAATGATTGTGCACATCTTGCACATGTACAACTCTAAGAATTCGCGTACCTGGGATGAGAGTCTCCCCTATGTTCAACACAACTACAAAAAATCTCTCCATAGCTCCACCGTCCATAGCCCATTTAAGGTGGGGCTGGGATTCCAACCCTTGGGTCCCATTGATGTTGCATTACCTCTTGTCACCACATAGGCTGAATCTTCCCATGTTCAGTCCGAGGCCGACAAAGCCACCATATTCATTGAGTGGATTCAACAGATCCACCAATAGGTACATGAGATTTTGCAGAAAGCCATTGCTAAGTACAAGAAGCTCCACGATCAACACAGGGTACTGCACCAGTTTCAGTTGGGAGACAAGGTATGGTTACATTTGCAGAAAGAGCACCTTACAGGGCCCCATCAGAATCTTCTCCCACTTCACTATGGGCCTTACACTATCACCAAGGCTGTGGATAGTAATTCTTTTGAGCTCAACACTCCACCCTTCCTTGGATTGCACCCAGTGTTCAATGTGGACCTCCTTCGGCCATATTTACCACCCTTATTGGACACCTTAGAGATCGCAGAATAGCTGAAACCAACAGAGCTCAACTCTGATTGCATGGAACAAGAATCCACTGATCAGATAGTGGACACACAGGTCAAGGGCACTCGTCAGCATAGGATATAGCTTTATCAGGTTGTCAAGGCATGACAACTCCTACACTAAGGCGAGTGGCTCACTCGGGGCAAAATTCAATAGAAGTTTCCTCACTTGATGGGGGAACTCAATGCAATGGAAACCATTGCTTCCTAAGGGGGGTCGATTGATCCAAGTGGAGGCTAAATTGGATGAGCACCACAAGTGAAATGTCATGATATGTGTGGAGGGTTCTTCTCTCAGCTTTGCATCAAATTTTCATATGTCCCCAGTGGAGTCGTCGGTTCTGTTACAAAGAAATATCACCATTATGGTAATTTATATCTCCCTAGGATCTTCCTACTGATCCTAGAGAGACATTGGGGCTAGACTTCTAATGGTTTCCCTATATCTAAAAGGGAGAGAATGGCATACCTTGCTACCAAAGTTTGTCTTTGTATGTCTTGGATGTTGCATATCTTGAGTTCTAGCTCTAGATATTGTGACATGCTTCCTACACACAAGTAACAAACAATCACCAATCTCTTTCTTCTCCTAGTGTTATAAATCACTAATCCAATTCAAATATATTCTAATCTATTGATCACAAGACCATCTCTAAACATTTTCAAATCATACACAAACATGTTTAGGGGRAAACCAATGATTTATTAATTAAAATTCAAAGGAAATACATCAATCATCATACCTTTGGTGTGGATACATTCCCCTTTGCCCCTTGCTCCTTGCTCCTCCTCAACTCTTCAATCAAGCTAGGAAACATGACTACAACTGATGTATATGGAAAAGGTCCTTTGTATTTGGACAACATAACTCTACAAATGATTCTTCCTCCCCATGATCCAAACTTGCCTTCTTTATATAGATCCTTGGCAGAGGCTTGGG
>ML798053.1:232885-259797 GCA_009831015.1 Picea engelmannii | reverse complement strand
TCAGTAATGAAACCTTCTTTTAAAGCTTTTGTTATCTAGAAAGGTTCCAGGTTCGATTCTCTCTTACGCCTATATGTGTTGCATCAGCTGAAATGGCCGAAAGGCGCCGGCAGTATTGAGATAGATGGAAAAAGATTCACGCTGAATCAATGCCATTGGCACACCCCGGCCGAGCACACTGTAGACGGAAAACGGTACAATCTCACAACCCTATTTCGATCCCTGCGACACTAAACAGGCATTTAGGTGTTGCTGAAGGGTTTGCATTGAAACAGGCATCCGTTAGAAGTCCATCTGGTGCACCAAGCAGAGGACGACGAAATCACTGTGGTTGGAATCCTTTATAAGTTTGGCAGGCCTGACACTTTCCTTGCAGAGGTATATTTGTATATCAAATCTTGTTTTGCATTGTACATATATATTTAGATTATGGCGATTATATTATGCTCATTATTTTGCAGTTAATGGATGAAATCATGGCCATTACTGATATGGAACCTCCGGAGGAAGCTCTGGGCGTGGTGAATCCGAAGCACATAAAATTTGGTAGCAGGAAATATTACCAGTACACGGGATCTCTCACCACTCCTCCTTGCACCGAGGGAGTCATTTGGAACGTGCTTCATAAGGTATTTTCGTTGCCTGTCTAGTAGTTTAGTCCCCGCAGATCGACCCGGTGACTTATGGTTGAGTAATCTGTATGCAGGTAAGGACAGTGTCAAGAAATCAACTGAAGGCTTTACAGGCAGCCCTGCACGATGTAAGTACTCCTCAACCAGTTGAATAGAATATTTTAAGAATTTTAGTTACATGATCATGTAAAGAAAGGGAAATGAATCTTTAATATATGAATTTTAAGTGAATCGATATTTAATTTATTGTGTTTTTTCAGGTTTATGGAGAAAATGCAAGACCTATTCAATCTACCAATGGAAGAGTTGTCGATATGTACACTCCTCGAGATAAATGAATTTGATGCATCAAACATTTTCGTAGATGAGCAATGGCTTGCAAAATAAAAACGTTATAAGAACAAATGTAACCTCCACAAGACGTTTTAGTTTATAGTTTTATTAGTATGAATCATTATAACATATTATTTTTATTGATTTACTCTTTATAATAATTTTTTATATTATTTGAAATGTAAAATTAATTTGATAATTAAATAGAATGTGGGTTTTTTAATTTTCAAAGAATGTTTTTTCAATGCTTATGACTTTTTTCACATGGACATGTTAATAGAAAAATGAATTACTTCATTATATATGTATATATATGGTTAAAGTTTACTTTAAATGATTAAAGCTTACTTGATAATTAAATAGAATGTATTTTTTTAATTTTAATTAATTTGATAATTAAATAGAATATGTTTTTTTTTTAATTTTTTAAAAATGTTTTTTCCATATTTATGATTTTTTTACATAAATATATTAATAAAAAATGCATTACTTCAATATATATATGGTTAAAGTTTATTTCAATTATAAAATTAATTTGATAATGTAAAATTAATTTGATAAAATTAAATAGAATGTGTTTTTTTAATTCTAATTAATTTGATAATTAAATAGAATGTGTTTTTTTAATTTTCTAAGAATGTTTTTTTCGTGCTTATGACACTTTTTTAACATGTCACATGGACATGTTAATAGAAAAATGCATTACTTCAATATATGGTAATATATGGTTAAAGTTTACTTCAAATGTAAAATTAAATCTATTTCTATAATTACATAGAATGTGTTTTTATAATTTTAATTAATTTGATAATTAAATAGAATGTGTTTTTTTAATTTAATAAGAATGTTTATTAAATAGAATGTGTTTTTTTAATTTTTTAAGAATGTTTTTTCCATGCTTATGGCTTTTTTTACATGGACATGTTAATAGAAAAATGCATTACTTCAATATATGGTTAAAGTTTACTTCAAATACATATATTTTTTGAATGTTGGGATAATATTATATATGGATAATAAACTTCTATCATATCATATGGTTAAGTATAATTATATTTATTTTCATTATATGAGCTTTTGGAAATTATTTAGAATTTAGAAGTGACAAGTACAAGTCTTATGGATGTTGCATATAGTGTAAGATTTGGAGTGTTATGGATGTTGTATATAGTCTAAAATTTGGAGTGTTTACTATTTAAGAAAATTTCAAAATATAACTCTCTCATGATGATGGGATGAAATGTTTTTTATTGTTGATTTTTTTTATTCTAAAATATTAATAGTCGCTGCCTTATGATTACAAACAAGATTCACTTTCATATCACATTATCATAGAATAACTATACACTGAAAATCTCAACTATAAAAATACAGTGAAAATAACAAGATATAGAAACATTAACCATGCACAATAGACACAAGATCATAATAATCTATATTGGGAATCTCAACCTTGGGAGAAAACCCAACAACCTTTCTTATAGAAGAATTCAGTCCAAGATATTACAAGTACATCACCATCACCAGATCAAAATACCATACAAAGAAGATCCTTCCTAGGGCTAGAATTTCACTAGAATAGCCAAGATAACACCAAGCAAGAGCTTCTCCAAGTCTAGTTCCTTCCCCAAGTGTGGTGCACTCACCAAGATAACCAGAAACCCAGAAATAGTGAAATGCCACAATTGCAACTAACAACCGCCTTGTGCACACTAGAGAAGGAGATTTGTGTCTATTTGTCCAAATGAAATGATCCAGTCCTATATTTATACTAATCCAGGCACCTATCTTTTCCTGTGGGGTCGACTTCTCATTCTGGGTCTTTAATTTTACTTTATTATTTTTTTTCTTTTACTGGTGATGAATTATCTTTCTGTGTCTTTAATTTCTTCATGGGGCTTCTACAATGGTAGAGATGGGTCTTCTTGTACTTCCTTGTGGAGAATGACTGCCCAAAGTTGAAAAGCTTCAACACTCCGTCTCAATGAGGGAGGCATTCTCCATACTTGGATTTCTTCTATCATAGAAAGGTTGTCCTTGAGCTTGGTTGATGTAGTCTTCTATGGCATGCACCAAGTTGATGTATACTTTTGCCACATATCACTGAGTTGATGTATGCTTCTCCCACATAGCACCTCCGGTCTCCAATGGTCCTTGTCAAGCCAACATGATCAAGGATAGAGAACATACCTTGGTCATTCTTCTTAGCCAAGTCATCATGGTCATCGGAGGAGAATGCATGATGCTAATACATGAAGAACATCAACACCTTGGGCCACTCTCTTTAGGCAAGTTAGCATAGCCATTGGAGGAGAGTGTCTTCTCGATGCTAATACATGGAAAACATCAATACCCTGGACCATTCTCCTTAGCCAAGTCAGCATGGCTATCAGAGGAGAATGTATGTCCGATGCATATATACTTCGAGTCTTTATCGGTCCTTAATCAAGTCAGCATGATCAAGGATAAATACTATGTCTGGGCCATTCTTCTTAGCCAAGTTAGCATGGCCAACGAAGAAGAATGTGCCATTCTCCTTAGCCAAGTCAACATGGCCATAGAAGGAGAATATTTGTCATTTTCCTTATCCAAGTTAGCATGGCCATTGGAGGAAAATGTCAGCCTAGTACTGCCATCTAGAGAAGCATCAACACCTCGAGTCTTTTTCGGTTCTTGTCAAGTCAGCATGATTAGGGATAAAGACTACGCCTGGGTCATTCTCCTTAGCCAAGTCAGCATGGCCATCGGAGGAGAATGTATGCACAGTGATGCCCAAAACATCAAAACTCCCTCTTAGTGGGGAAGTCCTTTTGCATCACGCCAAGCTCATCTCTAGATACTAGAGCTTTATTGATCCCTTCTACATCCTCAGATGAAGTCCTACAAGAAGCTTCTAAAGCCACACTGCTTTGCTTCTTGTGATATTGGTTGTGATATACTCTGTCTCTGATGTACTGAATGTTACAAAAACCTACTTTCCTGAAATTGCAATTGATCTCAAGATGAAGAAACAGTGCAGGATGCTCAATCTATCTACTACATTCCATGCTCAATCAGAATCTGTATATACCTGCAGCCTTACTTCACCTGTAATACCCCTAGGTCGAACCCCAATTATACATATAAATGTAAATGAACATATAGGCTGTTGATCTAGGATATTTTGGGCCAGGATGCATGTGCAGTTATTAGGTTGAAGAGCCTAGATGTTAAAGGCCAGTTAGCCTATTTATGTAATATATAAAAACTCATATTATTAATAAAGTACATCACTGCTACATACCAATCACACAAAAGAGATGGGGGGCTAAAATCCAATAGAAAGGGAAAGGGAGGCTAAGAGTCTAGGAAGGGGCTAAGATAGGGGGATTAATCCCAATGGAATAATATATTAGTATTCCTTAAAGCTAAAGTAATGGATATGAGTATATCCTAATATCTAAAGTAAGGAAAAGCGAGACCTTTGGGTGCCAACTGTATTAAAATACAGATGCATATAGTTATTTGGGGACATAGTGTGAGGGGGGATTATCATTTTTTTTTTTCGGATTATTCCTTCAGGGAGGCAGTGATGAATCATACCAAATGATACTAGACTTTAACGAGGAACTTGTACTTGCGTTGGTTAGCTCGGGAGCTGGATTGAAGAAGTGGGTTGTCAGGCTCGTCGTATTGAAGAAGTGGGTTATCAAGCACGTGGAAAGGAAGAAGTGGGTTTTCAGGCCCGTGAGCATTCTCTCCAGGTGAGAGAAATGTTGGGAATTGATTTTCAAAGGTGCCACACTGTAGCTACAGGGATCACTTCCTGTCCAACTTGTTGTTGAAGCCTTGGAAAGGAAGTGGGGTAGCCAAAGGACTATTGAGCATAAAAGGGGCACACTTCCTAGGGTGGGACATGTATGTGGGGAATGAGAGACTATAGGTTGTTAGTTTGATTAGGCACATGTGTTTGAGTTTATATGTTGTTAAAGAGACCTTAGCCTAGGTTAGAAACCCTTTACCCTGGTGGAATTTAGCCTCTGCTTGGGGGTGACCCATTGCTGAGAGTTATGAGCAGTGTGGTCTAAGGTTTGGAGGAACATGGAAGGCCTGCATGGAGTTGGTGTTTATTTCTTGAGATAAATGTCATTCATGTGCTTATTTCAATTATTATGTGTGTGCAATTATGACTTTTCTTCCATGGAATATTTGTTGTTAAATTCTATATATAAATTGTTATTGTTGCATGCATGTTGTTATTATTTCCGCTTAACTATGTTCATATGAAGAATTCACTATTTAATGTAATGGAATCATAATTCGTAATTTTGTGTGGTGTGGCCCAACTCGGGGCTAAGAACATTACAAGATCATTTTTGTTGAGTCCCTGATAATGGGGACGTTAAAAATTGTTATCAAAGCAAATTTTGTTGAGATATTGGTAATGGGGACATTACAAAATGGTATCAAAGAAAATTTTGTTGAGATGTCAGTAATGGGGACATTGCAAATTGGTATCAAAGCCCAGGTTTCAATACTGATCCTGCATGGGCTATGTAGCAAGCACATAAGTGAAATTACAGAGTTTGCAAGTGAATTGTTTGACAGAATGTTAGGAAGAGTTTGTTTGCAAATTGTTTGACAAAAATGTTACGGTGTTTTCCATGGTGAAATCAGGAGCAACTAGGTAAAATTGAGTCGAAGCTCCAATTCATGTTGTTAAATTCCTGAGGAATTTAGGAAATTTGGTCCAAGGATGAGTTTTTCTGGACTTTAATCTCTGTCTGAGAAAATTTAGACCTGTATTTGGTCAAATTTGAAGTCAACTTAAGGCTATGGATAACTGAATTAAATTGAATAAATTTAATGGTTGCAAAGAGACCATGGTGAAATTGAATGAAATTGGACAAAAGCCCCAATTTCCTGCAACTAATAATGGCAAATTCAAAGTGAAAGAGTCGAATTTGAAAGAAGCGTACAAATGTATATGTACATCGATTGAATTGGTTCTATTAAGCTTAGTCTCAGAGCTCTAATGATGCCCCAAGAAGGAATTCCATTTTTGGATGAATTTCAACATTTTTTGAATTTTGGAAAATAGGAAAAATTGGAAAAAATTCAGCATTTTGTCATACACCGACATCATAATGACGTGGGGAGGGGCCATGTGTTAGCTGACATGGTGAAAGGTGACATGTACTGCCATGGTGGAAGGTACATAGAGGCAGGGAGATGAAAATAATCCAAGTGTTGGATTTATGCTTTCATGAGTCCACGAGTCCTCAAGTCTGTGAGCCCGCATGTCTGGAAAGATGGAAAAATCGCTAAGTGTTGAGACTTATGATGAGTCCATGAGTCTACGAGTCTGTGAATCCAAAGAAGTGGGAAAATGGTTAAGTGTTGAGATTTATGATGAGTCCATGAGTTCGCGAAGATGGAAAAATGGCTAAGTGTTGAGACTTATGATGAGTCTGTGAGTTCCCGAAGACAAAAAAATGGATAAGTCTTGAGACATATGATGAGTCTGTGAGTATGAAGAAGTGGAAAAATGACTAAGTGTTGGGACTTATTATGAATTGGTGAAGACAGAAAAATGGATAAGTGTTGAGACTTATGATGAGTCTGTGAGTCCACGAGTTTGCGAGTCTGAAGAATTGGAAAAATGGCTAAGTGTTGGGACTTATTATGAGTCTGTGAGTCTATGAAGATGGAAAAATGGTCAAGTTTTGAGATTTATTATGAGTCCGTGGATCCGCAAAGACGAAAAAATGACTAAGTGTTGAGACTTATTATGAGTTTGTGAGTCCGCGAAGACAGAAAACTGGCTAAGTGTTGGGACTTATTGTGAGTCCGCAAGTCCGCGAAGATGAAAAATAATCTAAGTGTTCGAGTTATGTTTCTGTGATTACATGAGTTCGAAAAGATGAAAATGGTTAATTATGGGAACTCTTCATACAAACTTATGAAAGGGAGAGTTATTCTTCCATGAATCTACGAGTCCGTGATTTTGCATAGATGAAAATAATCTAAGTATTTAGACTTTTCAGGCTGAATTGTGAAAGGAATGAGTAAGTACTCTTGAGTTCGCAAGTCTGTGAGTCTCCGAGTATGCTTAGATGAAAAATAATCTAAGTGTTAGAGTTATGTTTCCGTGAGTCTGCAAGTCTGCAAGGGTGAAAATGGTTAAGTATGGGAACTCTTCAGACAGAATTATGAAATGGAGAGTTATGCTTCCATGATTCCATGATTCTGTGAGTCTGTAAGTCCGCATAGATGAAAATAATATAATTATTGACACTTTTCAAGTAGATTCATGAAAGAAATAATTTTGATACATTATTGGAACAAAATCATATGAAATTTTATGTAATTGTAAATAGTTAAGCATAACAAATCCTATTGGCTGCACATTTTGCAGAGTTAACAACATTTATATCATAACAAGATCACCACAAAGTTCAAAATCATGGAATATTCATAGGGGGCTTCCAACCATGAAGATGAGATCAAAGGGATGTATGTTAATATGGTCAATGAAGGTACAAATTCAAATGGACATGGAGAAGGTAAGGGAGATAACATGAATTTGGTAGAGACTATAAAAGGTATGCAAAAGGATGTCCATATTTATAAAGTTGATAATGAGATACTTATGAAATACAAGGAGCAACATGAAGACTTCAACATCAATTTAATGCAAATCTTGGATAGAATAGAGAAAAATATGGGTAAGGAGACTGACTCAAGCAGATTAGGGAATCACAGGTCTCATGATGAGAAGGGAAGAAAAAGAAGTGTTGGCAGGGATCACCATCATTCTCCAAGGAATTCAACTAAGAGAGAACATATAAGTTCAAGTCCATCCCCTGTTAGGAAGCATAAGAAAAGGTCTGGGGTGAATGAGCTGCAAGGGGAAATGACAAAATCAATCCTCCTACATTTGATGGTGAGCACAAGACGGATGAGGATGAAAATACATGGCTGCTAGGCATGAGGAAGTATTACCAATTACATAACTGCTCTTCATAAGGAGAAGGAATAATTTCCATTTATCAACTCAAGGAAAAATCATCAATGTGGTGGGATCAATTTGTGCAGGTACAACACATTAATGAGAAGAAGGTCACTAGGATGGAATTCAAGAGGTATTTCCAAAAGAAATACTTGACTAAGCGATACTATGGTAAGAAAATTAAAGAGTTCTTTGAACCTAAGCTTGGGAATATGACCATAGATGAATATGAAAGGAGGTTTTTAGAGTTGTTGAAGTACGTTTCTTTCATCAAGGATGATAAACTTAAGATTCATAGGTATTTGACCAGGCTTCCATAATTTATCAGTGATAAGATACACTATGATGATCCCAAGACACTAGAGGAAGCTTTAAGAAGGGATAAATTCCTTTATGATTAATTTAAAGAAAAATGAACTTACCAAAAAGCTTGGGAAGACAAAAAGAAAATCAAGATGGAACAGAGGAAGAAGCGAACTAAGCCATCATTCCTAAGAAATAATACTTAGGGACAACTAGCTTCTAAAGAACCTAGAATGACCGAAACATTGGGGCCAAGACCAAGGCAACCACCTATCCAATGTTGGGGTTGTAAGGGAGATCATATGTACCAATATTTCCCTCACAGAGGTGAAAAAGTGAGGATTGTTCACAATGTAAAACAAGATGATACAATGGGGGATTGTTAGAATATGATGGATTTTCTCATTTAACCATATACAATATCACTATTGTCAAAGCCACCCCGAGCACCTTAACCTTGACAGGGAATCATTCCGGAAGAAAACCCTAGGCTAGATAGCCAAACAAAGGGTGGTGCATCTTTCTCCAAGAATAGCGAATGAAGCAAGAGTAACAAGAGCTGATCAGAGAGTCCAAACCACAACCAAGAGATAGTCCAAAGCAAAACCAAAATATGCTAGCTACAACAGCTGCAACGACAACTCTCCTCCAGACTTATGCACAAACTGGAAAACTGCAGTGCGCACAAGTGTTGCTTCTGTAGTTCTGGTAATGCCTGCCAGAATGAAGACTGACCTCCTATATTTATACTAAAACTGGCAAACTGCCTAGGTCGAATTCTCATCCTGGGTACCTATTTACTTAGTATATAATATTTCCTTTATCCGACTTATTCTCTTGGAGGCTAATAAACTAATACAAGTTATCCTCTTGAGCCGAGTTGTCTTCTAGGGTTATTAGCCAACTAATTAGGGTTTCTTCTTGCTTCCTGGAATATTCTATTCTCGTCAGGTTTACATGTGGAGGTAAATACCTCCCATAGCTACCATAATATCAACATTCCCTCCTAGCTAGGGAGGTATTGAAGGTAATGGTATTGAGCACAAACATACCATTCACCCGGTAGCATCAACACAGTCGTATAGACTATCTCATGACTAGATCATGAGCACCATCATCACTATCAGTGTCATCAGCTGCATCATCTCTTGAAACCATACTCCATCTAAGTAATCAGACATGATGTTGGATAAGTCACTCACTCCACATAGTGACACAAGAGCCATTCTTCTAATCCAGACATATTTCCTAGAAGAATAAATGTCTTGAACCATTTTATGTCTGGGAGATCTTTGTCCATTGATCATCCATCTAGTTTTTAATCATTTCCAACACTAGTGATAGTATTCAAGGAAATTAGAACAATGAAAATCAATGGAACAAAACTGTGTCTATCCATAGTAGTACACAACTACAATCCAGTGGTATACTGCCACACCAAATAGCACACAGATACTTGATCAGTGACATATAGTCTCAAACAGTGGAACACATGCACTATAGTAGTATACGTCTATTGTTCGGAGACATACAGTCTCCATAACAATCATATCATCAACTTGCACATAAAAAATTGTTATGATATATAAATTGAATCATCTGGGCCATTCTTCACATCTGTGAGATCTGGAAGAGCATTTTCTCTAAGAAGGTAAAACATCAATGATGAGCTATCTAGACTATTATTCTCAAGCAAGGAAGAATAATTGTCCTGATTTCTGAGCCTGTACCATTCACCTATCTGGGTCATTCCTCTGGCACTAAACAAAGTGAAACCTGGAGAGAATGAATCTTCCCTAGGGAATGCCTGTCCTTGATTGTTGAACCTAGACCATTCACCTATGTGGGCCATTCCTCTGGCACTAAACAAAGTGAAACCTAGAGAGAATGAATCTTCCCTAGGGAATGACTGTCTGAACCATTCCCTAAGGAAATCACTGTCTTGCACCAACCTCCAAAACATACCATTTTTCGAACTTCTCACAACTATGAGCTTCGAAAGAATGACTGTCCGGTGAGGAAGACCAGTCTTCTTGACCACTACTGAGAGTGACCATCAAGAAGAGAGACTGTCCTAGACCATTCCCTATGTTAACCAAAAGGGGAATCACTATCTATGGTACATCAACAATCCATCGAACCATTTTCATTACGAAAATGACCGTTTGATCTGGACCATTTTACGAACTGGAAAATGCCTTTCTGTCATAAATCTCAAACCACTTTCCAAACTGGAAAGTAACTGCTCATCCTGGACCATTTTTCGAACTGAAAAATGATTGTCCATAAATAAATAACACATTAGTGCTCCCTCCCAACTTGGGAGTCATCTCTTCCTTTTTCAATAAGGAAGTCATCTCCATGAGCTCCAGCTTGAGTATGCAAACTCTTTCATTTTAGATAGAGGCTTTACCAAAATATCTTCTTATCTGCTCATCTGTGAAGATATATATATTGGAGAACCACTTTCTCTTTTCTAGACTTCATCACAAAGAATGTAATGCTTGATCTCAATGTATTTTGGTCTTTCTGGAAAACTAGTTTTCTCTGAAGGATTCATATAGCTCTGATCATTATAGTATATCATTTTTGGATTCATATTTTGTTTCTGGATAGCTCATAACATCGTGGAAAGGGTCAAACTGGAACATATCCAAGTGGTATTTCTTCTGCCAGCATGAGATCTTTGTCATGGATTGGCAATTCATCATCCTTGAGTTCTGAGTAACCATTTTGATAAAGTATCTCTGTTATAGAAGGTTTTTCACCAAGCTTTTGTTGTGCATTGGAGGTTCTCCACCAAGTTGTCTTCTTCCATCTACATACAAAGGTCTCTTCCTGGTATACCTTAAAGCCTTGAGGTTGTTCTACATATGTTATTTGTTCAATTATTCTGAAGAACAATATTTTCATTCATCTGATGTAAACTTCAACCCATGGATATTGCAGACTATATAATGACTCATGTAGAGGTATGTCTATTTTAGTGGAACAAACAATCATCATAGTCCTCTCCCTCCATCTGGGAGAACCTCTAGTTCTAGATCTCGCAATGATTTCATTCATAAGTCTTCCATACACTATTTTTCATCACAACTTTCAATTCCTCTGCTTGATTTTTTTAGTGAGTTTAGGTCAGGCTGGTAGTCTTGTGATTCTCGATACAATGATTGTTTGTTCTGTATTTTCTTTTTCTTTTGGAATCTTCATGGTCTTCCTTATGATTTTCTTTAGCCCTTAGGTCCATGGAGTTTTTCATAGATTCCATGCCTTGAAGATTCCAACTTATTCCTTTCATCATAGGATCATGGATGTGGATGGACAACCAAGGATACTTTAAGGCTTCTTTTCGAAGAAGACTTCTTCTAAAGTCAAATTGAACTCATACCTGTTTTCATGGCTACTACCATGGATATATACTCCATTATTTTCAATGGATCATAGGATTACCTCCCTCCTAATCCTTGCTTCATGTATGAATGCATGCTCTTATTTTGGAAATATATAATCGGCTCCCTCCATATAACATAGTCCATGATTTTGTTTGCATCCTTTATTGCCTTCTGTAAAGTGTCACAAGTCTTTTTCGAATTTCCTCTTGATTGCTGGCTTATTTCTGTCTTTACTTCTTCTAGGTTTCTTCAAGATTGATTCTAATTTCGGCTTATCTTGCAGCTGTTACTTATGTAATATCTTCCACATGAATTGTTACCAGTGGTTGTTGATGTACTTCATCCTTTCATGTGTATTGTAGTTTATTGTGATAGCAATCCTTATCTTGTTTTTCTTCCATAGGTATAACTTTTCTTTGAACATCTTATAGATATGCAAAATATGTACAGAAACTATGTAAACATGGTATGTACAAGAACTATGAAGAGTATTGTTACCTTGTCTTAGAAAAAGAAGTCTGTTTCATCCTGCTTAGTCTTCCTTGAGGGTTTCCTTTCTTCGACAACTGATGCTTCGTGTATCTCCTTCCTTTTATTTAGCTCGGGAGAATGATTCTTGTAGTGACCATACTTTCGATAGTTGAAGCATTGTATTTCTGATATATCTTTCTCTTTATTTGACTTCTTCCTTGAACCATAATTCCTTTTGTTCCTGGAATACTTGAATCTTGTTGTTAAGGCTTGATCGTCATATTTATTTTGGGGTTTCTCTTTTTCATTGGTCCTTAATTCTTCTTTTGCACATCAAGTCCAAAGTTCTTCAAATGTGGGATACTCCTTCCTTGTGTTCATGCTTGTGGAAAATGCATCCCATGTCTTGGGAAGACTGTTGAGTACTATGTTTACCAATTCCTTTTTGGAAATGATCTCTTCAATAACTTTTGGTTGATCTTTTAACTGAGAGATTCTCACAAAGTATGTTGTGTTGTCATCATCATTCATCTTCATGTCACAGAGCTCATTCTTCAGACTCATTACTTGTCCAATGTTTTTGACTGAGAAGAGGTTTGTTAGGGCATAATACATCTTCTTAGATGAGTCAAGATGGGATATGTAGGGTATCAAGTGGTATTTTATAGAGTCCACTATGATACTCATGGAATTGATGTCACTATATTTGAACTTCTCCATAACTGCAATGTTCTGCGGTCCCTTCTCTTTTCCTTCTTCAAACTCTGGTTCCACGATATCTAGCACTTTATTCTTGGCAAGGATGAGGTCAATCCTTGTCTTCCACGCTATGAAGTTAGAAGCCCCATCTAACTTGTTTTCTGACTTCATAGAGTAAGTCATGGTTGCTTTGACTTGGTCAACCCTAGATTTGACCAAAAACTCAAACTTGACGTCTTGGCTTGCTGAGAGTACCGAGTGATGCACTGGGCTAGGGCACACTAGTCTATCAGGAAATTAGGTCAATCCCTTCAATTAAGGTGCCTCAACGAGAGGATTAGGGTTTCTGCAATTGCACCTGCTAATAACCCTAGTGACAGTGCTTTAGTAACTGCTTCTGCTAGAAACTCTAGCGACAGTTCTTCAACGAGCTTAATATCCTTATAGCTATGCTCCCTTCCAGTGGTTAGACTGAATGAAGGAGGTGTGGGCCCATAACCTATTAGAATATGATGTATGTTCTCTTTTAACCATAGACAATATCACTATTTTCACCCAACCATAGGCCAAAGCCACCCCCGAGCACCTTAACCTTGACAGGGAATCATTCTGGAAACACGCCCTAAGCTAGATAGCTAAACAAAGGGTGGTGCATATTTCTCCAAGAATAGCACTCCAAGCAAGAGTAACAAGGGATGATCAGAGAGTCCAAACCATAACCAAGAGATATTCCAAGCCAAAACCAAAATATGCTAGTTGCAGCAGCTGCAACGACAACTCTCCTCTAGACTTGCGCACAAACTAGCCAACTGTAGCGTGCACAAGTGTTTCTTATGTAGTTTTGGGAATGCCTACCAAAATCAAGACTGGACTCCTATATTTATTCTAAAACTAGCAAACTCCCTGGGCCAACTTCTCATTCTGGGTTTCTATTTACTTAGTATATAATATTTCCTTTAGCTGAATTCTTCTCTTGGAGGCTAATAACCTAATACAAGTTATCCTCTTGAGCCGAGTTGTCTTCTAGGGTTATTAGCCAACTAATTAGGGTTTCTTCTTGCTTCCCAGAATATTCTATTCTCGTTAGGTTTACACATGGATGTAAATACCTCCCACAACTACCATAATATCAACATGGATATGGGCAAAAATGTACCTAGGATCTACACAGCCTTGAATAACAAGAAAGTTGAGTTCCAATCACATATGGTTGAAGTGAAAGGTAAGATTAATAACCAAATCATTGCTATCCTAATTGTTTCAGGATCTAGTCACAGTTATCTAGATCCTAAGATAGTGGAAAGATTTAATTTGCCAAGAATCAAGATTGGATCATCTTGTTTGGTGAGGATCTAAAAGGAAAATTACTAAGATGGTTAAAGCATGCCCATTGGACATGAATGGATTGATCACCAAGGAAGAACATCATACCTTTAGGTTCCTATGACTTACTAATTGTTATGGATTGGTTGGACCAACATCATGTTGTCCTAGACTGTTATAATAAAACATTTACTTGCTTGGATGAGAAAGGGAATTTAAAGAAAGTACAGATAATTCCCAGGGCAGTAAATGTCATATAAATTTCAGCCTTGCAACTGAAGAAGAGTTACAATATAGGGTGTCAAATATTTGAAGCACACATGGAAGAGACACCTAAAGTTAAGGTGCCAAATATTTAAGATTATGCATTCCTAAAAGATTTTGATGAATTATTCGAGGAAATACCAGGATTACCACCCAAGAAAGATATTGACTTCTCCATCAATATGGTGTCGGGAGCATCTCTAGTATCTAAGACTCCTGATAGGATGAGTACACAAGAGATAAAGGAATTACAAATGCAACTAGAAGAACTTCTAAAAAAAGGGTACATACGCCCAAGTGTGTCACCTTGGGGTGCCCCAGTATTATTTGTGAAGAAAAAGGATGGAACTTTGAGACTTTGCATAGACTTCAAGAAGTTGAATAAGGTAACTGTGAAGAAAAATTATCCGTTGCCTAGGATATATGACCTCTTTGATCGTCTCAAAGATGCAAAAATATTCTCCAAGATTGATCTCAATTCAGGCTATCATCAGGTAAGAATTAGAGAATAAGGCATCAAAAAGACTTCCTTCATAAAAATGTATGGGCATTATTAGTTCACATTGGTTCCATTTGAGTTGTCAAATGAACCAATTGTTTTCATGTGTCTCATGAATGGTATATTCAATAATTACTTGGATAAATTTGTCATTGTCTTCTTGGATGATATTTTGATATATTCTAAGTTTGAAGAAGAGCATGAACAACACTTAAGAATGATATTACGAGTATTGAGGGAGCATCAATTGTATGCCAAATTGAGCAAGTTCTCATTCTACCAGAAACAAATTCATTATTTGGGCCATATCATTTCAGAGGAAGGGATTACAGTGGATCCAAGAAATATAAGGGTCATTGAAGGATGGACAACACTAAGGAATGTCTCAAAGGTGAGATCATTTATGGGACTTGTAGGTTACTATAGGATATTTATTGAAGTATTCTCAAAGATTGCACACCTAATCAATTACTTGCAAAAGAAAGGTGTGAAGTTTGAGTGGACATTGGATTGTGAAAGGAGTTTCCAACACTTGAAGCAATTATTAAAAAGTGCTCCAACACTAAAGATTGTTGATCCAAATGAAAATGTCATTGTATGCATTGATGCATGTAAAGAAGGACTGGGTGGAGTCCTTAGTCATAATGGGTATGTGGTGTGCTTTGAATCAAGGAAGTTGAAGGTGCATGAGAGGTACTATGCTACTCATGATTTGGAGTTGGTAGCCATAGTGCATGCCTTGAATATGTGGAGGCACTATCTCATGGGGAAAATATTTGAGTTGAGAACAAACCATAGTGGTCTGAAATACTTGTTTGGGCAACCAACTCTAAATTCTAGGAAAAGCAGGTGGTTAGATTTCCTCAGTGAATATGTTTTTATATAAAACATATCAAAGGTAAAGAGAACATGGTGGATGATTCACTTAGCCAGAGGGTGCATGAGATGCATGCTACAACCATTATCATGTACCAATAATATTTGAAGGATAGGATTCTGAAGGATGCAAAATAAGATAAGAAATACATGGAGGTAAAGGAAAAACTTCAACAAGGTAACTTACCGCAAAAAATTGAAGACTATAAGCTGGAAAATGATGAAATTCTCATGTACAGGGGCATAATTTATGTGCCAAATTCTCAAGAATTGAAAATTTTGATTCAAAAAGAAATGCATAATGTGTCTTATGTTGGATACCCAGGCTACCAAAAAACTATTGCAGCTATAAATAGACAAGACTATTGGTCGGGGATTAAGAAAGAGGTTTATGATTTAATTGCCAAGTCTTTGGAATGTTAAAAAGTCAAGGATGAGAACAAACACCCAGCTTGTATGATACAACCATTACCCATTCTTGAGTGGAAGTGGGATGTTGTAAAAATGGATTTCATCACCAAGCTGCCCACCAACAACATGTTTTCATCATGGTGGTGGTGGAAAATATTACTAAAGCTGCCCACTTTGTTCTAGTAAAACTCACTCACAAGGCAATCAACATTGCTGATATTTATATGAGGGAAATTGCTCCACTCCATGGTATACCCAAGACCATTGTAACTGACAAAGATCGAAAATTTGCCTCAAATTTTTGGAAGGGATTATTCAAAGGATTTGGAACCAATCTGAACTTTACTACAACCTATCATCCATAATCATATGGGAAAACAAAGAGAGTAAATCAAGTGATTGGAGATATGTTGAGGATGTATGTGTGGATAAACCATCCAAATGGGAGGATTACTTGCATTTGGTGGAATTTGATTATAACAATGGGTATTAAAAATCCTTAAATATGGGCCGATTTGAATCCATGTATGGACGAAAGTGCAACACACTGGTAAGTTGGGAAAACCTTGAATATGGAGAAATGATTGGGCAAGAATTACTTAGGGAAATGGAAGAGAAAATAATGAAAATAAAACATAATCTAAAGGCTTCCCATGACCGGCAGAAAAACTATGCTAATAGAGACAGAACCCACAAAGAATTTAAAGTGGGTGACCATGTGTTCTTAAAAGTAAAGGCTGAGAGAAGTTCCCTGAAATTGGGAAAATTTTCAAAGTTGGCAGCTTGTTATTGTGGGCCATTTGAGATCTTAGAAAGGATTGGGACTATAACATACATGATTGATTTACCTACATCAATGTATATTCATAATTTATTCCATGTATCATTGCTTAAACAATATGTACATGATTTTAATCATGTCATTGATCGGAATGTGATTCATGTTCAGTAGGAAGGCGATTTTCAAGTGCATCTAGTCTGCATATTTGATCGGAAGATCAAGTAGCTCTAGAATCGACCCATAGGTCTAGTAAAGGTCTAATGGACTTGGTACAGTCCTAAGGATGCAACTTGGGAGCATGAAGAGGCTATGTGGGAATATTATCCACATATTTTTGAAAACTATTAAAGTTTTGGTTGTATATGTCTATATTGCACTGAGGATAGTGAATAAATAAGGGGGAGGGGAATGTAATACCCCTAGGCCAAAACCAATTGTACATATAAATGTAAATGACCATATAGGCTAGTGAGCCAGGATATTTTGGGCCAAGATTCCTGTGCGGTTATTAGGCTGGAGAGCCTAGATGCTAAAGGCTAGTGAGCCTATTTTTGTAATATGTAAACACTCATATTATTAATAAAGTACATCACTATTGCAGACCAACCACAAAAAAGAAATGGGGGGATAAACTCCACTAGAAAGGGAAAGGGGGGATAATAGTCTAGGCAGGGGCTAAGCTGGGGGGATTAACCCCAATGTGATGCAGGAGCATTGCCCACATCAAGCGAGCCAACACGAAAGCAAAAGACAGCTGGACAAGCCAGCACAGTTTTCTTTTTGATAACGCCTTGATATTGTTGCACGATCTTAAATGATTCATTTAGGAGACAGCGCACTTGTATATTGTAAAGGGACCTTGAGCAGATAAATCACGTCCTTAGGTAGATGAGGCATTTAATAGATTTAATGTAAAGATAGGTAGAAATTTAATTCTAGATTTGATAGCTTTAGAGCTCGAGAGGGAAACGAGATATAGACACCCTCCTTTGTTCATTTGTATTATTATGAAGCAGCAGTATAGAAGAGAAGAGCATGCAGAGAAGTGTATGAAGAACACCCATGTACAGATATTGAATTAATAGAAGGAAGCTTTGATTCGATTCCATGGTTGTGTTAGTCTTCTGTGTATTGATGATATTAGGCTCATGAATGTTTTCTTGTTGTCATACATTTTCTTTTATATGTTGTGTATGTGATTTCACGGCTAACTTGAAGTCTGTGAGAAAGAGGAGTTAGTTTCAATTGTTTCTCTATCTTGAACCAGAGAATTCCTGCAAGGAGTGTAGTCGAATCGTCCGCAAGGAGTGCATTGACAGCAGGGCTCAAGTAGAGAAAACTTTTGTTCTAGGTTCTCAGAAGTGCAGATTTGGCACCAAAGCTGTGCAAGGCGTGTGCAGGCTAGACGAAGACTCAGAGTTGCGATCCTGAGAAAAGGGATTTAAATATTTCTGCTGCAGGGGTGCGTAGGATCGGAAGCTTCAACACTTAGTCGTGTTTGAAGAGTTGTCGCAAGGAGTGCGTGCAAGGAGTTTCCGGAAGGGGCTCGAATCTGTGAGAAAAGTTCAGGAAGGACAGGCCTTCAGAGTTGGTGAAGGACAGCGGAAGAAAGTTGTACCTTTAAGGTTACAAAGAATGCCACAGGTTTGCGCGCAGGGTGATGAGTTCTGTGGAAGAACGACTCGTCGTTTCGTGGATGGACAAGGGAGAAACGGACAAACAAAATCCTCCAAGGAGATTTCATAAAGTGACGTGGATCATTGGAACTAGCGGGTGCAAGGAGACTACAGCGCAGGAGGGAAGAAGGTTCGAGGTTCGGGGAAGTAGGAGCCGTCAATCAGGATCACGAGGAACGTGGGTTCTACTCGTAGATCGACATATCGGGAGTTCGTGAGGTAAGACTCCAATTTCAGGCAACAGAAGTCGCGAGAGCACGAGGTACGACATTCCGAAAACCACGTGAGTAGTGTAGGCCATAGTTGGTAGTGGAAGACAGGTGGCGTAGATATCAGCGTTTCGACGTCTCGATCATCGGGAATTGACAGAGGGTTTATTTGGCCTCGCGAGTAGCGAAGTCGCGTGGTAGCGATATTCCGAGTATCAGCATCTTGGACCTCGGAAGTCGAGGCAGGAATCATTTAATCTCGCGGGAAGCGAAGTCGCGAGGAAGCGCGATCGTGATTTCGGCGTTTCGGCGCATTGCTTATTGGAGGTTGAAAACTTAAGAGTTGATTGTCGCGAGGGGCGAGATAGCGGAGTTCCGGTAAGGGAAAAACGAAGTCAGCGTTGAATGGCGCATCGAGTCTCAGGAATTCGACCACCCAGAGATAAGCTGAGAGATCGCAAAGCTGCGAGTTCCGATTTTCCCCGACAAGTTAAACAAAGGGGAAGTCGGGCGATGGAACTGTGGGTGCAGATCTTTCGATTTGGACGATAGAAGAGCCTAGAAGTTCTTCGGACCGAGAGAAAAGAAGGTCCTGGAAGAGGCGAACGTGCTCCGAGGAGTGCGGTGACATCACAATGGAATATCATATTAGTATTCCTTAAATATAAAGTAATGGATATGAATATATCATAAGTTCTAAATTAGGGACAAGGGAGTCCCTTGGGTTCCAAGTGTCTTAAAATATACATGCATATATTTATTTGGGGACATAGTGCAAAGGGGGATTATCACTTTTTTTGGCTGGATTATTCCTTCAGATAGGAAGAGGTGAATCATACTCGAAGGTACTGGACTGTAATGAGGGACCTATACTTGTGCTAGTTAGATCGAGAGTTAGATTGAAGAAGTGGTTTGTCAAGCCCATGGAATGAAATAAGCAGGTTGTCAGGCCTTTGAGCATTCTCTCCAGGTGAGAGAACTACCAAGAATTGATTTCCCAAGGTGCCAAACTGTAGCTACAGGGATTTGAGACTTCTTGTCTGGCTTGTTGTTGAAGCCTTGGAAAGGAAGTGGGGTAGCCGAAAGACAATTGAGTAGAAAATGGGCACACTTCCTCGGGTAGGACATGCATGTGGGAAATGAGAGATTGTATGCTCTTATTTCGAGTAGGCACCTATCTTTGAGTTTGTATGTTGTTAAAGAGACATTAGCCTGGGTTAGAAACCCTTTTCCCTGGTGGAATTTATCCCCGGCTCGGGGGTGACCCACTACTGAGAGTTATGAGCAGTGCAGTCTAAGGATGGGAGGAACATGGAAGGTCTACATGTACTTGGTGTTTATTTCCTGAGATAAGTGTCATTCATGTTCTTACTTCAATTACTGTGTGTGTGCAATTATGATTTTTCTTCCATGGAATCTCTCTTGTTAAATTCTATATATGAATTATTATTGTTGCATGCATGTTGTAATTATTTCCACTTAACTCTGTTTAGATGTATAATTCACTATTTAATGTAATGGAATCATAATTCGTAATTCTGCATGGCATGGCCTAGCTCGGGGTTGGGAAATTGGGAAATTTACAAGAGCATTTTTGTTGAGTCCTTGATAATGGGTACGTTAAAAATTGACATCAGAGAAAATTTTGTTTAATTGTTGGTAATGGGGACATTACAAAATGGTATTAAAGAAAATTTTGTTGTGTTTCCGGCAATGTGGACATTACATCACCACCTGAGACATATATGAGGCCATATCTGACTATACCATGCAAGTAAATCAACACATGCTTTGTTGCAACTCAATGGTAGTGTCTCAACTCTACCATGAACTGGCTCAAGGTCCAAAGCAAGTATCCAGCTTGGCGTTAACCAAGTACATCAAGGATCCAATCAACTTCCTGTACATTGTGGGATCCACCAAATCTGAATTTGAAGTAGAATCACTCAAATTCTTCATATTTGTCTCCATAGGTGTAGCCATGGACTTGTAGTACATCATATTGAATCTCATCAGTATCCCTTAACTGAGGAATATCTCATATGATCTCTGTCACACCACTAATCCCAAGAAATAATACGTCCGACAAAGATCCTCCATCTTGAACTCTGAGGCCAACTCCCTCTATCACTGAAGTAGGATTTGATGTCCAATTTGACTCACTGGCTTCTCCCTCTATGAATGAGACAAAATACATATCCCAGTCCTCATGACTAGCTTCATCCTATGTCACTGTAGCAAGATCTACTAAAACAAGTGTATCCTCCCAGGAGATATCATATCTCCTATACTTATGACAACTTATGACACTTGTATGTTAGTCCTAGAGGATGTCTCTCTCCCTCCTGAATATGAGGGGAAAATCCCTTTGAATGATCATTTATCCCACTGAGACAAATGAATCTCTCTGATATCATAATCACTCCGAGTATGCATGCTCCCTCTGAGTGCATACAATCTCTGGAGCCATCTGCTCTCTCCTACACCTGTTCACTTCCTCTGAACTGTGATATCCAATGAACTATACTGGGAGACTTCTCCTCCTTACTGGATCCTAAGGGTTGACTCCCTTTGAATTCTATCTCCCTCTGAGTTGGTACTTGGTGGGGCCATCTACCTCGCCACTAGTGGAGCCATATGGTCCTCCTCATAATCGTGACTCTATGTAACTCAAGAAACTCTTAGTATCATGAAGAACTACATGTCTCACTGCATCCTGCAAAGTGTCACGAAGCCATGCAAACATATACCTAGTCACTGCCACATCTCTGGGTAGATCCACTGGCCCTTTTCCCTCTACTAACCGTTCCTAATGACCCGGAGAGTGAATAATTGAACTGTACGATCATCCTATAGATCCTTATGCTCCTCACTATAAATATATGTGCGGAACACTTTGTATCCCATAAAAAATATCCTTCTTTCTAGAAGGTTCTAACTTCATCCTTTTCTCTTCAGTATATGGA
This sequence comes from Picea engelmannii, assembly GCA_009831015.1. NCBI lineage: Eukaryota > Viridiplantae > Streptophyta > Pinopsida > Pinales > Pinaceae > Picea > Picea engelmannii. The sequence goes on along the minus strand of ML798053.1, from coordinate 237,971 downwards.
TGTATACTATTGTGTATACAACTCCATGTTTGGATAGTTTTCTCCAGAGACCATTTAATTTGTTTCCTCTTGCAACTGTCACTATATCTCCCTCTTAGATCTATCACCTATGACCTTCCTAGAACATGAACATGAACAAGAAAAATAAAAATAACAAGAACACGAGCATGAACAAGAACAATTGTCACTATAGCACCCTTTCAGAGATCTCACATGTAACCTACATGGGACAAGAGTCAAAACAAAAAATACAAGAACAAGAAACAAGAACAACATTTTTCTAGTGTTGTGACAGATTATTCCTCCATGGTAACCTGCTCGGAACAAAACAAGTACATCTCCATGGTAACTTCAATGGATTCTACGAGGTAACCTTCCCGGGACAAAGACAACAACCAAAAAAGTCTCATGTAAGAGATCAACTTCATATTGTAAATAAGTGCATCATTAGTACTAAACAGTGAGAATTTACATAATGATCACTGTACCAACAATACTCAAGTGTTACTAAACATTTTATATAAAAAATAATCAACGGTAATAGACCTTTAAAGACTACTGCCCAAGTTACAACATTTACTTAAGATACAACAATATAAAATATCAAACATGATATGCAAACCTGGAGTATTGATGTTGTTGTTCCATTTGATTTCGAGTTGTCATATACTATAGGAGACATCATCACTACTGCCTCCAACTCTTGAGCTTCCTCTGAGTGCACTAGATCTCTGATCCTTTTGGATCTACTGTCACTGCTTGAACACATGTCCTTTTTCCAAGTGTACATATCCTGCGAACACCCTCATGATATAACTTATATACAACTACATACCTCTAAGATTTGTAGCACCATCCATGATCCAAAAAGGATCCAAAGAAGGATAAGAACAACTCAGAACGTGCAGAGGCAACTCAGGACGCTTAGAATGGCTTCAACAGACAACAAAAGGGAAAAAAATCAGAGTTCCCAAAACTCAGTTAAAATTACATGATCGCGAAGAGAATGTTGCAATCTTTCTAACGGCGCAAACGGCTCATCAAATGGAGTTACATATCAAAATTTATAAGCGGTCAAAGTTTAGGTCAAACTTGGTCAAAAGTCAAAAGAGAAAGGTGACAAGTGGCACCACTGAAAGGGTGACATGTGGCATGTCCATACATTTTAGTTGGCATGGGATCACGTGGAAATGTCGTACATATTGATGGCATAACCATGGGAAAATTAGGTGATGACACATGTCATTTTCATGGAAAAATAATATGGTGCCACGTGGCCCAGTCATGGGATGCCATGTGGCACCCCTCCATTGGTTGGTGTGTGTAAAATTTATATGAATCCATAGGATTCGAACCCTTGACCTCCTCTAGCCCAAAGGCCTCACATGTCCACGCTAGCCAACTTGCCATTACATGCTCCTTGTTTATACATTAGCGCAGATTTAATTCAAACTGTATTAATGTTTCATATGGGGGAGAAAAGGGCTTGGCCTTCGGCCCAGCCCTTGTTTTTATGTTAACCCGCATGACCATAGGTTTTGTCACATGATTCCAACTATATTCCATTCTAGATAGCATATCCTCCAGTTTAAACCACTGCCATATTCTTCGCCAGATATTCTAACCACCCGCCAATTGTATCCGCCATTCTAGTGGTTGCTCGCTAGATTTAACTGGGCAAAAAAAATGGTTTAAATATATTCCATATTTTTTGTAACCATTGTATAAAAGGGGAGGCCCTTGGGATTCGACCCCGGGACCTCCGCCAACTAAACTCCCTAAATAGCATCCACCAACCAACGCACCAACAAACACATTTATTCCTAACCACCTAAGTTTTATTATATGAAGGAATGTTCGCCAGAGTTCAAAATAGAAGAACATAGATCAGACTGAGTGTGCCCGTATGGAATGGTATGGATTTTGGCATGCTTTTCGAGATTTCTCAGTCATTTATTGCAGAGGCAGTGGCACGAAAACCAAGATAGAGGTGTCTCTTGGGCTTGAAAGTGTTAGACTCAGATTGAGGCATGGAGATAATCATTTTTAGGTAAAACGATGCCATGAATGCAGTGGTGGTGTTATTTTTCTTATCTAAGAAAATTTTTTGTATCTTAACTCCAGAATGAGGTATACTTATGTATTTTTCCCAATTCTTTTGTGGAGTTAATAAAAAATCCTACCCATTTGACAGCAGGACCCGGAGATGTAGTCCACCAGGGACGAACTTCATTATCAAGTTCTTTCTGTTCATATTGCATGCTTATGTCTCTTTCCTTTTGATATTTTCCTTCTTTATGGTGTACTTTTGTTTATTCTCATTTAATACAATTATTTAATAAGTCACCTGACTAGAAGATCCTGGATCATGTTGGTATCATAGCAGTCGTCTTTGACTTGAATTGTTGAGTATGAATGCTTACTAGGGCCAAGCATAAGCAGGGTGAAGGAAATCTTAAGACTTTCAATCCCGAAGTTGGTCATGTATCTCGAAGGAAGAAGATGGAAAAAGAGGACAAGCATGATGAACAAGAGAAAAAATTTCACATGGTTTTTTATCGCATTTCAGAAATGGTCGAACGAATGTATGGAGATTACGAGAAGAGGATGAAGAAGAAAGAGAAGAAAAATGAATCACATGTAGATGATGATGCTTTTGTAAACCAAGGGGCTAGAGGAGATCCTCCTGAGCCTCCATCTTCACCTTCAAGTTCTAGTTCTTCTTCCTCTGAGCATTCTCATCACTCTCATCATTCTAGCCATAAAGCCTCTTTTAAGAAACCATTATTAAAGCTTGATGTAAAGTTTGTTTTACTTATGTTTAATGGAGATGCTAATTCTGAAAAACTAGACAATTGGATCTGACAGGTTGAAGTATATTACTATGTTCAACATATTGACAAAGAGGAAGTTAAAGTGCAACTGGATTCTCTTCGGTTGGAAGGCACCACTCTCATATGGTGGGTGAGAAAGCTACAGTACATGATCAAGTATGGTAATCTTCTTTCCTCATGATCGAAATTTAAATAAGAGATAAGGAAGCAGTTATATCCATTAGGGTATTTACATAAAGCAATGATGGAATGGAAAACCTTGAGGCAAGGTAAAGGTCAGACTATACAAAGTTTCACAGAAGAATTTAGGAAGAAAGATCTTGCATTGAATATTCCTTTGGATTCTTATGAAACTTTAATGAAGTATATTGGCACACTTCACAGTTATATTCATCATACTTTGCTCTTGTTTAACCCCACTAGTCTTGATGAAGTTTGTGTGCAAACCACTCACCTTGAGAACAAGGGGAAACATGTTCAAGAACTTCCCATGAAGAAACCTTCCAATTTCCCACAAAATACTTTCAAGAAGTTCAAAAGGAAGGACAATAAGACCGCTACAGTGAAGAGAGAAGGAGGACAACCATCTTGCACACATTGCAAGAAGGGCGGTCACGATGAAGAACATTGTTAGAAACTACATCCAAAAAAGAAACCGAAACACTTCGGTGGAAAGGGGAAGACAAATACCGTTACTACAGTGCAACAAGATCATGGTTACAAATCAGGAGATGAAGGAAAGATCACATAGGTTGGAGTACAAGGTAAAGATTCTCTTCATGCTAGTTCAAGTTCCAATGATGAATCTCATATTTTTTTTTTGTAAGTAATTTTATATATAGAGGCCTTCCAAGAGCCAAACAGAGTACAAAAAACTGAAATTCACCCGGTTGTAATTACTGAACTACTCCAGAAGGTGAAACCAGTTCAGCCAACCGGGCAGTTCTAGCACCAGAGTTCCTATCAGTCTTAGATTAAACAGACAACTTAGCAACTAGAGTAAAATCTAAAAAAGAGAAAAAGCCCCCTATAGGGGTCAGACAAGTGGAGTATAATCTGGCACATACTCGGGCAAAAGGCTTGGCCACGGCTCCTCTACGACAGCTGTCCCGCTGGTTTCCCACTACATGGCATTGCATGCGTCCTCGTCAGTAGCCGTCTCAGCATATGTCATCTCGGTATACACCTGTAGACTGATGCCTACCATCTCCTTGGCCTCCTTGGCCTCCTGCCGAACCATTCCTTTCATAGCCTCAACATTGATCGACAGTGGTTGTTCCTGCCTGTCTGTAGCCGTGAATTATTGCTTGGACTCCTGCCGACCCAGCTCCTCGTGCCTTCCACTCTCACGCTCGCTTGCAGTAGAAGGTGCTTCATCTGACATTGCAGGTGGAGCTTCGTGGTAGGTAGAAAGAAGCTGAAGGAGGATTGTCAGTCGTCCGTCCATCTGCTGCACTCGAAACTGAAGGTCCTCCACTCCTTGACGGAGTTCGAAGACCAAGTCATGCAAGATGGTGAGGTTTTCGCACGACGGGTTGGAGGACAGTGACTTCTCTTTGTGCTCTAGTCGCCCATGGGCAGGCATCCCAGTGGGTGATTTTGCTGAGGCCAAACCCGACACCGGAGGAGGAGAGGAGTACCTGGAGGTGGAGGGGGCGAGAAGGTGACGCCACGAAGGGTTCAGGTGTTAGAAAAAATAGGACTGCGGAGCAATAAAATAAAACAAATTCAGAAACAAAACATAGAAGACACACAATACAAGAGAGACACAGATTTACGTGGTTCACTCAGTGTGGGCTACGTCCACCAGAGAAATTTCCAGGTCCTTCCTTGATTATTATCCAGCAAATGAAGGGATACAGCCTACAGTAAAACCCACTGTAACTTCCTCTTCTTTCTCTCACAGTCTCCTCTCTCAGAATACAATATTCACCATCGTCCATAGCCGTAATACATTTCCCTCATAAAAGAGGGTTGCCTTCTAGGGAAAAAAACCCTAACATAATCTCTACCGTTAGATCTACGACCTTATAATGAATGGTCCAGATTTACAATGAAATTACAATATACTTTTACAAGGAAATTTTTGCTTCGGGGGCTTCGCCCCTGAACCCCCATCGGGGGACACTGCCCCCTAACCCCCGCTGGGGGCCCGCTTGCCCCCAGACCCCCCGAACCCCGTAGAGGGGGTACCCCCCCTCTGCACTCCCCCGCGTGGAAGAGTGTACATACTTCTGGGGTGTAAATACTTC
>ML798053.1:180229-229271 GCA_009831015.1 Picea engelmannii | reverse complement strand
TCCATAACTGGTAGTTTTGGCCGTTAAATTTCTCGACCCTAAACTTTCCATCTTTCGACATTGCTCCCACTCGAACCAGGAACCCTCTTTTCCTGCGAGTTACCTTACGCTCTGATACCAGTTGTTAGAAAAAACAGGACCGCAGAGCAATAAAATAAAACAAATGAAGAAACAAAACACAGAAGACACAATACAAGAGAGACACAGATTTATGTGGTTCACCCAGTGTGGGCTACGTCCACCAGAGAAATTGCCAGGTCCTTCCTTGATTATTATCCAGCAAATGAAGGGATACAACCTATAGAAAAACCCGCTGTAACTTCCTCTTCTTTCTCTCACAGTCTCCTCTCTCAGAATACAATATTCACCATCGTCCATAGCCGTAATACATTTCCCTCATAAAAGAAGGTTTCCTTCTAGGGAAAAAAACCCTAACATAATCTCTACCATTAGATCTGCGACCTTATAATGAACGGTCCAGATTTACAATGAAATTACAATATACTTTTACAATTCAATTTTTGCTTTGGGGGACGCTGCCCCCTAACCCCCGCTGGGGGATCGCTTGCCCCCAGACCCCCCAGCTAGGGGGATGGACCCCCCAGACCCCGCAGAGGGGGTACCCCCCCTGTGCACTCCCCCGCGTGGAAGAGTGTACATACTTCTGGGGTGTAAATACTTCATGGGGTATAAACACGGCTAAAATAAAGGACTCTAAATCAGGAAGATAATCAGACTCCACAACCAACATCAGGCTCGTGTCAATGATGGCTAGGCAGTCAAAGTTCGGAATGTGCTCGACGGGGGGAGTGTGGGTGGTTGTCCCAGGTGGTCGGAACGACGAAGAAGAAGTTGGAGGCGAACCAGGGGGTGAAATTGAAGCGCGAGGCTGCCGAGGGTGCCAAGGAGAACCCCGACGTGGCCGAAGTCGTTGGCGCGGCATGGTAAAGCCAGGTGGGTGGATGAGGTCTGCAAAACCAAGGTTGAGAGTGAGGAGCAGACGAAAGGGTAAAACCACCATGAACAAACCAGTCGAACCAGACCCGAGATGCAGGGCGAAAACACAAACAACCCGCTTCATTGCACTCTGTGATAAGGCAGACGAGGGAGCTCGATTGAATGCCCCTCCCATCGATGTAATGCCAATTTAATGCATGGGGGCATCGGCAGAAGTGGGCACGAGCCGGGCACATGGATCTGTGCACTGCTGACTTCCCCTCGTCTCCTCTGTGCGCCAGATGGCTGGCCCCATCACCCCATCTGGGTGTTTGTCCACTTCCATTTCTTTTCATATGCATTGGTGGAGGATAGGGTGCTCCAGAGTGAGAGAAGTGTTACAGAGGATTTCCGGTCCCTCCCATTTCACCCCTGTATTAGCCAAGTCGTCCGCCACCTGGTTCGCTCTCCTTCTGATGTGAGCAGGTATGACTACCTGATTGGAGTGAAATAATTCTGCTATGGTCTTTAGCCCATGCGAGAGTCTCTAGCTTGGAGATATTTTTTCGGGGTCCGCTCTGTTTAAAAGTCTTCCAAGGAGATTGATTATGATTTGGGAGTCGCCTTCTACAATGAGCTGAGTGAAGTTGTGATCCTTGTCAAGTTGCAGCCCCCGAGTGAGTACCCATAGTTCCGCCACATTATTTGTGGTGTATCCTAGAGAGCCTACACTGATGAGTATGATGTGCCCAAGATGATTGCGGAAGACTGCTCCGTACCCCGCAGCCCCTGGATTTCCTTTGGAGGCCCCGTCAAAATTGAGTTTGATGAAGTCCTCCGGCGGAGCAGACCAAGAGGAAGGAATGGAGGTGGGGGAAGGGGCAGGGAGGGAGGAGGGGGAGTGAGGGGAGGGGATAGGCAACCAAAGTTTCAGGATCAAGATTTCTGAAGGATTGTTGGTCAGGTCTGGTTCTGTCCAAGGTTGGAGCTTGAGAGTTTCCAAAATGTTGAGGCGGTAGCGAGTCCAACACTGTTGTCAAGGGAGGAAGGTGTTTCTTCTGTTTCTCTCCTTCCAAACCTGCCAGAGGATGAAGCCAAGAATCAATTTCCAGATATGATTCAGGAGGGGAGAGTGAAACACTTGGTCCCTCCAATTAGTAATGGTGTCGATGATGTTGTCTCGAACACAGTCCAAGGTGCGCATGACAAGTGCATTCTGGTCCTAGATTTGCACCGTGTATGGGAAAGAGGTAAGGAGGTGATTCATGGTCTCAGCTGTCTCCCCACAGAGTATGCACATTGAGGGTCCCACGAAGCCTCTTTTAGAGAGATTGTCCCAAGTGAGAATGCTGGAATGGACCACAAGCCAGAGGAACCGGGTGATTTTGGGCCAATGTCTGAGGTTCTAGATCTTTCGCCAGACCATCTGTGTAGGTTCTAGGTTCGGTTGAATCTTGATGTGGTAAACTTCGCTTGTGCTGTAGGTGCCTCTCGGCCTGTAGCCCCATTGGAGGATATCCTCTCCCATGAGCTTGGGGATTTTTTGTTTGAGCATTTCGGTCTGATAGGGGCCCAAATCCACGTGGCCGTCTAGGTGCATGCTTTTCCTGTCAATAAGCCAATGTCGCCAAGTGTTGTCTTGTGGATCATCCCTCCAGTAATCTGCCACTATTGTCAGGCCTGCCTGCATGGTTGGAGCACTGATGTACTCTACCCATTCTTCCTGGTCTAGAGTGGGCCATTGCTGCCAGGAATCTTTCCAAAATAAGGTTGTTTTCCCGTTCCTGACTTCCCAGAAGGCGTGCTAGCTAATGAGGTGTCTATTTTGCTTGGTTGCTGCCCAGATTAAATACCCAACTGTGTCCCCATTCTAGCATATGAGGTTCTTCTCAGCTACCTCGGGTGCATATTTCTTCCTCCATAAGCGTGCCCAGAGGTCCTCAGGTTTCTTGAGCCATCTCCACCAGATTTTGGCGCTGAGGACCTTATTCATGAGGCTAGGATCTCGTAAGCCAAGACCTCCTTGCTCCTTGGGCTGGCTGAGTTTGTCCCAGCTGACAAGTGTTATTTTCTTTCCTATGTTAAGACCTTTCCACAAGAAATTCCTCTGCAAGATTTTGATAGCTGACAAAACAAAATTAGGGGCCGCCAGCACCGAGAAGAGATAAGTGGGAAGGGCCTGGAGAACAGTGCAGAGGAGAGTGAGTCGGCTTGGAAGGTTAAGAACTCTGAGGGTCTAAGAAGAGAGATTCTTGGTGAAAGAAGAGAGAAAATGCTCCCAAGAGGAGTTTTGAAGGGCGTTATCGATCAGAGGGATTCTCAGGTATTTGGAAGGAAGGGAGATTCTTTGGAAACCTAAGAGATCAAAGATATGGCGCTAGAGAGGAGGGGGTGTATTAAAGAAGAAGATAAGGGATTTGTCTTTGTTACAGTCTAGCCCTGAGGCTTCCGAGAACGTCTGGAGGATCTAGAGAATGGAGTTTGCTTCCCTGACCGTAGGGGTACCCATTAGTAGTGTGTCATCCACAAATTGACTGTGTGAAATAGGAGGTGAGATGCCATGCAGCGATAGGCCTACCAGAGTGCCATTTGCGACTGCCGCTTGAATGCTTTGACTGAGGCCTTCTGCCATGATAATGAAAAGGAAGGGGGATAGAGGGTCTCCCAGTCTGATTCCTCATGAAGGGGTAAAGGGACGAGAGGGGATGCCATTAACAAGAATAGAGAAGAAAGCCGTAGAGGTGAGGTTCAAGATCCAAGTCACCCAAATTTTGTCAAAGCCAAAAGCGAGGAGCAATTCCTTCATGTAGGCCCAAATTATCTTATCAAAGGCTTTAGAGAGATCTAATTTGAGAAGCATACCTGGCAATTTAGTTTTTTGCAGAGAGTGAATTACCTCATGAGCCAGAATAATGATGTCTAAGATTTGTCTACCCTCTATGTAGCCAGATTGTACCAGGGAGATGATGGTAGGCAGAATGTGTTTGAGTCTGCGAGCTATCACCTTTGTTAGAAGTTTGTAAATGACGTTGCAAAGGGAAATGGGTCTGAACTGATTGGGTTGGTGGGCCTACCCCTCTTTGGGTAGGAGAGTTAGGAAGGTAGCGTTAAGAGCTTGAAGGACCTGTCCAGTAGCGCGGGAGTCCTCAATAATCTCCCAGACCTCTACTTTGATCATTGGCCAGCAGTGGTGGAAAAAATCACTTGTAAATCCATCTGGGCCAGGGGCCTTGCCCTTGGGAGTGTCTTTCAGTGCCTGGTCCACCTCCTCTATTGTGATGGGCCATAGTAGAGCCAAGTTTTTCTCTTTGGTGACGAGGGCAGGCACATGTTGCATTATTTTGGCTATGGCTTCCGATCTGTTCTGAGAGGGCTCCGTGAGGAGGTTCTTATAGTAGTCAGTCAGTGTTGCTGCCATATCTTCATGGGAAAGAATATTCTCACCAATATTGGAGGTTAAATGCGTGATTCTATTGGAGTGGTGGCGTTGCATGACAGATCTGTGGAAGAACTTAGTGTTGCGATCCCCCTCCTTGAGCCACTGGATGCGGGATTTCTACTTCCATAGAATCTCTTCCTGTGCTTTCCTAGCGTCAAATTGTTGTGCAGTTGTTGCCTCCTAAAATTTCAATTCGTCTGTTAAGCCTTGCAGTCGGATCTGGGTTTGTATCGTCTCCATTTGCTCTGACAATTGCCTTTCGGATTCGAAGATGTTGCCAAAGGTGTGCTTATTCCAGGTCTTAGTGAGTTGTTTAAGGTTTTTTAACTTTTTCTGAAACCTGAACATATTGGAGCCTTGTGTGACCTCTACCTGTCTCCACCAGCTGTGGATCTTGGCTTGGAAGTCTGGATGTTTAAGCCAAAATTACTCGAACCGAAAGGGTTTTTTCCCCGGTGATGTCAACACTTCTATCCATAGCTGGATGGGCCAGTGGTCCGAGCCGTGAGTATTTAAGATACTTGCCTCCATGGCGATTCCTTCCAGCATAAGGGAGTCAGAGATTAAAAAGCGATCAAGTTTGCAAGCAATCTGGTGTGATCCTATTCTTCTATTTGTCTAGGTGAAGGTGCCATTGATAGTTTCCAGGTCAATCAAGTTAAGTTTGTCTATGAGGCTGTTGAAATCATTAATGTCTTGATCCAGGCGCCATGAGCCCCCTTTTTTCTCTTCCAGGTTTTGAATGAGGTTGTAATCTCCCCCTATGGTCCAGTGATTGTGTCTAATTAGGTTGGAGAGGTATTCCAGGCTTCTAAGGAAGGCCTATTTGTCCCTTGGATTGGCTGGGCCGTACACATTGGTTAGGTGGCCCGGTTTGTTGGATCCTATAAGCCTGTAGTCCACTGTAATAGACCATCTGGTGGTAATAAAGTTCTCTAGCATCACTGTGGCTAGGTTCCAAATAATAGCCAGTCCACCAGCTGTGCCTGTAGCGACTGTTGAGATTACTTCCCCTTGCTTCCAATAGTAGGGGAGAAGCTTATCAATGTCTTCAATTGAGCATTTCATTTCCTGAAGTAATAATACATCCGGTTTCTCTGCAACGATCAGATCCCGTAGCAATTTTTGCTTGCTACATCCATTGAGTCCTCTAATATTCCAAGAGATAATCTTCATGATGATGGGGGGGTAGGGAGAGGAGGAAAACTGTCTGAAATTAAATGGATTTGCCCTGAGTTGACCATAAAATGTCCTATTTCCTATATGAGTTTATTTGTGGACTTCCTGCCTCTTTTCTTGTCGTCTTTCTGGTTTTTACTCTGGGTCTTCGATTGACTGCCCTATATCCCTAATCCCTTACTGGATCACGCTGAGGAACCGACGGAGGAGTTAAGAAAAACCTTATGTACTTTCCGTAATTGGTCCCGGGGTATAGTGTACAATTTTTGCTGTCTGTAGGCGTGTTCCAGGTGTTCCAGGTCCACCCCAGCCAGGTCTTGCTCTTCGGTATCCATATCGGTGTCCCCATCCTCGACTTCCATGAGATCCTGTGGGTCCTCTGCTGTGGTTTGTGGGGGCTGATCAAACTCCTTTCCTTGTGATGGTCGATTCTCCTCCTGGTCCTCAAAAAGGGAGGGGTTATCTGCAGGGGGATCCCTGGGAGTTATTTTGGTTGAAGGGTCCTCGGGTTGATCCTGTAAAATAACAAATTTGTTACTAGTAGAGGGATATTTACTTACTTGATTTTGCTGCCTCCTCCCAACTTGTCACCTTTTCCCTCCTGGTTGAACGAAGTCGTCCTTGTCTTTTCCATCTTCAGGGTTTCCTTCTTTGTGAGCCGCATTGAGGGGGCATTCTCTGAACAGGTGCTCATGTTCATGGCATTTACGGCACCGAAAGGGAATGTGTTCGTAGTCAATGCTTTGGATCCAGTATTCATCTTGGTACTCAAGGATAATGGTTCTTGGCAGTGGTTTTTCTATATTCAAGTATACACAGATGCGTGCATACGAGGTGTATCGCCTCTGTTTGGTAGCCTCGGAAGACTTTACATATATGCCAATAGTGTTGCATATACCAGCCAAGACCTCTTCCAACCAAAACTCTTGAGGGAGAGAGTACAGGCGGATCCATACTAGAGCATGGGCAAAATCTTCTTTTTCAGGGCTGAACTTCTCAGTCCAGAATCTTAAGAAAAGACCGGCTGAGTTGAAAAAATATGGTCCCCCATCAAATATGCGAGTGCGGTCCTCGAGATTGTGCAGTATGATTGTAAAAAAACCCTTTGAGCCCAGATGTAAATCATAGTTCCCTTTTGGTTTCCACCAGTACTGTATCCATTTGATTAGATCCCTTTTTGACGGCTATAACCCTAGGAATTTCCCTACAAGGGCATGGTCTCTCATATACTGTTTTTGCTCCTCTATCCTTGGAGAATTAACTGTGTACCTTGGGGCCTGGGGTGCTTGAGGAATGCATTTTCCAGGGAGCCAAGGCGTCGGTGCTGTAGCAGGGGTCACTGGTTTTTCCGGGTCGATGTCCATCTCGCGGTTTTTGAAGGTGCCTTCCGTGATGAGTGTGGCTCGCAGGTCCGACAGCGACTCAAAGGGCGGTCGCTTAAACCCCTCGTCGGTGCTCCCATTCGTAGTAGCTTGAATGTAGGAGGCACCAGTTCACCCCCATTCCTTCTAAATCATGGCCCCAGCGGGCCTAGGAGTGTGGTTGTTCAGCTCAGAATCTGAAACCCTAATCCGGCTAGCAGGGAAGTGCTCAGGTCATATAGCTATTACTTTAATGATGAATCTCATATTGATGAATGAAAGAGGAATGATTTATTTCATATACGATTTGTATCTAAACATACTAAGATAGATACATTATTTGATTCGGGTTCCCAAGTAAACTTAATATCTGAAGCACTTGTCAAGAAGATGGGTCTTGAAACGAAACCACATCCAAAGACTTATTCTCTTGGTTGGGTATGTGATGAAGAAAAACTTAATGTCACCAAACAATGTAGGATCATATTTGTTATTACTTCCAAGTTGATTGATGAAGTGGATTTGGATGTTGTACCACTTGATATATGTGTCATAGTGTTGGGAAGTCCTTATCTTTATGATAGAAAATAAGTCTTTTTTCATCATGAGAACAAATAACCCCCTTACTAAAGGGGGAGTGGAATATATTGTTAGAGCTCACAAAATGAGGGTAAATATGACACTTGTTAGTGCAAGTCAAATAAAAAGACTCATAACCACTAATAAGAGATATGTACTCATGGTTGTCAAAGAGAAATATGTTGGGATATCCGACGCTTTCCAAGGGTGTGATCCATCTCATAAAAAGGAATTAATTGATATTGTTTCTAATTATGATGATATTTTTCAGGAACCAGATGGATTACCTCCTAAGAGGTAAATCCAACATGAGATACATCTTCAGCAAGATTCTCCTCTTCCTAATGTGGGCATGTATAGGATGTCAGTTCTGGAGATGACATAGATCAAGAAGAAGGTACAATGCTTATTGGATCAAGGGGTCATTAGGCCCATTTCATCTCCTTGTGGTTCTTTGATCGTGATGGTGCCAAAGAAATATGGCACATGGCGAATGTGTGTCGATTACAGGGATTTAAATAAAATCATGGTGAAAAATCAATACCCTCTTCCTCGCATAGATGATTTACTTGATCAGCTGAAGAATGTTGTTTATTTCACTAAGTTGGATTTGCGTAGTGGATATCATCGAATCAGGGTTACAGAATAGGATGCATGGAATAATTCCTTTAAAAACAAACAAGGATTTTTTGAGTGGTTAGTTATGTCATTTGGGCTTTGTAATTCTTTGACAACTTTCATGCGTGTGATGAATGATGTATTCAGACCTTTCCTGGATGACTTTGTGATTGTATATTTAGACAACATTCTTGTTTTCAGAGGGACTTGGGATGAACATGTAAGGCATGTAAAATAAGTATTGGATACTTTTCAAAGGGAAAAGTTGTATGTGAAAATGTCTAAATGTGAATTTGGCAAAACTACAGTTGTGTACTTAGGTCATATCATAGGAGGAGGACAATTGAAGATTGATCCTTCCAAAATTGATGTAATTGTAAATTGGCCTAAGACAAAGAGTGTAACTGAAGTCCAAAGCTTCTTGGGTGCATTCCAGTATTGGAGGAGATTAATTCCCAACTTCTCCTTTATAGCAGCCCCTTTGCATGCCTTAACCAGTGTGAAGAACACTTTTCAGTGGGAAGGAAAGAAACAAAAATATTTCAACACTTTGAAGGAGAAGATCAATACCACACCAATATTAGCACTGTCGAATCTTCAACAGTCGTTCAGGATCAAGACAGATGCCAGTGGATATGCCATGGGTGCAGTATTGATGCAATATCGTAAGCCTATCTGTTACCACTCTGAGACTTTTAACCAAGTTGTTGTTAACTATCCTACATATGATAAATCGTTGGATGCATTAGTTCAAAGCATAAATAAATGGAACCACTACTTGTTAGGGAAGGAAAACATCATACATACAGATCCCCAGGCCTTACAGTATCTTCAAGCACAGACCATATTGCAACAATCTCGACACTACAGGTGGATGGGTTTTCTACAACAATTTCATTTGGTAATTAGGTACAAGAAGGGTACAAGTAACAAGGTAGCTGATATGCTTTCTAGACCTCCTATTGTTGCTTCTATTATTTTGAAGAATACTTATTTATCTCATGATAGCTATGTAGAACAATATGCCATCGATGAAGATTTTAAAGATGTATATGAGAAGCTAACCCACAGTGCACAGGTAGAGAACTATTGTCTACAGGGAAAATTACTCTATCATATTGGGAAGTTATGTATTCCTACAAGTGAATGAGTCCATGTGATATGAGAATCTCACACTTCTATTGTGTCTGGACATTTTGGGGTAGGAAAAACTATGGCTCATTTGCGAAGGTTTTGTTGTTGGCCTCAAATGAAAGAAATTGTAACTAAATATGTAAAGGGGTGTGTGATGTGTTCTACTTGTAAGACCACTAATAGAAAATTGGGGCTATACTCACCACTTCTTGTTCCATCCTATCCATGGGAAAGCATTTCCATGGATTTTGTATGGGGTTTACCAATGACAAGAGGGGGCCATGATTATTTGTATGTCATAATGGATAGGTTCAACAAGATGTGTATCTTGATGCCATGTAAAAAGAAGATCATTGTTGAGCAGACTGCTAATCTCTTTTTTTAGTATGTTTGGGTTCAATTTGGATTACCCACGTCCATTGTCTTGGATTGAGATACTCGATTCCTTGGGTACTTTTGGACTAGCTTGTGGAGAATGATGGACACCAAATTGAAGAGGAACACTACTTTTCATCCACAGACTGACGAACAGACAGAGGTGGTAAATAGAATAGTGGTACTTTTGCTTCGAGGCTACTGCAACAAGCATCCTAAGTTATGGGATGAATAGATACCCTATGTACAACATGCTTATAATCGAGCTTTACATTCATCCACTCAAAGTTCACCTTTTGAGACATGTTTTGGGTACCTACCAAAGGCTCATTTGGACTTGATGTATGGGAGAGATGCCAATGTGAATGAAGAATGAACAGAGGATAGAGCCCACAAGTTCATTCAGAGGATCCAACAGATACACCAAGAAGTCAGGGAACAATTGGAGAAGAGTCAAGAATAGTATAAATCTCGACATGACAAGCAAATGGTTGATCATCAGTTCCAGGTTGGAGACTGGTTATGGCTTCACACCAACAAGGAACGATTAAAGGGTAAAGGCAAGAAACTCAATCCTATCCAATATGGACCCTTCACTATTTTGGATAAAAGCAACACTAATGATTTTCGTTTATATCTTCCACCATATATGCATATTTACTACGTTGTGAACGTAGAGAACTTGAAACTTTTTGAGCCTCCCATGATCATGGATCAATATGAGGAAGTTTCAATACCTTCAGTTGATGAGTTTGAACCTGAGTACTTGGATGAGTTATAGGAAGATATCATCCTGGATACAAGGATGAAGACTTCACGCAGGGGTGATGTTCATTTTCTTCGAGTAGGTTTAAAGGGCACACATCCAAGCAAGGCAAAGTGGATTGAGAAGGACAAAGTGAGGGGACTTTTCCATCACTTACCAGTTGATTAATGAAATCTTTTGGTGGTCCAAAAAATCTCTCAGTGGGAAGGCGTGATCCAAAAAGGACCCAGAGAAGGCTAAGAACAACTCAGAATGTGCAGCGACAACTTAGTATGCTCATAATGGCTTCAACAGACAATAAAAGGGAAAAAAATTCAAAGTTCCCAAAACTCAATTAAAATGACATGATCGAAAAGAGTGCATCACAATATTTCTAATAGCGCAAACGACTCGTCAAACGGAGTTACAGATCAAAAGTTATAAGCGGTCAAAGTTCAGGTCAAAATTGGTCAAAAGGGAAAGGTGACATGTGGCACCACTGCAATGGTGACATGTGGAACGTTCGTACAACTGATTTGGCATGGGATGATGTGGCAAGGTCGTACATATTGATGGAATACATGTGGGAAAATTAGGTGATGACACGTGTCATTTTCATAGACAAATGATATGGTGCCATGTGGCCAAGTCATGGGTTGCCACGTGGCACCCCTCTAGTGGTTGGTGTGTGTAAAATTTATATGACTCCATAGGATTCGAACCCTTGACCTCATCTATCCCAAAGGCCTCACACCTCCGTGCTAGCCAACTTTCCATTACATGCTCCTTGTTTATACATTGGCGTAGATTTAATTTAAGTTATAATAATGTTTCATATGGGGGAGAAAAGGGATAGGCCTTCGGCCCAACCATTGGTTCTATGATAACCCACACAGCCATAGGTTCCGCCACATATGGCATATTCCAACTATCCACCAGTTTAAACCACCACCATATTCTTCGTCGGATATTCTAACCGCCCACCAACTGTATCCTCCATTCTAGTGGTCGCCCGCCAGATTTAGCCGAGCACGCCAAAATGGTTTAACTATATGCCAATTTTTTTGTAACCATTATATAAAAGGGGAGGCCCATGGGATTTGACCCCGGTACCTCCACCAAGTAAATGACCTAAATAGCGTCCACCAACCAACGCACCAACAAACACATTTATTACTAACCGCCTAAGTTTTATTATATGAAGGGATGTTTGCTAGATTTCATAACATAAGAACGAAGATAAGGCCAAGCGCGCCTGTATGAACTGGTACAGATTTTGGAATGCTTTCTGAGATTTCTCAGTCATTTATTGCAGAGGCAGTGGCATGAAAATTGAGACAGAGGTGTCTCTTGGGCCTGAAAGTGTCAGACTCGGATCGAGACGTGGAGATAGTCATTTTTAGGTAAAACCACACCACGAATGCAGTCGAGGTGTTAGTTTTCTAATCTGAGAAAATATTTTGTAGCTTAACTCCAGAATGAGGTACACTTATGTATTTTTTCCAATTCTTTTGTGGAGTTAATAAAAAGACCTACCCATTTGAGAGCGGGACCCAGAGACGTAGTCCACTAGGGATGAACTCTGTTATCAAGTTCTTTGTGTTCATATTGCATGCTTATGTCTCTTTCCTTTTGATATTTTCCTTCTTTATGGTGTACTTTTTCTTATGCTCATTTAATACAATTCTTTAATAAGACATGATGAAAAGATCCCGAATCAATCCAGCTTGTCTTCTAATCTCAATTTTTGCGCAACTAGAAACTAGAAACTCCAGCTGCAATTGGTGACTGACAACTACAAATGTAACTGCAAATAAAAATGCAAATGTAATGGGCAACTACAACTGGAAACTTCAACTACAATTTCAACTGTAACTTGCAACTACAAATGCAACTGTAACTAACAACTGCAACTGCAACTGCGACTATAGTGAGAAATTTCAAATTTTACCAAGTTGTAATCTAATACCACCAGGAGGAGCACTAGGCTAGGGCGAGCTGATTTATGGAAAAATTAATCACAGTTCCCTATAATAAATTTCTCAATGAGCTCAATAAGTTTAGACCTGTGCAGCGGAAAACATAAATTGTGTAGTAGCAATATTTCAACAAAGCTCTGATACCATGTTGATTTTTGTAATTCTCAGATCTTGACAATTATTGCCTTATTATTACAAACAATATTCACTTTCATATCATAGTTATCATAGAATAAATATACACTAAAAATATCAACTATAACAATGTAGTGGAAATAACAATATCTAGAAAAATTAACCATGCACAGTAGACACAAGAACATAAGAATTTATCCTGGTGATCCCAACCTTGGGAGAAAAACCAACAACCTTTATTATAGAAGAATTCAGTCTAAGATATTACCATTATATCACCATCACCAGATCAAAATACCATACAGAGAAGCTCCTCCCCAGGGCTAGCATCTCCAAGATCTAGCATATCACTAGAATAGCCAAAATAACACCAAGAAAGAGCTTCTCCAAGTCTAGCACCTTCCCCAAGTGTGGTTCCCTCACCAATATAACCAAAAACCCAGAAATAGAGAAATACCACAACTGTTGTTGACAACTGCCTTGTACGCACTGTAGAAGGAGAGTTGTGTATGTATGTCCAAATGAAATGATACAACCTTGTATTTATACTAATCCAAATGCCTGTATTTTCCTATGGGGCTTGTTAGCACCATGATTTTTGTAGCTAGAGTTATAGTTTTGTCCAAAACAAATTCAGAGTCGTGCCTTGATCTTGGAAAAAATCAAGACTTTCCTAGATGATTCATAGCTAGTGTGTCAAATTTTATGAGGTCAGTGACCAAATAAAGAATGGTTTGAAATGTCAAGTAAGGGGTTTAGCCATAAGTTGGTTAAAATAGTGTAAGGTTCTTCATGTTTAAGTTGTAAAGGTCTACTTTCCTAAGTCTCGATTCATGTCGAAAAGTGGGAAAATATGTACCAAGGTCGAATCAAGTGGTTAGGATGAATTTCATGTCAAAAGATATTATGGTTGATCATTACCTAATCATGAGGTTAGAAAATGGAATAATCATGGCACTTCATATCATTTATACCATTGAAAAATTCGAAGGTGTACCCATTGTGCAAGTTTGTTTCGCAAATCTTTAACTTTCCTTAAAACATTATGTCACTATGGATATTCCTTACCTTTTTATAATTTTTTTCATTATCCATTAAAGAATAAATATTGGTCACCTTTAATGTTTCTCCATCACCTTCAAGACTTGTGCGTCATCCATATCCTTTCCAATAAGCTCTGAATCCCTTTGTTATGTAAATATTGTGTGCTTCTTGTCACTCTGTAAATCTACTACTCAGTTTTTGTTGCATATCCTCTATTTCTTTCAAGCATTGTTCAAGAGTTTTTCTTGGAGCCCATTGCAAATTAGTTTATGGAACATGTTTGTTTTTCACACAATCGACCTTCTTTATTTTAATCTAAATTCCTATTACCTACTCCCGTGCCAAGTTTTTCGTTGTTGTTTATTGTTGCGCCATGTTTTTCGCTGTGCCAGATTTTTCCATTGTTTTTTATTGCTGCCCTGAGTTTCCTACCACTGATTTGTTTGTTGCACGGGGTTTCCTATTGCTACATTTTCCTACACACAGTGAAAAAGTCACTATTCTCACTCGTTTTGGAGAGGTTATTGTTATCGTTTGTTGTCATAGGTTATTGTTCCCTTTTCTTTATGGAGAGGCTATTACAATCCATTGTTGTGCACATACAATTGACATATATCAACATCATGACAACTCCTCAAAAAAAAAGAAAGAATGAAAGAATCAAAAAAGTCATGAGGTTTAAGCGACATAATTTAAAGTTAGTAAATGCAGACCCGAGGATCATAGTGTCCATTGAACAAGCCATATGCATAAGATTTTGTGAAAAGGTTCAAGGGTATAATTCACAGCTAACCAAATAGTTCACCCTTAACTTTACTGGTGTCATTGCAACTATTACTGGGATCATTTTTCAAGTGTCAGAGGAAACCATATCAGTTGCGATGGAAATTCCTATGAAGGGAGAAAAATGGTTTAAAGGTACGCCATTAGATACTTCATGTTATATTCATTTTCTCAAACCTGAATACCGAAATCAAAAAATTGTAGTCAACATTCCCAGTGAATATATTTTGGAACCTTTTGAGAATCTTTTGAGGATAATTAGGAAGTACTTTACTTGTGAAGGTATATTTGATAAGGTACATCAATACCACATTAGGATCCTGATGCATTTCATAGGGAGAATTCCTTTAAACTTACCTTTCTTCCTATGTAGAAGCCTAGGAAAGATGGCAGATAGTGTCCAAGCTAAAGCTAACCAATGAGAGAACAACCTATTCCATTTTTCTTTGATAAATATGTTGGTGGTTGAGGATGTTGGCAAGTTAAACAAGGACTGGAATTATTTCTTGATTTCAGCAAACATTCCCCTGGACCCTAAAGGAGATACTCCCTTATCTACTGAGAAATCAACATTTCATAGTTCAGGGGTAAAAGGAGGAGTTGTTGCTGAAAGGGGAAAAGGAAAAGAAATTGAAGATTCGTCACTCATTCAACTAGCCTTGAAGAAAAGAAGAAAACTAAGAGTCACCGATGAAACTGAAAAGACACAATCTCCTAGTAAAACGTGCACCAGGTCCTCTTCCAGGACGTTTCCCATACCCACAATTCAGACAAAGTTTGTTGAATGAGTAGCCCAGGAGATTGATGAAAATAAAGTGGAACCAGGTGAGGAAGATGCAGATATCAAGGAGGTGAAACAAAAACTAAATAAATCTCAACATGTTATATCCCAATTCTATCAAGAGAACAGAGAATTGAGGAGGAAGCTAACATAAATAATTCCTAATGCACAAGCATCACAGAGTAAAGTAGGTCAAATATCTCCTACCTCACCAATAGGAGGAGAAAATAATATAAAATGGCTGAAAAAGAAGCTAAGAAAAGATCAAGATGAGATCATTAATCTCAGGGAGGAAAAAAGAATATCAGAGGAAGGGATCATGAAACATTACAAGAAATGAAGAAAAAATATATACCATGTATGTGCAACCATCTCTTATGCTCAATCAAAATTGAAAAGGAATGGGACTTTGTTGAGACAGGTGAGGAGTTTAAAGAGAGAAAAATTGTTATTAAGAAAGGGAAACAGGGCCTTATGACTACAAGTGAGATTGGATAAGGAAGCTACATAAAAACTGAATGATCACATCCTTTTCTGCCAACTAGATTTGCGCGAGCAACCTCAGCATGAAGATCCATCGTGCAAAATCGATGTCTAGATATCACAGCCAACATTTGTGCAACAAAAACCAGAATTTATTGCATAAAGGTGACAGTTTTGTCCAACAATACACATGATGACTTATAACAACCATATGGTTGAAATTGGCTCAAGAATTTATGATTGTAAATAACATTTCAGATAGGTTATGATTGGAAAATTGACTTTCCTATTTTTGGTAAATTTTGTAGAGGTTGTTGTTCTCTTTGAAAATAACCAGATCCATAACTCTAGGAGATAGTAGTTCAACTCCTAGTAGATAAGTGTAGCTTTAGTTTTATATATATGTGGATTATTTTGATGTAAAAAGGGGCACGTGGGAAGAAGTATAAACATTTTGATCATAAATGTATTTTCTAAATCTAAAGAAATACAAATGCAGAAGTCATGAATTCCTTAAGAAAATGATTCTAATGGTGGTGATATGGATATTGTACTCTTCTTTGTATGTATTCCCTGTGTACTTATTTTCATATGAACTTTTATTCTCTTTAAATTGGTAAATTAAAAGTCCAGAATTAATCTAATGGTGCTCTAGAATTAACTAATTTAAATTATGTCTATATTCTCAACTAAGGTCAGAATTCATCCTTTGTGGTGCTATGATCATGTTGTGTGTTTCTTTTCTTCTTTCACCCTACATGATCAAACTAAACACTGAATTTCATCACCTTATTTATCCTTTGTTCCTCTCAGGAGTTATATCTACCAAGAATTGTTTTCTTTTTTTTCAGGGGTTGACTCCATAGCCCTAGAAGTACTATATTTTGTCAGCAGACCTTGAAAAATTATCTCAAAATTCTAAATCTAGCCATCAGTTTAAAGGAACATGTCTATCAGATATCAAGTCTAAGAGAGAGCCCTCTCTAGATTGGAAAGGCTAGTTTCTAATCTTAAAGTTGGTTTGTAGGTTACCTTTGTAGATTGTTTCTTTAGCCTAACAATTTACTCTGCGTTAATATTCTAGCGTCGTTGCCCGGGATAAAATTGGAAATTTTTCTTGGGAAAGAACGACTTAAAGATTTAGATTTGATTCCTAAGGGTAACAGTGAATCAAACACCTTTTTTGGTTGAACTATTCTTACCCTAACGACTTCATTTAATAAGATCAATTGCATAAAGTTTTTTTTTTTTGAGAAAATAAGAAATCTTGGCTCCTAAGTGAATTCACACTAGAAGGAACCTTGATACAGAACCTATAGAATCTGTGTCTGATCCTAAGAATCTCTTACAAAAAAGAAAATAAAAGATAATCAAATCATTTTCTTTCCTGGAAGGAAATCTATCTTTACCCAAATATGGCTCAAAAAGTATCGATGACCTTGACTTTGATTTAAAATTTGAACAAACCTTGTTCAGATCTAGATCAGAATCAAATTTGAATGAAATTATCTTTGATGAGAAGAAATTCTAGTCTTTGATTCCCATTGTCCCCATTTAGGCTATTCCTATTCAGACTGTCCCCAATCAGATAGTTTAGATAGCCCAAAATCCTCCTAGAGCCATGGAATCCAAATTTTCTCCTCTTGCCTTGCCTGCCCAGTTACATGATTTACCCCAAAATTATAATCAAAGAATTAGATCATTTGATGCTGAAGAAAATGTATCAGCCCAAAGACACTTATATTGGTTCAATGATTTTGTTGACCTAAAGGAGGCAGGTCATGAGGATGAAAAACTCAAGTTGTTTGCACAAAGTGTTTCAAGAGAAGTTAGAAAATGGTTTAAATCTCTTCCTGCAATGAGTATCCCTGATTTTGAAACTTTTGAAACACTTTTCATTGAAAGGTGGGGTGACAAGAAGAATCCTCTTCAATTTCTAACTCAGTACAATAACATAAAAACATCACCTAATGAAATAGTACAAGTGTTTCAACTAGATTTATGAAAGTTTACAATTCAACTCCTACTGAAGTAAACCCTCCTCTTGGAGATGCCCAACTTCGATATGTTGATTCTTTTGACAGTGAATTTTCCTTGCTATTAAGAGAAAGGATATCAAATACATTAGATGATATGATGATTGATGCAATTGAAGTAGAGGAAAATTTGATGGCATCAGGGAAGATCAAACATAATCCTAAAAGAGATTTGAAGATGGTCCAAGGAGAAGAACAACCCTCAACTTTTCAATCATCAGATGAGAAATTTGATTTAATGATGAAAACTATTGAAATATTCATGGAAAGAATGTCTTTGGAGAATAAGCCTTCCACCAGGGATCAAACTGATTTTCAGCGTAGAAATCAAAATTTTAGAAGAGCTCCAGTTCCACAGATCAGGAAAAGAGACCAGATAAATCAAGGTGATCAACAAATAAAAACTCTTTTCCAAAACAACTATGTAAATGAAGAGTTTGATCAAACAATTGAAGACAATATGCATTGTTGTGATGATACAGAAACAAATGTGTTCTTAACTAAAGAAGAACATGATCAATTTATCGATGCAAATGATCATTTTATGAAGCAAAATGATGATATGTTGTCATTGGAAACAAAAGAGTTTAAGAAGGGATATCAAAATGCTATTATGCAGCTTCAGAAACAATATAACCTCAGAAGAGAAAAGGTGCCTACAAATCCTCCAAAGGAAATTACTACAAGGGAACTTAAGATAAATACACCTTCTTCAAACCAACCTAAGAAAAATAATTCAACAAAGGATGCAATGGAGAAAGGAAAATCCAAAGAAGAACCCCCAAAGAAAATACCCAAGGCAAGAAAGAAAGAAGTCATCAAAGAGGTAGAAAAAGCATCATCTCCTTTTAATTTTGAAAGTGAAATGGATAAAATCAAAAATTTTGTTCCATTTAAATGAGTTGATTAAGAATGGTAAATATAGAAATTAGATCATTAAAATGCTCAAAATGGAAGAATCCCTTGACACCTTGAATGTACAATATGATCACCCTATTATCTTGTTTGGCCCACATGTGGAGGAGAGTGGCGATGTTGATGATGTCTCTCCTTTCTATGTTAGTATTAAAATTCATGACACAACCTTACATAATTCCATGTTAGATTCAGGAGAATCACATAATCTGATTCCCAAGGTGGTCATGGATGAGTTGGGCCTAGATATTACAAGACCTTACAAAGATATTTTCTCTTTTAAGTCAAGGAAGGTGAAATGCTTGGGTTTAATCAAAGAGATGATTGTGTCATTGTCTCAAATTCCATAAAAAAATTTGATCATGGATGTGGTGGTTGCTGACATCCCTCCAAAATTTGGGATGTTGTTATCTAGATCTTGGGCTTCAAAGTTGAAAGGGACTTTGCACATGGATATGTCATATGCTACTATCCATGTTTTTGGCCAAGAAAGGAGGTTATACAGATAATTTTTTCTCAAGTAAATGGTGAGTATCAAAACTCAACCAAACAACCATCCCATTTATTCTATAGATACCAAGGTTGGTTCCTCTATTTTCTACAATGGCTTGATTTTTGAAGAGGAGGATCTAACGAGTGTCAGGGCCATCAAAGATAAAACTGATCATCAAACAAAGGAAATTACAAATCAACAAAACAATGTAGAGGATGAGATGTGGAATATGATATTTGATGGAGTTGATATCAGAGAAGGATTTGGAGCTGGTGTATGGATTAATCCTCCCAAGATAGGTACAAAACTTTGTTCTTACAAACTTGCTTTTGATTGTACTAATAACATCGTTGAATATGAGGCACTAATTTTGGGATTGAAGACTTTAAAATAATTGGGTGTTCGGAGTATAGTTGTACATGGAGATTCTAAGCTTGTTATTAATAAGGTAAAGGGTATATGTCAGTCCAAGAATCCTAGATTGAGGGCATATAGGAATTTAGTACTTGATCTTCTTGAAGATTTTTTAGAATACAATTTCTCAATGATTCCTAGGGGGCAAAATCAAATTGCAGATGCTTTAGCTACTTCAACCTTTGTTTTCAAAATTCCAATTTTTCCAAATAAAAAGTATGAAACTAAGGTCAAGCAAATGCGAGAAGTACCAGACAACATTAAATATTGGCAAATATTTGAAGATAACAAACATGTAGAAAGATTCCTTCAAATGAGTGATGAATTTTCTAATTTGAATATTGATGATCAATGTTGTTGTGAAGAAAATGAAGATGCAACTATGTTCAACAATGATTTCCTTTTTCAAAATCATATTGCTAGAAGAGATATAGTGAAACTCAACAATAACATTATTCCCAAAGGCTTGTCCCATTGGAAAATATTTTTGACAACAACAATGTAAAGAGAAATCCTAAAATCACTGCAAATGATGAGGACATAGAAGATTGTAATATTGGGACTCAAAAGGATCCCAAGATCATCAAACTGTCCAAAAAACTCAGTCCAAAAATTAAACAGAGGCATATCAGTGATCCATATGGATATCGGTGGCCACCCACCTTTTCCAAGTGGCTCAAAACAGTTTTCTGGCAATTTTGGTAATTTACTATTTTTAGTAGTTTTCACTTCCAGAGCCGTTTTGAGGCCCTAAACGATGTTTTTTTTTTTTGGAAAACAGGTTTGCAATATGGTAGTTCCTTCAATATTGTTCCTAAAATGAATCTCCTAGATGATACCTTTCCAACGGGCTATCATACACCTAAAATGGAGATCGTATACAAAAGTTACGACCCCGGGAAGTTGATGTACTAACTTACCCAAACAGGGCCCACATGAATTTTGGCGCTTCATCTCCTAGGGTTAGGTTTTTGGATGTCTAGGGTTTTTGACATTCCTGATTATTGTAAAAATTCCTTTAGAGCCTCATTGTAATGATCTTCTTGTGAATGAGCTCAACCGTCACATCTCTTCTAGAGATAAGTTGTCACCATTCCAGCAAGCTTGTTTCTGCTGCATTTTACAGTTTTCAACTTATTTCGTTATTGAATAGAAAACTAGTTTTACTGTATCTCTGTTATTTTGTGTTAATGACCTGTTAATAATCTGTATTCATTTTGTTCTTCTCATAAAATCTAGATCAATGGTATCAAAGCGGTCTTCTCCTTGTCGTCTTAATGCATGTCCCCAACGAGGTCGGAGTACAAAGAGTTGGGTCTCGATCTTGTTTCTCTTGAGGACAAAAGATCTCGCATGCCCAAGCGATCTCTCATGGCAAAACAAAATAAATATGATGGGACAGAAGATCCTTTCAAACTATTGATTGAGGAATCCCTCACGCAATAGAGGAGCGATATGATGGATAGTTTCGCGCAAATCCTTTGGCAGCTACCAACAGGCAACACAACTTCTTTGAACAGAGGCCCTGCCCCCTTCAAGGTACAAATAAACTTTGATATTCCTATATTTGAAGGTCATATGGAAGAAGATGTTGTAGAAAAGTGGTTGAATCTATAGAAGGGTATTTTTCTTTCCATAACTTTTCAAATAGACAAAAGATTACTTTTGTGCTCCTAAAAGTCATTCCCCATGTCAAATATTGGTGGGAAACGTTCTGTGAGCAAAAGGAAATAGAGGAACTCTCATTATTTTCAGTCACGGCCACCTGGGAATCCTTCAAGGATTCTATTAAGGAACAATAATACCCTGTCGAAAGTTATGACGACCTGTATACCAAATGGACCACACTGTGGCAAGAAAGAGACCAAGTAGTACCAGATTTCACAAATATCTTCCATACCTTGCACACCAAGCTGGGTATCAAAGATTTGGAGCGACATCTGGTGCTCAAGTATCGTAGTGCTCTGCATAGATACATCCAGACTGAAATTGAAGTTTTGGACATCTCATCCTTGGGCACAACCTACAGATATGCTGTTAAAATTGAACATAATCTCAAACAAAAGACGTGGATATTTGGGCCTGGGAACCCCGCACAACAAAAGCCAGGAAAGGGAGGCCCAAACCCATAGAACAAAGGACAGAGAAAATATGGATAGTATCAGGACAACTAGTCTAAGCCGCAAGCAAAGAAGGACACTAGAAATACAAAGAAAGATATCGGGAAGTGGTCAACTTCCATAAGAGTCATTGACATAACACTATTGATTGCCGCTCAAAGTAGTCACTGGTGGCTGAAGTGAAAGCCTGTAAATCAGATGTGGATTCTGACTCTGAGAAAGAACTAGAAAAGGGAAGACAAATCATTGATGTAGAACCCAGT
Source organism: Picea engelmannii (assembly GCA_009831015.1). NCBI lineage: Eukaryota > Viridiplantae > Streptophyta > Pinopsida > Pinales > Pinaceae > Picea > Picea engelmannii. Next base: position 207,459 of record ML798053.1, on the reverse strand, counting down.
GCCACCATTGCTACCACCAAGCTCCAACGTGGTGAACCAAATGAGCCAGAAGAAGGAGAGTGCCTCTTCCATTCATAGATGTGGGTAAAAGGTACCCTACTGCACTCCATCATTGATAGCAGTATCCAAAAGAACCTCATCTCAGTAGAGGCCTTCAAGCAGCTGGCCCTACCAACAACTCCGCGCCCACAACCCTACACCATTGGATGGCTCCGCCAAGGAAGCGATATTTGTGTTAGCCAACAATGTCGACTATCGTACGACATCAATCCCTTCAAAGACAAGGTATTGTGTGATGTTTCTCTTCTCGAAGTTTGTGATGTTCTTTTGGGCCAACCTTATTTATGGAAACGACATGCTATATATGAGTCTAGGCCTCATAGTTTTATTATTACTTTGAATAGGAAATTGTATAGGATACCTGAGGCAGTCCCACCTACTGCTATTTCCTTGATCTCTGCTAAGCAATGCAGGAAGGTCATCTCTGAGATGAGAAATTTTGTCTTCTTCGTGATTCACTCTCAGAATAAGAGAAAGATCACAAACACATCCAGGGTTTCTGCAGTCGACCTCTCCACATAGCAGAAGCAAGTAGATAAGGTTGTGGAAGAATACTCAGATATCTTCTCCTCACCTATAGGGGTACCGCTGCACTACCAGGTCAAGCACCCCATCAATATGACCCCCGACGCACCATTTCCCAATGGGCCAGTCTATCGCCTCTCTTTGTTAGAGAATGAGGAGATCAAGCTACAGATCCAAAATCTACTCCACAAGGGGCACATCTGTCCCAACTCATCACCTTGTTGGAGCCCAATCATGCTGGTACAGAAGAAAGATGGCACGTGGTGACTCTATATTGATTATTAGGCTCTGAATAAAATCACAGTCAGAAACTGGTACCTGATTCTCCGAATCAACGACCTCGTTGATCAACTCACAGGGGCCAGATACTTCAGTAAGATTGATCTAAATTCTGGCTACCACCAGGTCTCGATAGAATAGACAAATGTATGGAAGACCGCCTTCAAGTCAAAGGAAGGCCTTTTTGAATGGTTGGTCATGCCCTTTGGTTTGAAAAATTCTCTAGCCACTTTCATGAGGATGATGGACGATATCCTGCGACGATTTACCAATACTTTTTTAGTGGTGTATCTGGATGACATTTTAATTTATAGCAAGACTTGGGTCAAACACTTGCAACATATTCAACAGGTTTTGCACACCTTGCTACAGCACAAGCTATACGCCAACTTGGAAAAATGATCCTTCATCATGGACAGGGTCCATTACCTAGGATACAACATCATTGATCAGCATGGCATACATGTGGATCCAACCAATATCCAAGTCATTAGTGATTGGCCAGCCCCAACCAGACTCACTGAGCTTTAGAGCTTCTTGGGCCTTGCCAATTTCTACCGCAGGTTTGTGTTGGGATTCTCCCATATTGCATGGGCCCTCATCCAAATAAACATGGGTGGTGTTAAGGATAAATTTTCATGGGGCTGGTCCCAACAAAAAGAATTCGATGATTTGAAGCAACGCTTATGCTCAGCCCCAGTACTTTCAGTACCAGACCTGCAACATACCTTTGATATCAAGACAAAAGCTTCAGAATATGATGTGGGCATCGTTCTCACTCATCACGACCACCCCATGGCCTATCATAGTGAGACACTATCAGATACTATCCATAAGTACCCTACTTATGACAAATAAATGTACTCCATAATGAAAGACTGCTGCCAGTGGAGATATTACATTCTTTGGAAGGAGACAGTCATCCACACTGATCATAAGCCACTACAGTTCATGCAAACAAAAGAAAAATTGCAGAATGACTTCCATCAAAAGTGGTCCACATACTTGCAGCAATTCCACATCAACATCAAGTATAAAATAGGAAGCACCAATCGTGTCACTGATTGCCTCAGTAGACCGCCAGTCGCGACACTCACCACGATGCTAGACTCTTGCGGCCATGAGACCTTTGGGTGGCCCCAACTGTATGAGTTCCACCACCCACCAAATGTTGGGTGCAAACGCAACTGTCGATAATTTCCATCTTCAGAATGGGTTGTTGTGTCATCTAGGCCATATTTGTGTTCCATCAAGTGAGCGAGTGAAGCTGATCTGGGAATCCCACTACAGTTGGGTGGAAGGACACTTCGGTGTCGAAAAAATAGTGGCGATGCTACAAAAACATTTCTACTAGCCAAAACTTCGACAGGAGGTCACCAAGTATATCAGGTCTTGCACTTCCTATGCTATTGCCAAACCGAACACTAAGAAACAGGGTATGTACACCCCTCTTCCTACTCCTAACAAGCCATCTCAATGAACTACATGTCGAGCCTCCCATCCACCAAGCGGGGAAATGACTGTGTTTTTGTGGTTGTTGATCTCTTTTCTAAGATGGATATTTTGGTTGCTTGCAAGAAGAGCATCATAATAGAGGCCACTGCCAAGCTCTTCTTTGAACGAGTCTGGGTACATTTTTGAATCCAAAAAACCATTGTCTCAGATCGGGATAGTCTATTTCTTAGCACATTTTGGTCGAGCCTCTGGTCACTTCTGGACACCAAGCTCACCAAATCCATGGCCTTCCACCCCTAGATAGATGGCCAAACTGAGGTTGTAAATCTAATGATTGTGCATATCCTTTGCATGTATAATTAAAATCACCCCCACAAATGGGATGAGAGACTTCCCTATGTCCAACATAGCTACAACCGAGCCCTACATAGCACAACTGGACACAACCCCTTTCAGGTGGGGTTGGGATTCCAACCATTGGGTCCCATAGATGTTTCACTTCCCCTTGCGGTCACCTCGAGCGACTCATCTCCTCCTCCAACTAAAGCTGACAAAGCCACCCGGTTCATTGAGCAGATCTAGTACATCCGCAAATAGGTTTAGGATATCCTACAGAAGTCCAATGACAAGTACAAACAATGCCATGATCAACATTGGGTGCCACATAGGTTTCAGGTGGGTGACAAAGTTTGGTTTCACTTGCAGAAAGAACGCATTGCATGACCCCATCGAAAGCTTCACCCACTCGATTATGGGACATGCACTATCACCAAGGTTATGGGGAATAATTATTTTGAGCTCAACATTCCTCATTTCCTTGTTCTGCATCGATTGTTCAACGTGGATCTCCTTCGCCCTTATTTTCCACCATTATTGGACACCTCAGAAGTAGCAGAACAACTGACACCAATAGAGATCAACCCCGACTACATACAACAGGAATCCAATGATCATATTGTGGACACACATACCAAGGGCACTCAACAACAAAGGATCCAGCTTTATCAAGTCGTCAAAGTAGGGCAGCTCCTGCACCAAGGCAAGTGGCTCACCCGGGGCCAAATTCAGTAGAAATTTCTTCATCTTATGGGGGACCTCAACACAATGGAGAAAATTGCTTCCTAAGGAGGGAGGATTGATCCATATGGATATCAGTGGCCACCCACCTTTTCCAACTGGCTCAAAATAGTTTTCTGACAATTTTGGTAATTTACTATTTTTAGGAGTTTTCACTTCCAGAGCTGTTTTGAGGCCTTAAACGATGTTTTTTGGGAAAATAGGTTTGTAATTTGGAGGTTCCATCAAGATTGTGCCTAAAATTAATATCCTCGATGATACCTTTCCAATAGGCTATCATACGCCTAAAACAAAGATCATATACAAAAGTTATGACCCCGAGAAGTTGATGTACTAAATTACCCAAATGGGGCCCACATGACTTTTGGCGCCTCATCTCCTAGGGTTAGGTTTTTGCATGTCTATGATTTTTTACATTCCTTCTTATTTTAAAAAGGCCTTCAGAGCCTCATTGTAATGATCTTCTTGTGAATGAGTTCAACCGTCACATTGCTTCTCAAAGATAAGCCGCTACCATTCCAACAAGCTTTTTTCCCCTGCATTTTTACAGTTTTTAGCTTATTTCGTTATTGAATAGAAAACCAGTTTTACTGTATCTCTGTTATTTTTTTTTAATAACCTGTTAATAATCTATATTCATTTCTTTTTTCTCATAAAATTAGGATCAATTAGCCTAATGAATGATTTCCCTGATGTCTTTTCATGGAGTTATGAATATTTAAAGGTTTATGATCCTAATGTAATTTAACATGTAATTCCAATCAAGGATGATCATAAACCCTTCAATCAAAAGTCGAGAAAAATAAACTCTTTGTTGTTTCCATTGATTGAAAAGGAGGTAAGGAAGTATTTTGATGCCAAAATTATAGTGTCCTTAATATTTTCCAAGTGGGTGGCTAACGTAGTGTCTGTCAGGAAGAAAAGTGGTGAGATCGGGTTGTGTGTATACTTTCATAATCTAAATAGGGTGTCTCTCAAAGACAATTGTCCACTTCCTAAGATGGATTACATCCTGTATAAGGTGGTTGGATCTCAGAAGATATCAATGCTTGATGGTTTCTCTGGATACAACCAAATCATGGTGCATCCTAATGACCAAGAGAAGACAACTTTTACAACACCTTGGGGCACCTTCAAGTATGAAAAATTGCCTTTTGGGCTTATGAATGCAGGAGAAAATTTCCAAAGGGCCATGAAAATATTATTTTTCGATGAGAAATATAAGTTTATTTTTATTTACTTAGATGATATAATTGTATTTTCATATTCTGATGATCAACATCTCAAACATCTAAGAAGGGTTTTCCAGAAAATGAAGAAAGTTTGGCATCTCATTGAATCCAAAAAAGTCAAATTTTGGAATGCAAGAAGGAAAATTAATTGGACACATCATTTCAAAGGAAGGGATAAAGACAGACCCCAACAGAGTGGAAACAATTCTGAAGATTGGCACACCTAGGAGAAATAAGGAGGTACAGTCTTTCCTAGGAAAAGTAAATTTTTTGAGAAGGTTTATTCCTAACTTGGCTGAAATCATAAAGTATATAACAAATATGCTCAGGAAAGGAAATGAAATAAAATGGACTCCTGAATCTAGGAATTCTTTTGAAGATATTAAAGTGGCACTTACCAAAGCTCTAGTGTTGGCTAGCCTGAATTTTGCAAAATATTTTATCTTTTCTTTTTCCTTATAACACACCATTGTTGGTGTTTTGTTGAAAAAAGATGAACAAATATTTGAAAGGGCCATAGTCTATTATAGTAGTACATTTATAGACTCCCCACTAAGACATGACATCATGGAAAAGAAGGCATATGCCTTGGTGAAGGCCCTTAAGGAATTTAGAACTTATATCTTGCATTCCCATGTCATTGCTTATGTGCCTAGCAATTCTGTAAAAGATATTTTGACTCGGCCGTATCCTAAAGGGAGAAGGGGAAAATGGATATTTGTGGTGTTGGAGCATGCCCTCGAGATAAAACCTAAAAAGTGGATTAAATGTCAGGGGCTTGAAAATTTGATGGCGCAGTCCAATTGTGATGTCTTGGGAATCAATTTCATTGTTGACTTATTAGCAAATTCAGAAGAAGAAATGGTCCCACAGGTGTCCTAAAAATTCCTTGATTCTCCTTGGTATGTTGATATTATTTATGTACTAATAAATTTACAAGCTCCTCCTAAGTTAAGAAAAACCAAAGCTATATTTTTGAAGTTGAAAGAAACAAAGTTTTGCATTTTGGACCATTCTCTGTATTGGAAATATCTAGGTGGGATCTTGCTAAATTATTTGTTAGAGGAAGAAGTGAAAAAAGATATCAAAGAGTTTCACAAAGGTGAATGTGGGGGGCACCATTATCGGAAGACCATTGTGCACAAAATACTGAGGGCATGGTTCTATTGGCCTAGTATTTTTTCCAATGTATACAAGGAAGTTTCCAACTGCCATGAATGCCATATTTTTGATGGAAAAGAAAGATGCATCCTTTACCTTTAATAATATATCTGTTGAAACACCATTCATGCAATGGGGCCTTGATTTTATAGGAGAAATTCATCCGCCATCCTCAACTCAGCATAGGTGGATAATGACAACCCAGACTACTTCACCAAATGGATTGAAGTAGTCCCCACAAGGCAAGCTACTAATACTGTTATCATTAAAATTTTAGAAAGAAATATTTTTTCTAGATTTGGTTGTCCAGTCAAGATCATTACTGACAATGCAACAACATTCAAGTGCAATAGAATCGAGAAATTTTGTAGTGACTATAATATAACTCTTGGTCATTCCACAACTTATTACCCACAGGGTAATGGGTTGGCTGAGTCATCCAAAAAAATCCTGACCATGATTATTAAGAAGCTTCTGTAGGAAAATAAGAAAGCTTGGCACAGAAAGGTTATCTATGCATTATGGGATGATAGGATCACCACTAAAAGGTCTATTTATACATCACCTTTTCAAATTGTATATGGTACAGAGGCAGGTTTTCCTACCTCATTAGGACTTCCAGTGTTGAGACTACTGCAAGAGCAGGAAGTTGAACCAAATTATTCTCTAAGGAGGGAAAACCAATTAATCCATGTGCAACAAATGAGAGAACAAGTCTTCAATAACTCACAACTGCACCAAGATAAAATGAAAAGAGACTTTGACAGACATACTAATGAACATGATTTCAAGGTGGATGATTTGGTACCAAAGTGGGATGCAAGGAATGAAGACAAAGGGAAACATGGGAAGTTTGATCATCTTTGGCTGGGACCATTCAGGATTTTTGCATACAATGGGAACAATGCCTTTTTGTTGCAGGAGCTTAATGGAGATATCATTGGTGGAGGACCTATTAATGGCAGGTTTATCAAACACTATCTTTCTTAAAAAAAATTCAATCTCTCCATGTCATTGTAAATAACCATTTTATTTTCAAATGAATCTTTTCAACTCAATAATCAACAAAAAATTGAAGCTCGAAGTGAAGACCCTAAGTTTATGCTGAGTTTAGTCTAAGTTGTGTTAAGAGAGTCTTGTAAATAAGTTTGTATGTCAGTTTAGAGTATTTGAGTCAAATAAATCCCAATGCTCAGACACTTGGTATACTATTTTTTGCTACCTCACTGGGAGGATAGCATCCCCATTGGAGCCAGCTTTTAGCACAATGATTTTTGTAGCTAGAATTAGAGGTTTGTCCAAAACAAATTCAGAGTCATGCCTTGATCTTAGAAAAAAATCAAGACTTTCCTAGATGAGTCATAGTTAGTGTGTCAAAGTTTATAAGATCAATGACCAAATAAAGAATGGTTTGAAATTTCAAGTAAGGGGTTTAGACATAGGTTGGTTAAAAGAGTGTAAGGTTCATCATGTTTAAGTTGTAAAGGTCTACTTTCCTAAGTCTCGATTCATGTCGAAAAGTGGGAAATTATGTACCAAGGTCGAATCAAGTGGTTAGGATGAACGTCATGTCAAAAGATATTATGGTTCATCATTACCTAATCATGAGGTTAGAAAAGGAAATAACCATGGAACTCCATATCATTTGTACCATTGCAAACTTCAAAGGTGTACCTATTGTACAAGTTCGCTACGCAAATCTTTAACTTGCCTTAAAACATCATGTCGCTATGGATATTCTGTCCCTTTTCATAATTATGTCCCTTATCCATTCAAGCATAAATATTGGTCACCTTTCATGTTTCTCCATCACCTTCAAGACTTGTTTGTCGTCCATATCCTTTCCAGTAAGATCTGAAGTCCTTTTCTATGTAAATATTGTGTGCTACGAGTCGCTACATAAATCTGATTCTTTTTTTTTGTTGCATATCCTCCATTTCTTTCAATCATTGTTCAATAGTTTTTCTTGGAGCCCATTGCAAATTAGATTTTGGAACAAGTTTTTTTTTTCACACAATCGACCTTTATTTTGAGGTAAATTCTTATTACCTACTCCTGCGCCAAGTTTTCCATTGTTGTTTTTCGTTGTGCCGAATTTTTCTGTTGCTATTTATTGTTGCACCAAGTTTTGCACTGCGTCGATTTTTTCATTGTTGTTTACTGTTACATCATGTTTTTCGCTGCACCGAGTTTCCTACCATTGATTTGTTTGCTGCGCAGATTTTCTTGTTGCTACATTTTCCTGCACACCGTGAAAAAGTCACTATTCTCATTCGTTGTGCAGAGGTTATTGTTCTCGTTTGTGGTCAGAGGTTATTGTTCCCTTTTTCACTGTGAAGAGGCTATTAGAATCCATTGTTGCGCACCTGTAGTTGACATATATCAACATCATGAAAACTCCTCAACGAAAAATAATAATGAAATAAGCAGGAAAGTTGTGGGGTTTGAGCCACAGAATTTAAAGTTAGTAAACACAAACATGGTGATCAGAGTGTCCTTTGAACAAGCCAGATGCATAAGATTCTATGAAAAGGTTCAAGGGTATAATGCGCAACTAACCAGGTATTTCACCCTTAACTTTACTGGTGTCAGTGCAACTATTACAGGGATCACTTTTCAAGTGTCCAAGGAAACCATATCAGCTGCGACAGAAATTCCTATGCAGGGAGAAAAATTGTTTAAAGGTATGCCATTAAATACTTCATGTTATATTGATTTTCTCAAACTTGAATACAAAAATCATAAAATTGGAGCCTACATTCCCAGTGAATATGTTTTGGAACCTTTTGAGAAGCTTCTGAGGATAATTTGGAAGTTCTTTACTTGTGAGGGTAGATTTGATAAGGTACATCAATACCACATTAGGATCCTGATGCATTTCACAGGGAGAAATCCTTTAAACTTACCTTTCTTCCTATGTAGAAGCCTTGGAAAGATGGTAGACAGTGTCTAAGCTAAAGTTGACCAGCCAGAGAACAATCTATTCCATTTTCGCTTGATAAATATGTTGGTGTTTGAGGAGCTTGGTAAGTTAAATAGGGGCTAGGATTATTTCTTGATTTCAAAAAACATTCCTGTGGACCCTAAAGGAGATACTCCCTTATCTGCTGAGAAATCAACATTTCATAATTCCGAGGTAAAAGGAGGAGGTGTTGCTGAAAGGGGAAAAGGAAAATAAATTGAAGATTCATCACTCAGTCAGCCAGCCTCGAAGAAAAGAAGCAAACTAAGAGTCACTAATTAAACTCAGGAAACACAATCTTCTAGTAAACCGTGCACCAGGTCCTCTACCAGGAGGTTTCCCATACCCACAATTCAGACAGAGTTTGTTGAATGTGCATCCTAGTAGATTGATGAAAAACAAGCGAAACCAGGTGAACCAACAACTAAACAAATAATTAAGGAGGAAACTAACAAAAATAATTCATGAAGCACAAGAATCACAGAGTAAAGCAGGTTAGAGATATCCTACCTCACCAAGAGGAGGAGAAAATAATATAAAATGGATGAAAAAATAGCTAAGAGAAGCTCAAGATGAGATCATTAGGCTCATGGAGGAAAAAAGAATATCATATGAAGGGATCATGAAACATTACAAGAAATGCAGACCAAATATAGACAATTCCTGTGCAACCATCTTTGATGCTCAATCAAAATTGAAAATGAATGTGGCTTTGTTGAGACAGGTGAGGAGTTTAAAGAGACAAAATTTGTCATTAAGAAAGGAAAACAAGGCCTTATGACTACAAGTGATATTGGATAAGGAAGCTATGGAAAAACTCAATGATCCCATCATTTGTCGCCAACTAGATTTGCATGAGTAACCTTAGTAGATATCACAGTCAACATTTGCATAGCAGAAACCAGAATTTACTGTGCAAAGGTGACAGTGTTGTCAAGCGATACACATGATGACTCATCACAACCATATGGTTGAAATTTTCTCAAGAATTTATGATTGTAAATAATATTTCAGATAGGTTATGATTGGAAAATAGAATTTCCTATTTTTGGAAAATGTTGTAGAGGTTGTTGTTCTCTTTCAAAACAACCAGATCCATAACTCTAGGAGATAGTAGTTTGATTCCTAGCAGCTAAGTGTAGCTTTAGTTTTCTATATATATGGATTATTTTGATGTAAAAAGGGGCACATGGGAAGAATTATAAACATTTTTATCCTAAATGTAATTTTCTAAATCTATATAAATACAAATGCAGAAGTCATGAAGAATCTAAAGATTCTAATGGTGGTGATCTGAAGATTGTACTCTTCTTTGTATGTATTCCCTGTGTACTTATTTTCATCTGCACTTTTCTTCTCTTTAAATTGGTAAATTAAAAGTCCAGAACTCATCTAATGGTGCTCTAGACTTAACTGATTTAAAGTTTGTTTTCATTCTCAACTAAGGTTAGAATTCATCTTTTGTGGTGCTTTGATCCTGTTATGTGTTTCTTTTCTTCTTTTACCCTATATGATAAAACTAAACAATCAAGTGCATCACCTTATTTAGCCTTTGTTCCTCTGAGGAGTTCTATCTACCAAGCATTGTTTTCTTTGTTTTCAGGGGTTCATTCCATAGCCCTAGAAGTACTATATTTTGTTAGCAGACCTTGAAAAATTATCTCAAAATTCTAAATCTAGCCATCAATTTAAAGAAACTTGTCTATCAAAGATCAAGTATCAGAGAGAGCCCTGTCTAGATTGGAAAGTATAGTTTCCATTATTAAATTTGGTTTGTAGGTTACCTTTGTAGATTGTTTCTTCAGTCTAACAATTTACTCAGTGTTAACAGGGATGCCTTTTCATTCTGGGTCTTTAATTTTACTTTGTTATTTTATGTCTTTTACTGGTGGGACCGACTTCTCTTCTTGGGTATTAAACTTCTTCCTGGGGCTTCTACAATGGTAGATATGGGTATTCTTGTACTTCGTTGTGGAGAATTACTTCCCGAAGTTGCAAAACTTCAACATTTATTTGATCCAAGTGGTTATCTAGAGTCATCTTGGAAACAATATTGATATTAAAAACAAATCGTCCTCGACTTTTGGGACATTTTTCAAAGGATTTACATCCAATAGTTTATTAATTTTTCCTTGAATGAGCTAAATAGGACTTAATATAGAGTAAGAAACAAAACATCATGATCTCAAAAACACTCCTCTTTTTTGTAGACTACTCATGTTCATCTATCTTAATGTTCTTTCTCAACCTTAACTTCATTCTAGGGTTAGGGTTCTTTCATGTTATGGTTTTCGTCACTCTTTTTGAAATTATTATAAAATTAAGTTTCAATATTTTTTTATAAGGTTTTTATGAATGAGCATTTTAGCCAATATGCATCACTATGTACATTGCAATGTTTTTCATCATTTATTGATCAATAGAATTTGGTTTTCATTGTGATACTCTACTTTCATTGCTCTTGCATTCTCTTTGCAATATTTTCCAAAATCCAATCTGTATCATTATTGTAACCAATGATTGTTTTTTTGGATATTATGGATATTTAGACTCGGAAAATGTCCATATTAACATTCACAAATTCAATTATGACCAAAAATATGATTCGCTAAATCGCAACACGATGGTTGAGGCACCTTGCTATCACAAGGAGGGAAAGTCCCAAGCTATAAGAACTTTAAAGGAAATAACATCGGCACCCAATTTTTTTGGAGAAATAAAAATAACTATTAAAGAAAGGAAGAAGAGAGGAGCAAGGATGTAACTAGATTAATTAAGGTTTATGAGTGATGTTTATGAGATATAGAGCTATAGGATAATTAAATGCGTGGCACATTTGAATAGGTCCTCAAGAAGAAAGAACCGATTAGTAAGTGAAATAAAATAAAGTTGGCTTATACCCTTTTGACATTAAGTAAGGTAGTTAGATAAACATATGAAGTGAAAGAGAGCTAAAAAGAATGTGACCTATGGTCTCTTCATCAGAAACATACCTTGGTTGGATGATTCAACTGATTGATATAACCCTTGGGGTTGAGTATGAAAACTAGCAACCCTTGATTCAATTAGTGCACAAATAATAACCAACATAAACTAATTACCTTATTTCATAATGATGAGCAAAAAACTACAAAACAACCCTAGGATTTATTCACCACCTTAAGGGAGTTAAAGTTGTTAGCTATGTTTTAGAATAAAATGGAGTAATTAACTAACGAGAATGGAAATGTAATTGAGCTAAGGAAATGGAACACATAACAATGAGCCAAGGAAGGGAATAAACACTAAATAATTTATTTAATTGGGATGGAATCCTCATAAAAAACGTGAATATAAATGTTATCTCCAAATATAACCAACAAAAGTAAAAACACGAGAAAATGATACTACACATAAAATTATAACCTAAATGCAAGTACAATGATCCAAGTACTCTCATTAAGAAGGTTCCTTCCACACTTCCAATAAATGTTGTGGGAACCTCCCTTAAGGTGGTGATATTATTTGACAAAAAATGTAAATCAAAAACACCCTAGGACCAATCGAGAAATCTAGCAAGGAAAGAGAAAACCAATAAAGAGGATATATTATTGAAGAACCCTCCCTTTGGTGAAGAGTTGAAGGAGACCTAATAAAATAGATCCAAGTTTCCTTAGAAAGTGTAAGAAGATATCATGATCATTAGATCAAAATTTTTCATAAATCACGCATAGTTTTAAGATAAAAGATAATAAGAAAAAGGTACTTGCAACAAACAAGAATGAGTGACTTAAATAGATTCCAAAATTCCCTAATGCCATGTGTCTATGTGTGTGTGTTCCTAGTTCTTGGAAAATAGGGCCTTTCTATTAGAATTAAGGGGAGGTTTTTTACCAAGAAACCATGAGTTCCACAAGAATACCATAAATTATTCCAAGAAGCACCCTCTTAGATATATAAGATGTGAGAAACAAGGGTGGTTGATTACATAAATCTTGCAGCTCACACCATGCACCAAGAGAAATGAGGGTAAAGGAGAGTTTGACCAAGTAGACCCCATAAAAAGAATGCCTAAATGGATTTGAAAATGTTGAGGAACTTCCAAAAACATTAGAGGCCAAATGAAATACATGAAACCTGAGATTGATCTAGTGACCTAGAATATATCCCACTTGGAGAACCCAAAATATTTAGTATGGTAAAACATATGGAGAAAGGAAAGATATAAAAGGGGAAAAAATAGAGGGGACCCTACTGTAGCACTAAATATCAAGTGGAGTGACCAAAATAATGCACTTAGACTATGGCAAGGTGAATCAAAAGCTTATGGACTTCAACACAAGTGAGTTGTCACTAAGAAAAATGGAAGGTCCTTTTTGTTATTTTTGTGAAGGTTGGGTATGGAAATGTAATGATGAGTATCTCACTTAGTAACATCCTAAGTGGGTATGTGTATGGTTAGCATGTAGTACGTGATACACAAAATGGATTCTTCCCATGGTAGTAATTTCTATTCATGAAGAGGAATAAAAATGAGTTTCCATGAAGGATATTCAAAGGAAAGGAAGAAAGATATGAAAAACAAAAAACAAAATGTGGAAACTATAGGAAAAACCAATAATGTATGAAAATAGAAGGTGCCCATTAGAAAAGGTAACATGAGATAATTCCCTGACACAGGGAGGGAGTATATCATGAAGTAAGATTCTACCCAATAACCATTTTGGAGACCCTTATGCCCCAATATCAACATAAGTGGAATAACAAATTCCCACCATGGGCATAATGATTACCAATGAGAAGAAAAAGAGAAAAGAAAGTGAGAAACATTTTTGCAAAGCAAGTAAGAAATGATGTGAAGGGGAAAATCACCATAAGTCTAAATATTATGCAAGCAAACATTATCCATACTATGGAAGAAAAGTATGATAAAGGAAAAGGATAAAGGGGAGAAGAAATTGTATGTGATAAAATTATAACAATAACAACAAGAAGAGATATTACGAAAGAATGGTGCATAATAAGATATGTAATTCATTATGAAAATAAATAAATAAATACACCATTCATACATAATGAATTTAACTTCCTAAGAGTATGGGAGTGTCTAGATTAATTGCTATGTAATTATTTTTTTACATGACTTAATACTAAGTTACATTTGACTTAGACTTATTTTATTTCACAAAGTTAATAATAATCATTATATATCTAACATCCCCAAATGGCCATATTGTTAAATGTTAAGGCCCTATCTCTCATTTATTATTAGTTTATTAGTTATGGTTAGGGTTCCTTAGGGTAGGTTATATCATGCTCACTTTATCTCCTATTTATAATAAAGGATATTGGTTTGTATATGAAGCTTGTATTGTGTATTGGATACATTGAAGAAGAGGTTTACCCCTTGGAGTGGATTGTTATTCATTGACTATTTTGGAGTTTGGTTCATAACATTTGGTATCATAGTTTATGATCCTAGGGTTTTTCTCTTTCAATGATTCATCTTGTAATTTTCACTATCTTGGATCCCAAGGAGACATGGTGAAGTACTTGTGGTAAAACTTTTAGGTTCTAGTTTGTTTTACTTTATGTTAAGAACCAAATATCAAAATAGCATAAAAACCTCAGAATAAGTACTCAATGCCTTGACAAAGAGAGAAATTCAAATAATAATGTTATTCAAGGGAGAAACCTCCTTATACAACATATGAATTCACAGGATTATTACAATATCATTCCAAATAAAAAGGTCTCCTTGGTATATATAGGAGACTAGGAGGTATAATTACAGCTAATGGACCCAAGACGACATAAATAAAATAACAATACTAATGTAATGTGCGCTAATTAAAGGGTAATGTGCCACAAATTAGGGCTTAAAATGCCCCTCCATTTCATATAGGTGTTGTCCTCAACACTTGAGTAGTTATGGATGCTTCTGTATAAAAGACTCATCTTCCCACGTGGAATCTTTAGTAGGTAGTTTCTTCCACTTAATGAGATAATTTGAAATTGATCTATTCCTCAACTGGAGAATTCTTGTGTCAGTGATAGATTCAGGATCCAATATGATTTTTCCTTCCTCATCAAGTTCTGTCAATACAGTTTGAACTAGGATCTTGTCACCTATAACCTTCTTTAATCATGAAACATGGAAAATAGGGTGTACTTGCGAAGATGCAGGAAGCTCCAATTTGTATGCCATAGTACCAATATTTTGAAACACTTTATAAGGGCCATAGTACTTCGGTGATAATTTATTATCCATCTTAGCTTTCTTGAGGGACATCTATTTGTATGGTTGTAGTATTAAAAATACCCAATCCCCTACTTCAAAACTTCTTTCACTGTGATGTTGATCTGCTTGTTGTTTCATGTGATTTTGTGTCATGGTTAGGTTGTCCTTTAATACTTGGAGAACTTGTTGTTGATGCTCAATGTGATATTACACTGCTTGAACCTTATATTTTTATTTTAGAGAAGAAGTGATGGATAGTGGGTGATATCCATAAAGCACCATAAATGGTGTCATTTTTTTTGCAGTATGAAATGAAGTGTTATACCACCATTCTCCCAAGGGTAACCACTTGAACCATTGTGTGTTTTTATCAAAGACAAAGAAACGAAGGTATCCTTCTAGACATTTGTTCACTATCTGAGTTTTTCCATCAAATTGAGGATGATAAGATGAGATATGAGCCAATTGAGTACCCAAACAAGAAAATAATTACGTCCAAAAATGTCCATTGAAGATGGGATCTCTGTAACTTACAATAATATTTGGGCTTCCATATATCTTTTGAATTGTCTCCATGAATGTGATAACAATTGTACTATTTTGAAAGGATAAGAGAATGCATAAAAGTGTACGTACTTGGTAGTTATATCAACAAACACCATGATGACACTCTTTCCTTCAGACTTTGGTAACCCTATGATGAAATCCATGGAAACCTCCTCCTAGCGCTAACTTCGAATGGCTAGTGGTTGTAAAATACCTGGGGTCTTAACTATTTCCACCTTATTTTTTTGGCAAACCAAACATTCTTCCACAAACCTTTGAACATCATTTTTAAGGCCATCCCAAAACAATTCCCTCTTGAATCTATGATAAGTTTTCAAAAATCCTAAGTTCCCTCCTACTAGAGAGGTGTGCAATTCCAAAAATACCTTTTGTTTGAGTTGCGGTTTCTTACAAAAATATAAGTGATTTGTGTACCATAGTGAATCATTTTTCCATGTAAATGTATCAGATGCATTGGAATACTACTACAACCTTTGAATGAGACTCCACACTTCTTCATAATTGTGTCATGCATCCCTTTCTTCGGTTATCCAATTAGGTTGGATTATAGATATAGCACAGAGAAATGCCTCAACATATTCATCCTTTCTTGAGAGTACATATGCCGCAACATTTTTCTTCCCCTTTTTGTAGATGATTTCAAAGTCATAACCCAACATCTTGGTCACCCATTCTTTTTTCTCTTCTGAAGATAGTCTTTGTTCCAAGAAGTATTTAATACTGTAATGATATGGTTTGACCTTGAAGTCCTTACCTATTAGGTAAGGGCATCATTGCTTCAATTCATGCAGTATTTCCATCATTTCCTTCTCATAAATGGGTTTTTTTAAGTCGTTTCCCTTGAGTGGTTGACTTTCAAAAGCAAGGGGCCTTCCTTCTTGCATTAGAACAACACCAATGTCATTTCCCGATGCATCACATTCCATAATAAAGGTTTTTGTGAAGTCTAGTGTGGTCAAGATAGGATCTTTTCACATTGCCTTTTTAAGTTTTTCAAAATCTTGAGTTTTCTCTAGAGTCCATGAAAATGCATCCTTCTTAGTTAATGCAGTTAAAGGTGCTTCTATTCTTCCATAGTTACAAACAAACTTGTGGTAGTAACATGTCAAACCAAAAAATCCTCTAAGATTCTTCAATGTTTTGGGAATCTTCCAGTCCATCAAGGATTTAATATTGTTAGGGTCTACCTTGAAACCTTCATGAGATACAATATGACCCAAATACTCTACCTCCTTCACCCCAAAGATAAATTTGGACGGTTTGGCATATAGTTGTTTCTCCTTTAGTAGTTGTAGCACCATGTCAACATGTCGAACATGATCTTCCCAAGACTTGATATAGATTAGTATATCATAAAAAAATACTAACACAAATTTTCGAAGGAAGGGCTTGAAAGTGGAATTCATCAACCCTTGGAATGTGGAAGGTGCATTCGTAAGGCCAAAAGGCATGAAAATTTTTTCATAATGGCCTTCATGACTTCTAAATGTTGTTTTTGAGATATCTTCTTCCTTCATTCTAATATGATGATACTCTGAACGAAGATCCAACTTTGTGGAGTATATTGCTCCATGAAGTTCATCTAACAATTCATCAATGACAGGAATGGGAAACTTGTCTTTAATGGTGATCTTGTTGAGCTCTCTATAATATGGACACATACACCATGAGATATCTTTCTTGAGTACCATTACCACTGATGAAAAGTAAGAACTTTGGATAGGTCTAATAATGCCAACCTCTAACATTTATTCAACCATATTCTCAATTTCACTATTCTTGGCATAAGGGTGTTTGTAAGCCCTGATGTTAGGAGGAGCACTCCCAAGAATTAAGTGCATTGCATGATCATGATCGTGAGTGGGTGGAATACCTATGGGAATATCTTCAAATAATTTGGAATCCTTATCAATGATCCCTTGGATATCTAGGGGAATAGATGGCTTAGATGTTTGAATATCTAGTGAGCATAGTTGTGAAATTACACCTTGATGCTCCTTTTTCAATAATTTTTTCATGCCATTAGAGCTTACCACCTTACTAGGTTTCCCTGTGATACCCTTTAACTAAAATTCATTTCCTTCCAATGAAAATTTCATGAAAAGTTCTTGAAAATTAAAATCCACGGTTCTCAATGATTGTAACCGTTGGACCATTAGTACAACATCAACACCACCCATGGGTATAAAAATCATTGGGATATTCATTACATATTCCCCCATAGTAATATTGATCTTATGGAAATTTTTTGAGAAACTAATAGGTCCTCCATTTGAAATCATTACTTGAAACTATGGTGCTGGATATATAAAGAAATTGAGAGATTTTACTAATTTGCAGTGAATGAAATTATGAGTACTACCAAAATCAATTAGAACTATTGCCTTTTTAATTTTGATATATCCTTTTATATTGAGGGTTTGAGGAGTACTAATTCTAGCCAATGCATGACATGATATGGTGGGATTCATCTCTTCAGAATAAATCTCTTCTACATCTTCATTTTGAGATGGTTCTTGTTCTCCTTCCTCTTCACAATCTATGTAGAATAATTTCTTCTCACCACACATATGTCCCTTTCTGTACTTGTTGTCACAATTAACAAAATCCTTTTTATTTTCTTTCCTCCAATTGTTGAGGTTTTAACCTTGTATGTTGAGGTGGTTTATAAGAAGGAACACTATTCTCTCGATAGATGTTAGGGGTGGTCCTTCTAGTATCCATAGCCATATTTATACTTTCAACATTTCTCGCCACCCTGAACACATTCTCTAATGATTTGGGTTCCCAAAGGTGAACCTCATGTATAATGTTATCCTTTAAAGTTCCTATGAAGAAATCAATCATGTGCTCATATGGAATATTTTTTACCTTTATATTCAATCTTTGGAAGTTCTCAATGTGCTCCGCAACTAAACCCTTTTTCGTGAGATTTATCAGTTGGTTAAAGAAGGTATTTCTCCTTGTATGCTCATAGTGTTCTATCATTTCTTTCGTGAAAAATTTCCAAGTGACAAGTGATTTGTGAGAACAAAGCCATAGATACCACACAAATTGATTAGGTTCTAAATATAAGGATGCAATTTGTACCTTTTGTGTTTGAGGCACATCATGTAGATAAAAGAATCACTCCATATGGATTATCCATGTTATTGGATCCCTGCCATCAAACTTTCTCATATCGAGCTTAGGAAAGTGGTTGGTCTTCAACCCAAAGCTGGAGTTTCTCCAGTCTTGATTCATCTTCCTTGTGTCCTCATCATGAATTACCTCGGATACATTGTCACTTTTAGGTGGCCTCTCTATTAGAAACATTTTAAACCCTTCCATGTTCTCCTCTTTTAATCCATCCATATTAGTATCCATTATCACTTCTAGCTTAGCTTTAGTTGAATCCATCATCCTTTATAGTTCATCTTTTGTTATTTCCTTCTTTTGTAAATAATTTATGTCCTTGCATATTTCTTATCCTTTATCAAGAGTCCAAGTAGGACTATCTGAGGGATTGTTTTCTATAGAAGTTCCCTTTTTTGGTGGCAAGTTGTCCAAGTATCACTACAAGGTAGGAATTTCAAATTGGATTAGGTAGAGATCCTCACAGACAAGGGAGTGTCAGGTGTTATATCTCTATGATATACATGCGAGGTCCAACAATAGTACTCGACCCAATATCTTAGGGCACTAACTAAGGAATCTTTACCATTCCCTTAACCATACTATCCAACTACCCAGGTACTAGAGATTGATCTCCCCAAGTATTGTTCTCGATGTACTATAGCAACAAGACGTCCAAATGGTTTACTCGGTTGGTATTAGGATTCTAGGGGTCTCTTGATATATGCCAAGTACATGGGAGCTCAAATCCATAGTAGTTTTGTATAATGCACAACCATTCGAAAGGGGCCTTTCGATATACTCTAGGTACGTGGAAGAATCACACAGTCCCCGGGTTGTAGCACTGACAAGTAACGACAACTCCTACATTTAAATACATCAGAATACATATGTACCTAAAAAACCCTAAGATTATCCAAAATTTATGTGATACTCCTTTTATCCCACTTTATTCCAATTTTTGAATCACCCCAATTGGATCTTCTAGTCAAAAGATATGAAAATTTCCAAAAAAAAACGTACCTTTTAAAACCCTGAATTGGAGATTGTTCTACTAGTTGACCTTTCTTCTATTGTAGCTATTTTGACCCTTATGAGTCTAAATTTTCTACTTGAGGTATCATGATGTGTCTTCTTTACGACCCCACAGGATATACCAATATTGGATTCTCCAATAGAATTTTATGATAACTTTCCCAAGATGTGCTAATGTTTTTCCCTTTTAGGAGATCGAACTTGTACGACCTTCCATGTGTCACTGTCTTCACTTAAGAAATTGAAATTTGTAACAGAAACACTTTGTTCTGTACTCTAACCAATGGAATATGTCTCACAAAATGTGTATGTATGTAGCTTCATATATAACATTTTTCCCAAGAACACTTATTTTAGATTGAAATCTGGACCAACCAAAAATTTCCTCAGGGAATAAATTTCAGAGTATAATGAATAAAGAGATGCAATTTTTACACAAGATACTTCGCTATTATTATTTTTATGGTAAAAAATTCAGAATCTGAAACTAAGATGAATGAAATTGGGAGCAAAAATTCCAGGAAGACTTGTTTCATACTAGTTTCAGGACTAGTCAAAAACCCTAACTTGAACATAATGTATCTCCAAAAATATAAAGAACCAAGATATGAAATTTTGATCCATGTTAGCTATATATGTCAACTCTATACCACATAAATTTCATATCTTTAAACCTTCCATAAAAAATGTTTTAGTGAAAATTACAAGAAGACTTGTTTTGAAGAAGCCAGACCTGAGGATTGTCTAGCTCTGATTCCAAATGTTATGAACCAAATATCAAAATAACATAAAAAACTCAGAATAAGTACTTAAATCCTTGAAAAAAAAAAAATTAAGATAATAAGCCTCTTCTAGGGGGAAACCTCCTTATGCATCATATGAATTCACAATTACAAGGTGATTCCAAATGAAAAGGTCTCCTTGGTATATATAGGAGACTAGGAGGTGCAATTACAACTAATGGACCCAAGCCGACATAAAAAAAATAAAAATACTAATGTAATATGCCCCAATTAAATGTTAATATGCCACAAATTATGGCTTAACACTTTATAATATATAGCCTACGTAATTTAGGTTTTTTAACTAGTCCTGAAATTAGCCTCAAGGAGTCATCTTGGAATTTTTTCTATATAACATTGTTTTGGTGAAGTTTCAGACTAGAAACATTTACGGAGTCTGAGGAAATATATCCAAGTACGTTTTATAGAAATTTTGGTTTCTAATACTCTATAATTTCAAAAATCTAGGCTGTGGAAATCATGGTTATTTGAGTAGTCCTAAAACTAGTCTCAAACAATGGTTCTTGGTAGAAGTGACATATGAATCTTGGAAAGTCCAAATCGAGTGCCACCAGTTCTATTAGAAATAAGACAGATCATAATATTCCAGGTAAAAAATTCATAATTATATCTGAAATATTGGACACGTGGAATTCCATACAAGTATGTTATCTAGAAAGGTCCAAGAATTAGCAAGTTTTGGGAAAGTTACCATAACTTTCACTTGGAACATCAAATTTTGGTCAGACCTATGGAATTGTAGAAAATACATATTAAAGTACTACAAGCTGAAATTTTAGACTCAGAAGGAATGAAATTTCATATATACATTAGGACAAAGATCGGCCAGAAAAACAATCTTGAAATTAGGGTTTTAAAGGTACATAACTTACAATTGACATAACTTTTGATTGGAAGATATGTTTTTTTTTATTCAAATTTTGTGATAAAGAGAAAATTGAGGAGTATTATTATTGTTACTCCACATGGCTAAGGGTATTCTAGAAATAACATCACTAATTAAACCTCCAGAAATCTCATCCAAGACTCATGAAAAAAATGAAGAAATAGATAACCAACTATCCAAATTAGAGGAGAAACTTAATGAAATGAGTGTTAGTCAATAACAGGTAATGATGTGGTTAACAAACAAAGAAAAATACAACACATGGGAAATAATATGAATAATACTAAGGAATATATGGAAAATAATATGGATGAAAATATGGAATAGATGGAAAAGAATATGGATGAAAAGAGTGGAATAGAAGGAACACAAGTTGGTGGCCAATATCACAAAAAACCTATATGGGAGGATTCCTAAAAGGAAAACTGTGACCAAAGAGGCTCATGAAAATAAAGGTAGTATTCATGATGAAAACCCTTCTAGTAATAAACAACTTTTAGGTGTATTTAACTATAATAGTGGATTTAATATGGATGGGTTCCTAAGGGTGTCAAATTTTCCAAGGTTGAATTAAATAAGTTTGATGAAACACAAGTCTTTACACGGGTGAAACAAATAGAGAAATATTTTGAATTGCATAACATTATGGATGATGAGAAAATGATTTCCTTAGAAACCTTGTATTTTGAGACAAAACCCTATCAGTGTTATTAATGGGTAGTTAAAATGAAGTCATGTTCTTCTAATTATACTTGGAGTTTATTTACAAGAGACTTAGAAGAATAATATGGAAACGTTTCAGGAAAAGAATGCTTTGGTCAATTGACAAGAAACAAGAACTTAGGTTATATTGAAGATTATAATTCAAAATTTTAGGTTTTTTCCACAAGGGTGGATAACATAAGTGATGAACATATATTGAAATGTTACATTGGTGGATTAAAAGAAGACATTAAACATGATATTTTCTTAAAACATCCCGAAAATATCATGAAGGCTATGCAATTTTATTATCATATTCAAGGCAAGAATAGGGATACACAAAAGTATACCATTGAAACATATGTAGGAAGGAGAGACCGATTTGGGGCTCATAGGGAAACCCTACCTCATCCTACTCGAATATCACTCAAGGAAATGGAGGAAAGAAGAGGAAATGCACTATGCTTTGGTTGTAATAGAAAATGGTCAAAATGGCATAAATGTCAAGAAACAAAATTGTTAACCTTAAATAATAATTATGAAGAGGAAATGGAGGAATCTATACAAATGGATGAGGAAGATCCTATGAACTTAAAATATCAAGAAAAATAAGTATAGATTTCACACAACATTGACAAGTGTGAAATATTTGTTCATGCATTGGCGGGTTTGTCAACACATAAAACCATTAATATTGTAGGATACATTAAGAATAATAAGGTCACAATGTGTCCCCGAGGTGTAGGACAGTCGGTGACGGAGTGTTTTGTTAAGCCACTTCGTGATGTTAAAGTCACCGGTTCTAAACCTGCGGGGTCAAAAATCCAACCATGTTAAGGGTTGGTGTGGCTCAGGCTGGGTGCGATCCCCGGGTGATTTTGACGGATTAGATGCCCCTGAGTCGCGGTTTCTCAAGCCACAGGTTAATCGCGTAGCCAACAGGTTCCGCACAAATTAACAAAAAAAACTAAAAAAATAAGGTCACAATGTTTATTAACTTAGGCAATACCCATAAATTCATCGATAAAATATTAATAGAGAGCCTCAATTTTTTTATGTATCTAGTGACAAATTTTCAAAGTATTGTTTGTGTAGGAAAATTCCACAACATTAAAATTAGTATGAGAGAATATAATTTGGAAATCCCAATGTTTGTCATTCCCATTGGAGGGGTAGATGTTGATTGGGGGATTCAATGGTTGAGAACATTAGGTACATGTTCTACAAAATATATAGAATTATTCATGATATTTGAATTGGAAGGAATTCAATATGAAGTCAAAGGGTTAAAATATGCAACTTCTTAGGTCATCATCTCTCATAGAATGGAAAAGATCCTAAAAAAGGGTAATAGAGGAGTTAAGGTTAGGATTTATTCTATGGAAGTAAAGCAAGAGGATGAAAATATTCCAGATGAATTAAATTCACCTTGGAAAATAACCATAATTTCTTCCAAGAAATTCCTAAAGGGATACCTTCATCTAGATATCATGAACACCAAGTTGAAATAATACTTGGAAGCACTCCTCCTAATAAAAGGAATTATATATATCCTCATCAACAAAAGGGGGCTATTAATAAAATGGTACAAGACATGCTAGATTTGGGTGTTATTCAACCAAGAAGGAGTTCATTTTCATCTCCAATAGTTATGGGGAGAAAAAAAATATATTATTGGAGGATGTGTCTTGATTGTAGATATCTAAACAAAATCACCATCAAGTATAAATTCCCTATTCCAAATATTAATGAGCTATTATATGAACTTCATGGAGTGGCCTATTTTTTAGATTTAGATCTTAAATCAGGATACTGCCAAATCAATTTAATAAAATAAGGCATTCCAAAAATAGATTTTAGAACACATGAAGGACACTATGAGTTCTTGGTCATGCCTTTTGGGTTAACTAATGTTCCTTCTACTTTTCAAATCATTATGAAAAAAATTTGTAGACACCAAATTAGAAAGTTTGTGTTGTTTTTATTTGATGATATATTTATCTATATAAAATCATTGGAAGACCACATTAAACATGTGAATGAAGTCCTACAAATTGCTGAGAACAATCAATTGTATGTAAAAATATCCAAATTTTATTTTGGGAAACAAGAAGTATAGGATTTGGGACATATTGTTTCAAGGGAATGGGTTAAGGTAGACCCTTAAAATATCCAATATATTACAAAATGGTATATTCCTAAGAACATCAAGAGTCTGTTGAGAAAATGTTGTCATTGATTTCAACTTGGCACTGATGATGATGATGTGGAAATAAATGATAAGGATGTAACAGTGATGTTGATGTGGCAATGAAAAAGGGATATTGTTTGAGTATTGAAGCCATGAAGACAAGTGAAGAAGCCTTGATATTGTTTGAGTGTTGAAGACATGAATCCAAGTGAATAATCCTTGAAGCCATCAAGCCAAGTAAAGAAGCCTTGAATCCATGAATCCAAGTGAAGAAGCCCTAAAGTACCTTGAAGGATCCTTGACATAAGTGTATATAACTCCAAAGTGGTCCCCTTATGGTGTAAATTTTAAGCATGGCCCTCATGGGATGATATAACATGTGGTTATTTCCACATTCCCACTTTGAGTTGTACACAAATGGAGCCTTGAAGAATCCCTAAAAACAAGTGAAGAATCCCCTAAAGTGAAGTCAATAATCCTACAGATTTCCAAGATAAAGATCGCAATAAGGAGATTGTTGAAAGTATTATTTGTGGTCAATATGGATACCCTATATTTGAGGGAATTTTTACCATACATAACTAAATCAAATGGAATCACAAGTTAAATGGTTGGAAATATTATTCTGATTCCTTTCCAACAGTATATGGAAGTCCCTCTAACTCCCTAGGAATGAGGAGATATTATTTTTTCCATCCAATAACCCATCCATAAAATTGAGGCCGGCTCAACTAATTTGTGGGTACAAAATTAGAAATGATAGAATTTCACACTTTTAAGTGTAACCAATGAAGATATCAAGTATGAGGTGCACTCAAGGTGTTGGGGTGTCTTTCTGGTGTGCAAGGGAAGTCTAGAGGATTCTCTTAAGGTCTTTGTTATTCTCAAGGTATGCTATGAGGTTGTGATTTTGTTGTGATGTTTCCATGAGTGAATGTCGTCATTAATGAAGTTTCTGTGAGTGTATGTTGTTGTCAGTGATTACATTTTGGGAATAATTCTATGAGACTTGCTATGGTTTGAAGCATTTTCTATGCAATGAAGCATGTAGGTGAAGTTAGAAGTACTTTGTGTATGAATATCTTGAATTGGTGATATCTTATTGAGTTGGTGCCCAGTTGATAATATTTGTGTCTTAATTCCATAGGTTGTTTCTTGTGCTTTAGGGAGTGGGTGCTTTCTTCATGTTGGAGATGGTAAATCTAGGGGGTTGGTGCCTCCTAGTTGGTGTTGGTAAATCAAGGAGGTGGAGCTTCCTTCAGGTTGGTGCTTGTAAATTAGGGGGTTGGTGATCTAAAAATGAAGAAGACTTGAAAAACTTGAAAACTTATTGCAAGTAAATGTTATGTGTTTAAAGCAAATGCATTAGATTGCAACACATAAATTAAAGGATTACTTATGCAAATTACACATAGACACCAACATAATCATTGAACATAAGCACATAAACACAACAATTTGATAAAGGAGTTCACCCCTCTTATGGGCTACATCTCCTAGTCCAGCTTCCAATGGTTTATTATTATTAATAGCTCAAAATTTCTCAAAAACATGTCTTACAATGATCAAACTGACTGCTCCAATGGCTTCAGAGCATCCCAAAACCCCTGTCTGGGCTCTTTCGGCACCTCAATCGGTCGAAAAATGAAGAAGTTATTCTTCCTGGAAGTCCCTCCTTCAAGCTTGTTGTCTTTGCATCTACAAAACACACCCTTCTTGATTGAACCTAGCTCACACGCATTATACGGCATAAAAACCCAGCACCGGGTGCAACCATGCCAATGGTGCAAACTGTAGGATGGTTAAGGGTGCACCAACCCCTAACCGCCTCGACACCTAGGTGTATGGCGCATGTGACCGTATGCTTTCATAAAAAGTGGTTAAACCGTCATAACCATGCAACTTCCCTCCGCGCTCCAAGTCACGAGCATATGGTATATATAAAAACCATGGGACATGTTACAAACCCATTCAAAAACATTACAACCACACGCACCATATATATACACGGTTATATGAAAGTCCAAACGACCACGGGCCGGGGCTAAGCCCCGGCCCGACCCCCGCCCATTTATATATTGATATGACTTTATAAATAATGCATTTGGTTATATGTTAAGTCACATGATATGGGCGCATTAGTTAGACGCTTATACAAAGGTTTTACATAGTGGGGGAGGTCCGGGGGTCGAACCCCGCGGACTCCCATAGTTTTTACACAAAACCAATCAACCAAACAATGAGTGACACGTGGTTCCCACGGGTTGGGCCACGTGTCCTCATACCATTCGCCACCATCGGACACGTGTCAGCTCCTGACTCGCTATCTGTCAACCAACCTACATCTGCCACATCACCACTATACAGTCATACGGTCCTGCCACGTCAGACCGTACAGACTGTACGGACTGGTACAGTCAGCATCAATTTTTTTTTGCCTGTTTGGCTTGATGAACAGATCGCGATATCTTCTCCATATGGAGTCCGTTTGACAAAGTAAATATACCACCGGAATCAGGAAGAAGAGACGGACGCAATGGCACTATTTTCGTCACATTCCGAGCACTTTGAAATTTGAGCAAAATTTGATCCCCTGATCACACCTCCCCATTGGGAAGCTTTTGGACCTCCAAAAGACTATCTCAGTCTATGTGAAGATGAGGGTATAGTTCCCTCACCCTTCCAACCTCAATCCACTTGGCCTTTCTTGGATTCGTCCCTTTAAGACCAACTCGCAAATACTCCACATTTCCTTGTTTCGAAGATCGCATCCTCTTGTCTAGGATGGTGTCTTCCTGTAGTTCTGTTAGATACTCTGGAGAAAAATCATCTATGGAAGGAATCTGAACATGCTCTCCTTGATCATCAATCAATGGAGGCTCATACAGCTTCAAATTCTCAACATTAACAACTGCATACATCTGCATATAAGGAGGCAAATCTAAACGAAAAGCATTGTTA
>ML798053.1:159152-178091 GCA_009831015.1 Picea engelmannii | reverse complement strand
TGTAGAACAGTCGCAACAGTCTTTGACTTCCCTTTGTTGTTGTTGCCAAAATTTTTGGGTCTTCTTTCAGGATGAAGCTTCCAACAGTGGTCTTCATCATGGCCATCTTTTGAACAATGTTTACATGTGAACTTTTCTCCCTCTTTCTTCACAACAACATTATTCCTACCATTGCCTTTGAATTTCTTCTTTCCCTTATCTCCATGGCTGAATGTCTTCTTGAAACCCTCACGAGTATCGTTCCTTCCCCTTGCTTCCAAATGAGTAGCCTGTACACAAACTTCATCTAGATTCAAAGGATTAAACATGAGAATAGTATGCCTCAAATAACTATGCAAAGCACCAATATATTTGAGCAATGTTTCCTGTGAAGACAAATCAACTCCCAAAACCAAAGCTCTTCTCCTAAATTCCTGAGTAAAACTTTGTACATTTTGTCCTTTATCTTGTCTAAAATTATGCCATTCCATGGTTGCCTTTTGTTTATATGCCAATGGATAAAATTGTTTTTTAATTTCTATAATGAAATCATTCCAAGAAAGCAAAATTTTTCCATGCTTTTTCATTTCCTCCTGTGTCTTAGATTTCCACCAAATAAGTGTTGAACCATCGAATCTTAATGAAGCAAGCTGTATTTTTGTTTCATCATCTTGAATCTTTTGTATTCTAGAATATACTTCAATTTGACGTATCCAATTATCTAACTTTTCAACGTTAACTTCCCCATTATAAATTGGCAACTCAAATTTTATATCAAGCTTTAATGAAGGAATTTGCGAAGGAGTTTTACCATGCCCCTTTGGAGAATTCGTAAGATGTTTCGAACTGGTAGAAGAAGAAGAAGAAGATGATGATGGAGGAGGAGAGGGTGGTGGAGAAGCACCATTCCCTCCATTTCCGCCTAGAGTTTTGTCACCACCGCCTCCCTTATGCATTGAAGGATTGGAGCCTTCACCCTATGAAAACATGTTTCATTCCATCAAGATCTTCATCATATCTCTCAACTCCATGAAAGTCTCTCTGAGATCTTCATTTTCAGCCGGAACATGTTCATGACTTTCTGCACGAGCCATGCTTGGTGAATGTCTCTCTGAAACTTGCGGTGAATGAATCTGCTTCCTCCTTGTCGGATGAGAACTTGTCTCCACAAGTTGACCTTCTCCTCTTGTGAGTTTCAGCCTTGTGAGCATCAAAAAAAAAACTTGCAAACAATCAAGTCTTCAAAACCAGAGCTATGATACCAACTTGATCTAAAAATGAAGAAGACTTGAAAAACTTGAAAACTTATTGCAAGTAAATGTTATGTGTTTAAAGAGAATGGATCAGTTTGAAACACATAAATTAAAGGATTACTTATGCAAATTACACATAGATAGCAGCATAATCATTGAACATAAGCACATAAACACAACAATTTGATAAAGGAGTTCACCCCTCTTATGGGCTACATCTCCTGGTCCAGCTTCCAATGGTTTATTATTATTAATTGCTCAAAAGTTCTCAAAAACATGTCTTACAATGCTCAAAATGACAAACTGACTGCTCCGATGGCTTCAAAGCATCCCAAAACCCCTGTCTGGGCTCTTTCGGCACCTCAATCGGTCGAAAAATGAAGAAGTTAGGCTTCCTAGAAGTCCCTCCTTCAAGCTTGTTGTCTCTGCATCTACAAAACGCACCCTTCTTGATTGAACCTGACTCACACGCATTATATGGCATAAAAACCCAGCACCGGGTGCAACCGCACCAACGGTACAAACCGTAGGATGGTTAAGGGCGTGCCAGCCCCTAACTGCCTTGGCACCTAGGCGTATGGCGCATGTGACTGTATGCTTTAATAAAAAGTGGTTAAACCGTCATAACCGTGCAACTTCCCTCCACGCTCCAAGTCACGAGCATATGGTATATATAAAAACCATGGGCCATGTTACAAAACCGCATGCAAACATTACAACCGAACGCACCATATATATACATGGTTATATGAAAGTCCAAATGACCACGGGCCGGGGCTAAGCCCCGGCCCGACCCCCGCCCATTTATATATTGATATGACTTTATAAATAATGCATTTGGTTATATTTTATGTCACATGATATGGGCGCATTGGTCAGATGGTTATACAAAGGTGCTACATAGTGGGGGAGGTCTGGGGGTCGAACCCCGCGGACTCCCATAGTTTTTACACAAAACCAATCAACCAAACAATGAGTGACATGTGGCGCCCACGGGTTGGGCCACGTGTCCTCATACCATTCGCCACCATTGGACATGTGTCATCTCCTGACTCGCTATCTTTCAACCAACCTACATCTGCCACATCACCATTGTACGGTTGTACGTTCCTGCCACGTCAGACCGTACTGACTATACGGACTGGTACAGTCAGCATCAATTTTTTTTTGCCTTTTTGGCCTGACGAACATATCGTGATATCTTCTCCATATGGAGTCTGTTTGACAAAGTAAATATACCGCCGGGAAGACGAGACGGACGCAATGGAACTGTTTTCGTCGCATTCTGAGCACTTTGAAATTTGAGCAAAATTTGATCCCCTAATCAGTTGGTGCCTCATTCCAATTGGTGTTGGAGAATGTTGGAAGTTGGTGATTCCTATGAATGTAATCTTGACATATAAAAAAAGAATTATGTGGTTTTCTATTGTTTGGGTTTCCATGTAAAAATCATTGTGCTCTGTGTATGGTTTTATGTGATGGTGAATGGAATTGTTAATGGTTAATGTTTACATGATTTGATTAAGGTTAAAAAAGGTAAAAAATGTTCAATACTAATTCACGCCCCCCTCTCAATATTGGTGAATATTCCAACAATTGGTATCGAAGAAAATTCCTTCATGAATAGTCTAACCACTGGAAGGAAGATCAAGGTATTCAGGAAGCTTACTCTCTAGATGGAGTTCCATTGTTCAATGGATTAAACTTTGCTCATTGGAGCAAAAGGATGAGAGGTTTTTTTACAGGAACATGGGTTTGACATTTGGAAATTAGTATTGTATGGTTACACCACTCCAAAAGGCAGACCAAATGGTGAAACAACAAAGAATCTACAAAAGTAAAATGCAATGGAATTGAACATAATTCTAAGGGGATTATCAGAGCCTGAAAAGAAAATAAATGAATTTGGAAATAATTTACCAACTAAAGAGCGTTGGGACAAAATACAAGAAAAATACACAAAGGAAGCAATGTAGGAATGTACAGAAGATCAAAAGGAAGATACACCAAATAAAGAAGCAACATCAAAGAAAATGGATGACAATCAAAATAAGAATGCATTTGATGAATCGAATGAAGAAAAGGTGAATGAAGTCAAATCAAGTATGTATTCTTGTGGTGATAACTTAAATCCTTGTGACATTAGATGTACCTATGAAAATAAAAGCAGTTTTGACAAAGATAAAGATGAAATAAAAATCCATTCCTCGGAAGAAGAAGATAATGAAGTAGAAGTTGAAGTAGACCTTGAAGGGGAACTTATTAGTGCTCTATATGATTTGAGTAATGCAAGGGAGAATAAAAAAATGCTATTGAAGCAAATGCAGAGGTATCAAGAAAATAATACATTGCTAGAAGAGAAGCTAAGTGAGACTGAAAAGATTGTCATTATTTTAAATGCAGAAGTAGAAGTGGCTAAGGAGATTGAATAAACATTGAAGAATCACTTAGAAGAGAAAGATACCCAACTAAGCACAAACTTGCAGAATTTTATGATTCAAATAGAAGAGGACAAGAAAATTGAAGAAGTCCTAAGCAATCAACTAAAAGAAAAGGAAGAAATATGTCAAGAAAAAGAACTTGAAATTGTTTCTATAATAGAAGAAATGAAAACAAAAAATGCCATAAACTTGAAGTTTGAAAATATTTCATAATCCTTATAAGACATCCTCAATCAACAAATATCTCCTAGTGACAAGACATGTATTGGGTATGACCATAAGTAGAAACACATTGAAGAAGAAAAGAGTTTCAAACTACCAAGAAAGAATAAAGAAAGACCTAAAAGTCATACAAATGGTTCAAAGGATTCCAATAGAAAAGTAAAATAACATGATCAATCAATACCATAATCAATCAAAACATGACAAGCAAGCATATCAAATACCTCCATTTCAAAGAATACCCTTTCGTTGGCCAATGACCAAGTTGTCAGAGATACTTGGTCATATTTGACCATTTTGGGACTTCGACACCCTATCGAAGGAAGCGCAGAAGATGAAGTAGAGATCATGGGATCTAAGCCCACTTTGGGTCCTTTTTGGGTTTTTGAGTTAATGTAATGGGATTGGGATGTCGTCCCATGGGTTTACCCACACTTAGGCCCACTTTTGTATGTATAAATAGATGTCTAGGCAAGGCAGAAGAGAGTCGATGGCTTAGTGCTAGTAACTAGATCTGTGTGATCGAATGTGGATTGTAAATGCTCTGTGCATGATTATAAGAGACTTACATAGCTAAGTGCAAGTTGTTGTAGGAGGTTGTGAAAGGATTTGTGTTGAAGCGCAAGGAAGAAGGATCTAGCGAGTTGTGTAGATCTTTTGTCTTGTGTGGAGTAAGGATTGTTGAGGCTCTGTGTTGTAACTGCTTGACCGAGATAATAAAGAAGAAGAGTTGGTGGACGTAGCCCCAGGGTGGGGGTGAATCACGTAAATCTATGTGTGATTCTTTGTTCTTTGATTCAATGTGTTTACTTCTTCTTTTTCTAATTGCTTTGTTATTTGTAAGAAGATCTATTTATGCATTGTGCTCCTAGATGTGTATGAATGTTAGATATGATATGTATGAAGATGCTTAATGTTAATTTACTAGGTGTGATCTAGCTTACTATTGCTAAGTTCTAGAATACTATAGATTAGAGTGAATGCTACGAAGCTATGTCTTATAAGAGAAGTGGTTATTGAATGTATCTTGAGAAACTAATGGTGCTAAGTGCTCTAGTAAGTTGTATAATCATAGATCTGTGTCCCAGCTAAGGTTACAGACACTTGAGTCTCCCAACAACTCCTGCCTCTACCTCGGGTGAGACTTCATCTGCTTCGCAGGTGTTGCCGAAAGGGTCGGTAGTTAGGATTTTGTTGGTGTGTGGTTGTAATCATTGAACCTCGAGTCTGCCCCTGTGCCAACAAATGGTTCCATTACCGGGACCGGAAATGTGATTGCTGGGAACTAAGAAAGAAAATCTTTGTGCAAAGATTCGATCTAGAAACCGTGAAAGCTTTGTGCGTAGATCTGTTGCCCTAGTGTGCACTGTTCTAGTTAACTTGTGAAGCTTTGTGCCAAGAAAGAAAGGTTAGATATGAAGAAAAGAGGTAAGATCTGTAAGCTTTGTGATCTGATAGAGGTGAGAATAGTCAAAAGTTTTTAGATCTGGAAGCATTGTTCTCTGCAAAAGTAAAATAAGTGAAATTTTTTGTTTCTAGAGTATGGATCTAGGTATGTTTGATAGATTTTGTCCTAGCTTGGAAACTAGGGCTCTGATAGATGAAAGAAAGTTTGATATGAATAGATCTGATAGATATGTTATACCTATGCATATAAAGAATGTCTGGACTGACAAGCGGATGTAGGATACTCGAAATAAATTTTTCCAGGCTAGATACCATAACCCTAGTACGCAGTACATAAGAGGTTGGGGATCATTTAAAAGAAAGAGAGGATTAACCCTCTGTTACAATTGCTAAAGACTGGGACATCTTACTAAGGAATGCCCTGGTGGAAGACCTAGTTGTCTCTATTGAAAAGTTTTGGACCATGAAGTATTAGATTACCCTAGAATGATTCCTAAAATTGAAGGCATGAATCTAAAAGAAGAAAACCCTAAGGAAGATCCAGAAATAATAGAACCCCAAAGAGAATCAGACAAGGTATCACTACAGATACAAGAAACCTTGAATGATCATCGACATGTTAGATTATCAGAGGTCTTTAACAGGAAAGAATGCATCGAGGTAAGAATAGGAGACTTTGACATTAACTGTGTTCTAGATGAGGAAACATAGGTGAATATTATGACAGAAAGAACTTGGGAAGATATAGGGAGGCCTGTTATGACCCCTTCATTGAGTGGAATAGGGTTATTTAGAGGGAAACTAATGATACTATGTGGAAGGCTCAATCATATATCTATGAATTCTAATGGAACTTCAACAGAAGAAGATTTTGAGATTGTCAAATTTATTGAGGGCAACACCCCATTTACTATGTTACTTGGAAATCCTTGGACTGAAAGAGATCAGGCCAGAAAGAAGGAAGAAGAAAAAGTTTTAGAACAACAGAGACAAGAGTTAAAAGATTTCATGACCGGAAGGATCGCGTAGTTGATTGAAGACCAAGAGAACATATCGAAGCTATATCACACTAGGAACCTAGATGTCAAAGTTATCAGAACACCAGAGGACTCACAGAAGACTGAAGTTTCTATCTCAGATAAAGAAGAAATGTTATACCCGAACCCTAAGAAAGAACCTCAGTAGCGCGAAGTAACTATATCCAAGGAAAAAAAGAGCCAGAATGGGAAAAAAACTACTGAGATGAAGCTCACTGGAAAGAAAGCTATAAAGTTAAGTAAGCAGAAGGAAAAGATTGAAAAGTTGCAAGAGATTCCAGATAGAACATTGTAGAAAGAAAACTTGCAGAATGGGATCTTTGTCGAGATATCACAACAATGACCTATGGAACCTCGCCATGACGAAGCGATATAGCCATTGGAATGATATACCCATTCGACTTCCTCCTCGAACGGACAGAAAATAATTAAAGGATCATCACTAGACCATTGGACTGCACCATAATGGACAAATCAACATTAATGGAAGATTCATTCCCGTTGCAAGCAGACCATTGTCGAATTTCTTACTTAGTTTGTCGTGCCATGCACGAAGAACACTTTTTCCAACTGAGAATTAGAAGCCCACAGAATAGTAGTTGTATACGGTGGTCATTGCGATCTGGTTGGTCATCCTAGTACAGTATCTAAGATCATTGTGAACCTCGACTAAATTTTCTTTTCGAGGGCGTATGTCTGGCAAATTTAGTGCAACCGAAGAATCTGCAAGAGAGGTACTCTCTAGGCTCAGAACTGAAAGAGTCATATCTGAGCAAGGGTTGTCTACAAGTTGTCTACAAGTTTAGAGGCATCATCGACGAGAGGAGCGAAAGCCTCCCCGTCAACTGCTCGAGCAGGAACATCCCGAGTTGACGAAGAACACAAAACCAAACATAAAGATGATATGGCCAATGTGAGGTTGGTTCCATCCATCCTACCTGCTTACATACCACCTCTGAGCAGTGCAATCAATAGAGACAACGTGCCTAGAGACTTCAAGTACACTCTAGTCACCACGTACCTACCGAAAGGGTTACGTGCAGTCCGCATAGATCAAGACAAGATTGCAGCATTGAATTTCAGTGATTTCAATCTGGAAGATCATAAAGTCTACAACACACTTGCCCCGTACAAGAACCTAACCAGAACCAAGGGAAATAAGTTGAAGATTGTCCCTCAGCAATGGACCATGAACCTCGCGTAGTCCACTTTGTTGAACATCATGAAGATCCCACATTTCATACGTCACCAAGAAGTCAATGCCTGTGTTAAGATACTCCTGGCGAGATACCACGGAGGATACCTATGGTTGAACCACCACATCATAGTTGATTCAGCGCTGATCAATAGGATCACAGGTCTTAGCATGCAGGGCCCTGATCCCCATGACTACTATCTTGGAAAGACCACAGACTGCACTCTTGCTCAAAAGATCAAAGAAGATTATGGTGATGTTGAGAAAGGAGTGTGAGGCTACAAGGTAGCCTCTATTCAAAGAAGCACACTGTACCTTGCCTGTCATCTAATCGCATGGAATCTCGTTCACAAGAATCGACCCACGCAAGTATCTGGCTTTGTAGTTGACCTCACAGGAAAGTGCGCAAAGGGACTACAGATGAACTGGGTGAAGTACCCAGTGAACCAACACGAGATCGATTACAGAGAAGCCCAGTATCAGGGATATGAATTCCATTTTAGTTGGCTCTTGATACTTATATCTTTCGTTGCATGGGAGCTACCGGAAGATGCAACCTTCCCGAACCTCGACCCTTTTGAGCCCTTAGTCGCAAAGTTCAGTACCTTATGGTACTCAAATAACATGAGCAAACAATGGAAATCCAATATTGTATTCCATGCCTACTATAATTAGTTGAAGTGCACCATCCAATCTGAGCCTCGGATAACCCTGAATACCCTATACAGGTTCAGGCCCTTAATGAAGTTCAGCACGGACCACCACTTCATTTAAATAACAACACACGATGATGAGAATAAAGAGCAGTTATAGTCTTATTATAAGCTGACAGTAGAAGACCTAGAGGAAATCACCAAGGAATGGTCAGCAGACCTCCTTATTTCATCAGACCCCACATAATTGTTCGACATCGACAACCCAGAAGATGCGCAGGATACACCTGGGCCTAGTAATACAAAGAAAACAACGAAAACGAAGAAGGATGAGGAAATACATGATATAGACAAAAGATATATAAGGACCACATCCATTACACCCAAGAAATAAGGTAATGATTAAGAAGTCTAACAAAGGCCAAAATATGAAGAGGACTCGTTGAAGAAAAGGAAGGTTTCACCTCTAAAACCTTCCTCCCAGAAGAAACCTAGAACCCCTGTAACTAAGATGAAGACCACGCTCACCCTAGATGACTTAAGTTTCCTCCTTGCCACTATGAACGAAGTTATAGAATAAATAATAGAAAAGCAGGAAGCCAAGAAAGAGGTAATGTACAACAAAATTGAGAGAGAGCTCCAAGGAATGCAGTAGGCGCTTCGGTCTAGCCACGCAGTCTCCACTGCATCCCTACTAGAAGGAACAACATAAGAGGGAGATGAACCAGTTCAACTCCACAAGATTGCTTCCACAGTCGAAGCATGCCTTCAAAAAGCACAGGAAGAAACCACGTAGGCCACCCAGGCCTTAAATAAAGCATAGGAGGAAATCATCGAGCAGCGCCGAGCTGCGCAACAAGAGAGGGACACTCTCCAAGAAAAATTGGAAGAAGACAGAGCGAGGATCCAAAATGAAAAGGAACAGTTACTCGCGAAGCAGATCGAGATCGAAGAAGCAGTCAACAAAGCATTTCTCTATGTGACTGGATTAGAGAAGAAAGCAGAAGAACCCTTAGAATGCCAAGTGATGAAGCTTGTTGAAGTTATTCAGCAACTTCAACAAAGAGTCATAGAATTGGAGCTTCAGACCATACCAAGTACCCCGCAAGAAGAGCGCGACTAACAAGAAATGACTGCCCAGAGCATAGTAGAAAGGATTAAATCACTCACTGAGGAATGTAAACAATTAAGTAGCAAAAGTGTGCAGATACATGAGAACCTAACCAAGAATCCTGAATTGCACAAATTGGAGTCGCAGATCCAGGAGGTGAAGCATGAAGCCGAAAAGCTACAGGTACAGTTGAAGGCCCTATCACCCATAGAGAAAATGAAACGGTCTTCCAAGAAGCACATAACACAACAACAGATCCATATACTCTAGATAAAGGTAATGGAAGTAACCCAACAACTTCAACCTTTGCAGGATAAGGCATGTCAACTATTTATAGAGATCGAGAACCCAAGAAGAGTTGGAACAGGTCGTGAATTCAGCATAGCAATGCCTAGAAGGGTTGGTGAATGTCGCACCCATCCAGGAGTTCGTTGAGCAAGAAGTAGTTTCAATACAACAAGTCGAAGTAGCTCGAGCCAAGCTCAAGGAATTCAAAGTAGAATTTATCAGACCAGAGTGACTTGGGACGAGTCACAGGTGAGTGTTGGGGGCATGTTGGCCCTTGACCAAGTTGTGGGAGATACTTGGTCATATTTGACTGTTTTGGGACTTCGACTCCCTATCGAAGGAAGCGTGCAAGATGAAGCAGAGATCACGAGATCTCGGCCCACTTTGGATCCTTTTGGGGTTTTTGGGATAATGTAATGGGATTGGGATGTCGGCCTGTGGGTTTACCCACGCTTAGGCCCACTTTTGTATGTATAAATAGATGTCTAGGAAAGGTAGAAGAGAGTCGATGGATTAGTGATAGTAATTAGATATATGTGATCGGATGTGGATTATAAATGCTCTGTGCATGATTGTAAGAGACTTGCAGAGCTAAGTGCAAGTTGTTGTAGGAGGTTTTGAAAGGATTTGTGTGGAAGCGCAAGGAAGAAGGATCTAGCGAGCTACGCAGATCTTCTATCCTATGCGGAGTAAGGATTGTTGAGGCTCTATGTTGTAACTGATTGATCAAGATAATAAAGAAGAAGATTTGGTGGATTTATCCCCAGGGTGGGGGTGAACCACGTAAATCTGTGTGTGATGCTTTGTGATTTGATTCAATGTGTTTACTTCTTCTTCTGCTAAGTTCTTTGATATTTTTAGGAAGATCTTCTTATGCGTTGTGCTCCTATATGTGTATGAATGTTAGATTTGATATGTATGTATATGCTTAGTGTTGATTTACTGGGTTTGATCTAGCTTATTGTTGCTAAAGGCTAGAATACTATAGATTAGAGTGAATGATGCGAAGCTCTGTCTTACAAGCGAAGTGGTTATTGAATGTATCTTGAGAAAATAACGGTGCTAAGTGCTCTAGTAAGTTGTATAATCACAGTTCGGTGTCCCAGCTAAGGTTGCAGTCACCTGAGTTTCGCAACCACCCTTGCCTATACCTTGGGTGAGACTTCATCTGCTTCGTAGGTGTTGCCAAAAGGGATGGTAGTTAGGGTTTTGTTGGTGTGCTATTGTAAGCATTGAACCCTGGGTCTACCCCTATGCCAACACCTTTACACCCATGTATCAAAGTTTCTTTCTTGGTTATTGTTTTTCTTGCAACAATTTTGGACATAAGGCTATAGCCGGTAGAGATTATGCAAGAAATACTCAAGTAAGGAATAGATGTATCTACAATAATGTTGAATGTTACAAATTCCACATCTATGGACACACTTCTCAGGACTGTAGAAGCATGATAGAATATTCCATGAAAGACAATTCTCATATCAAATATAAGAATGTTTGGAGAAGAAAACAAAAACAAGAAGAATAGGTCAATGGAGAATTATCAGAGGAAATACACACAAGAGTTGAAGATATGAGTAACGATGATAAATATACCAATAAATCGGAAGATGTCAGGATTATAAATGATGATCCTGCAACATAGCAACATTATACATTATTCTAAACAATTTGGCATAGAGAATCCCATTATTGTGGATAATTTTGAGGGGGAGTCTAAGTAAAAGGAAAGGAATACAAAAGAAAGGACAACAAAGGATTGTACATAGTAGAATACAATGGCTTAGTAAATTATATAGGAGCACAAGGGGAGCTACTTTATAAAAATTCAAGAAATGGCCTAGTCTAAGGAGGAGTCAAGACAACCAAAGGGGGAGTATTGTCGAAAAGGAAAGATGATCACAAAGATATAATTATAGTAAAAAAAAGGAGCCATTGATGACAGAGGGAGAAAAAAAATGAATTAAATGACAATATGAAGATAATAGGAGAAATAGAATAATAAAGAGAATCATGAAATTCCAGAGGGGGAGCAAATCTTTATCATGGATGTCAAAGGGGAGAGAAACAAACTATTAGTGATAGGGGGAGTTACATAAATAACTCAAATTGAATAAAAAGTTACATGGTTGGTGTTGGTCACTATAATTGCTTAATTGATTCAAACAACCAAGTGATACATAAATTATCAAGCCAGGGAAGTCTTTTATTTCAAAGGTAGCCACGCACTATATATGCTCAATTCCAAAAGAAACTTAGTGTTGTAGTAAAGAAACTTAAATTAATCACACTGGATTGAATAAACTGAAGTTCTGAATTGAATCATAGGAAAGCAACTTCCCTATTGCAGATCTTTAAAGATTAATCTAAGAATCCTGGATTACATTATAATAACACTTGCAATGGGAAAGAACAACTATTCTGCAATCAGAGAACATGACCCTTACTCTCAAACAGATACTTCAGTGCTAACACTCTTTTATGAAAACAGTAAGCAGAAAACAATTAACTCTATCTAACAGAGAACAAGGCTGTCTAGTTCCTTCCTTTCTAAGCAGGAGCCTTAAGCCCTGTTTTTGTTTTAGCACACTTGTGAAATTAAAATTTACAGAGAACATGATGGCTTGATCCCTTCCTTTCTGAGCAGGAACCCTTCACCCAATCCCTGGATAGCACGCTGCAGAAGTAAATGAGGCCTACAGAAGATAAGGTGTTTTGGCTCCTTCTTATCTAAGCAGGAACCCTTAACCCAATCCATGGCTAGCACACTTGCAGAATTAAATGAAATCTACATAAGACAAGGTGTTCTGATTCCTTCCTATCTGAG
This sequence comes from Picea engelmannii, assembly GCA_009831015.1. Taxonomy (NCBI): domain Eukaryota; kingdom Viridiplantae; phylum Streptophyta; class Pinopsida; order Pinales; family Pinaceae; genus Picea; species Picea engelmannii. The sequence goes on along the minus strand of ML798053.1, from coordinate 165,678 downwards.
CAGGAACCTTTAACCCAATCCCTCGCTAGCACACTTGCAATATTAAATGAAATCTACAGAAGACAAGGTGTTTTGATTCCTTCCTGTCTGAGCAAGAACCTTTAACCCAATCCCTGGCTAGCACACTTGCAGAATTAAATGAAATCTACAGAAGACAAGTTGTTCTGATTCCTTCCTGTCTGAGCAGGAACCTTTAACCCAATCCCTGGCTAGCAGACTTGCAAGATTAAATGAAATCTACAGAAGAAAAGGTGTTCTGATTCCTTCCTGTCTGACCAGAAACCTTTAACCCGGCCTCTGACTAGCCTCATAAAATCATCACACAAGATTGCTGATAAAAAGAATTACAAATTTCATTCACTAAACTAAGACAGAGTCAGTAGTGTTTCGGCAAAGAGGAATCCATTAAAAATAGTGTTTCAGAAACAAGTTAAATCAAATCATAAACAGAAACTATACTAACACACTTCTAAACTAATGGGTGAATCTTGTGAAGAAGGTGGGCCCTCCCTTCTCACAAGATTCCCCTGAAACGAAAAAGCTAGAGAAGGATACTCAAAGCAATCTTCTATTCATCTGTCGAAATATCAGATTACAATTTGGAAGATTGATTATGTCCCTCTTCTCTGGATCTTCTTCAATACATAAAAACTTCCCCCCCTCGAATGATGATTTCCCCTCAATTAAAGAGGAAATCCCTTCGATACATTAATTACAATGCATATCTCCGTCCTATCCTTAGTCGGATCTACTTTCTAAACCAGCATAGGATGTCCTATTCTTATGCAACAGAATGCTATTACAGGAGTTGGATGGGGTATTTCTGTTACAGCTGGTGTAACAGCTTCTTCCCGTTGCTGCTGATGTTGTTTCAGCATCGCAATTCGCGGGATGTTTCAGCCACGTGAATTGCGCTCTGACTGTGTCGGATTTTTTGTGTAGGAACGACGGTTAGAGCTTTGTTGACCGCTGATTGTAACGACTTCCTTGTGTTTCAGCATCTGCAACTCTAGACTGTGTAACAGCTCTGTGTTTCAGCATATGTGACCTTGGACTATATAACAGCTCTGTGTCTCAGCATCTGTGACCTCGGACTGTATAGCAGCTCCGTGTTTCAGCATCAGTTCTGTGTTTCAGCAACAACGACCTTGGACAGTTCTGTGTTTCAGCAACGACGATTTTGGATAGTTCTGTGTTTTAGCAATAGGCCTCAAATGATAATCTGCATTTTTGAACACTTAATGCATTTCTAATCAATGGTCAAGTACGAGAGTAATGTAAAATACTATGCAAAACGGATTAAACGTATAGTAATGAGAAGGGACGTTGTATACCTTTGGGATGATCAGATAAAGTGATAGTGTAAGTCTAAATATAGGTGATCGGGAGTATAATAATGGAAAAAAGTATAGGTAAAAAGGTACATAGTGTGGTCCTAACATCCCCCCCAACTCAAGGTGTTGCATGTCCTCAGGCAACTCACTCTGAATCAGAGTCTTGATATCGACTATGATCATGTAAGTTACTCAAGCTGTAACTCTGGGAGGTACTTTCCGTTGGCATTCTGAACCCTTGCACCTGCTGCAATCTTTGCCATGCTGTCGTTTCTTCCTTCTTAGGAAGCTTATAACTGACTTGATACCTTTCTATTGGTAACCAGAGAATGGGAAAATAAAACTTGTACCCTATCCAGTTTTCAGCACAATGCCTAACACACTGGATGTAGTTGGGTATCCTGGAAATTGCTACTTCCAAGTTGGCAGGACCAAAAGGATTGTGTTGTTGTCTCTTCTCTGTGGATTGTTGCCAGAACAGGTTATTGGCCTGGAGGGCAGGAATCTCTATGGATCTGATAATGTCTTCACAATCCTGGAGCACTTCTGATTGTAGCTGCTGAACATGCTCAGTCACCCCTGGTTGCTTTAAGAACTCATAATATTGTGAGATAAAGGTAGCTTCCCTCTACAGTTCTGGTCTAATCTAGAGGAGGCAATTATCTTCATTGTGTTTGGCAGCCAAAAAGTCATCTTGCCAAATAATTTGGTTGAGGAGAAAATAGGTGAATGCTCGAATTTGAATGTCCCTAACGAGGGGGTTTATGTTTAGCAACCTGTTTTATGGAATGGCCTCATTATGAAAGTAGGCCTCACAAAGGAGGTGTTGATCCCTGTTAGAGGCAGCTACAAAAGTTTTGATGAAATCTGCTGATTGAATTATTGCATGGGGTTTACCTTCTAGAATGGATTTGATCAGAAAGAATGTGAGTCTCTCCATCAGGAATAGGGAATAGTTGGAAGAGGGCTTCCTTGTGGCCAGTAGCTTATGCACCAAATCAAAGACCAGGACCAATCTACCTTTCAATTCTTTGTTCTTCTTCTTAAGCTCACGAGCTTCCTCACGTATCTGTTCTAGGGCTTCCCAATTTGAGAAAGTGTGATTGATCCAGATTTGTTTGTGCACTTGCAAGTTTTTGGCTTGAGTTTCAACATACTCTTTCTTCCATCTTTGTATTTCTGCGTGCTCATCCCATAGTTGGGAAGTCTGAGTTTCAGTGTGGGAAGTAGTGGGATGAGGTGAGGTTTGAGTAGATTGTTCCCTGGAAGTGGAGAGATTGATCTGGTTGGGAAGTGTAAATTCCTCCATAGGCACTGTCTGTACAACCTGGTTGACAAAGGTAGGGACTTCTTTTGTTGCAATGGAGGGCTCAGTCTTCAGCTTGGGAAGGCCTGCTGGTTCTTGTGTTGCAGCAGGTTCAGTCTTGAGCGTGCTAGGTCCTGTTGGTTCTTGTGTTGTAGCAGGTTCAGTCTTGAGCTTGCTAGGGCCTACTGGTTCTTGTGTTGCAGCAGGTTCTCCCTTGACTTCTAAAGGTGAAGGAATAGGGGCTACTCCAGGCACTGGGATCTAAATTACCTTATAGCCTTCTTGGTAGTAAATATCTCCACATTGGAAACACATATATTCTTTACACAAGCTCTCTGTAGTCTCTGTTGGCAAGGTTGATGTTCGAGCTAAGGTGTATGAATTTAGCTCTTGTTCATATGCTTCCTTTGCCCTGGCTAATTCTTGCTGATATGCTTCCAACTGAGACTTTAAAAACTCGTTTTCTTCCAAGAAATAAGCCATTGTTGGTTTGGATTTAGAGATGACTGGTTCTTGTGTTACAGTCATAGCCTCATGAGCTGGTTCTTGTGGAGCAGCTACAGGAATGGCAACTGATGCTTGTGTTTCAGCTTCTTGGTGTAAGGAGAGTAGTGTTTCAGCCCCTTCGACTTCTGATTCCTACATTTCAATGTCAATGTCAGCGGCTGGTTCTTGTGTTTCAGCCGTAGCACCTGGGGTCTCTAATTCCTGCATATCAATTTCTGTGTCAGTGGCTAGTTCTTGTGTTTCAGCCACTTTATATGATATAGATGGTGTTTCAGTCTCTTGGGCCTGTGATTCCTGTAATTCAATTTCGAAGTCAGTGGCTGGTTCTTGTGTTTCAGCCACTTTATTTGAAACAAATGATGTCTGGGCATCTGGTTCCTGTAACTCCATATCAGTGGCTTGTTCTTGTGTTTCAGCCACAGAGTGAGTAGTTGGTTCTTGTGTTGCAGCTACTTTCTTTGAGGCAGATGGTGTTACAGTATCTTGGGCATCTGGTTCTTGTGTTACACTGCTCATGGCTGAAATAGGCAAAGATCCCGAGGTTGGGAAGGTTGGAGGTGGACGCGGTGTTAGTCGAATTGGTGGGGTGTCTAGGGTAGTGTCATCAAGGGTGGCCTCATTGAGGCTCTTGATCACTTTTTGCGCAAGAAGGGTGGAAAGGGGGCAATCTGTTTTCATTTTCGTAGAGGTCTTTCCTGAATGATAGGGTAGGAAACATTTTCTGATTCAGAGTCATCACTGAGAATATGAAGGGCGGGAGTAGATGACTCTGGTAGGGTATGTGGTGGATTTGGTGGGGTAGGGGAATTGACTGGACTGGTTGGTTCTGTGGGCGGGATATTGGGTACTTCGGGGAAGTCTGGGGGGTTTTGTCGTTGCTTCTCTTGGGGAATTTCGGCAGCTGGTTGAGGGTTTATGGGTGGGTTATCTAGTGGACGGTTTTGTTGGTTAAAACCCCTGTTGATGAGTAATTGAACAAGTCGGTGGTGGGTAAGTGACAGGTTTGGATCCTTTTCCTTTCGACAGTAATGTGCCATATTCTTCAAACAGCCCAGCAAATAATAGGGAAGATTGACCCGTCTGTTATGCCTTAAATGAGAAAGCAAAAGGAATTCGTGCTGATAGACTACCTAATAGCGACCTTCGCAGGTCAGGTAGTGCTTGATGAATCTGGCGACCTCCAGCCATGGGGGTGGCAGTGAACTAAGATGAACGCCTCTGCCCTTCAATACAATTCTTTCCTCAGGCAGGAAGAAGCTCTGCTGGACATCCCTGATGATATGCTTCCGACTGAACGTATGAGTGCCATCCCTAGGGAGGCTTGAGACCATTGCTATGTCTTCTTCTGTTATAGATATTCGGATTCCTTCGACGACATAATGGTCCTCTTGAAGATTTCAGGCTAACTATAGAACTTGTTGTTCATTATATGCCTGAAGTCTGCGGAAGTAATCAAGCCACCCTGCCTACTTGAAGATTTGATACGCTGCTGGATAGTGTTTGAGAAGCACTGTGGCGGCGGGCTCATTTCGTATGACGGATCCTCCCATGGCTACTAGCTCAGTAAGTTACAGCGTCGAGAGTTTGTGTATCAGCTCTGCACAGAGTGAGTTTTTTGAGCGACTATGCGGGAATAGTGGTTAAATGCATGAAAAGGTGGTGAAATGGGGATGGCGGCGGTGAAATCAGATGAAATGATGGTATCGCGGATTTGATGTGTACTTCCCCTCCCGTCAAGTGAGATTAGTAATAATTGCACTTGAATGGTCATAATGGCTAAAAAATTTTCTCATTAACTATCGTCTAACTGAATTACATAATATTTATGTACCTCACCTTACCGTTTGATTCATTCTACCAACAAGATATCATGCATGTCTGTGGTAGTCCTGTTGTGGCAGAGACCTTTGATTGTGTTGAGGGTTGCTGTCTAGAAGGACGAATTATAACCTGAGGGTGTAGAATCTTGCTGACAGACGATGGTGAAGGACTGATGTTTCAGCAACAGGGAAGAACGAAACAATTGTTGTAGATGAAGAACTGCTGATGAATGGTATTTCAGCATCGGAAGAAAGTCAAAAAGTGTTGAACGATGGTGTGTCAGCATCGGAAGAAATGATGAAAGTGCTGAATAGTGGTGTTTCAGCATTGGGGAAATTGACAGTGGTGTTTCAGCATCAGGAAAAATGACAGTGTTGAACTGTGGTGTTTCAGCATCGAGAAAAATGATGAAGGGTTGAAGAGAAAAGGAGAAACAATAGCTGGACGGTGTTGTTTCGTCGATGAAGGATGGTGAGGAGATGGCGGACTGTAGTGTTTTGGGAGTGGGAAGAATGAAGAGTGTTGAACAGTGGTGTTTCAGCATCAAGGGAAAATGAACAGTGCTGAACAGTGGTGTTTTAGCATCGGGGAAAAAATGATAGTGCTAAACAGTGGTGTTTCAGCATCGGGAAAAATGATGAAGGGTTGAAGAGAAAAGGCGAAACAATAGCTGGGCGGTGTTGGTTCGTCGATGAAGGATGGTGAGGAGATGGCGGGCTGTAGTGTTTTGGGAGTGGGAAGAATGAAAAGTGTTGAACAGTGGTGTTTTAGCATCGGAAAAAAAATGACAGTGTTGAACAGTGGTGTTTCAGCATCGTGAAGGTCAACAGTGCTGAATAGTGGTGTTTCAGCATCGTGAAAGCTTGTCTCCTTAAAGTAGGATCGTCCTTTCCAAGTGGTTGTGCTTCGATCGGGGGTCTGCAAAAATCGACTATAGCATGGTATTCCTTGACAGGAATTATTAGTAAACAAAATCTAATCTAATCTAATACTAAAGAAAAAATAATTTAAAAGAATTAATTGTTATTAGGGGTAGAAACCCCCTCAATGAAGAGCAAATGAGCGTCTGCCATGCATGTGGCCTTAAAATCTTCTTTAGAAATAGGTTGCTGGTACAGATAGAGCCGATGACCATTTACAAGTAACGGAGTTCTGGAGTCATCGATTGTGAGGAGCCTTACTGTTCCATTGGGGAAAACTGTGTCTATTTCGTAAGGGCCAAGCCATCTTGTACACAGTTTTCCTTGAAATTCTTTAAACCGGGAATCATACAGTAGGGCCCAATTACCTTTTTGGAACTGCTTGTTCTTGATATTTTTGTCATGCCATTGTGACCTTTGCTGTTGAATTATGGTTGTTTGTTGAATGACATCTAGTCCTTTCTCCTCTAGTTTGTTAAGATGTTGCAACCTGGTTGTCTGTGCATCAGTTAGATCAAGGTTGACAGCTAGAGCAGTCCTTAAGGTTTTTATCTCAAATTCCACAGGAAAAATAGCACTCTTTCCATAGACTAACTCATAGGGAGAGAATCCTGTAGTATTTCTCCAGGTAGTTCTGT